>JAPZEB010000002.1:6980184-6994836 GCA_029783705.1 Chaetodon striatus
GGTAAACAAACAGGGATTGGTGTTTGTCAAAGGAAGCGCCATAAAGCCAACTTAAGTAGGAGATGATATCTAGTCTTTCCCTGCTGCTCACTGACCAAATACATTTACAATGCAAACTAAAACCAGCTCAAAATTGCTTTTTGCTGCACTCTCTGGCACATATGGAGTAAACAGTGTTACATGGAGAATTATGTTCCAATCCAGGCCTGTTCAGTTAAAGGTTCAGGGATCTGCTGTTGTCTTTGAAGGGATCTCATCGAGTCCCAGTGAAGTTAAATTTTGCAAACAGCCATGCATATTTAACTCTCTTAGACGCAGCTTTGAGGGAACTTTTGAATTTTTTAAAAGTCGCAATCTGCAACATTCTCATAGAAATTCATCTTATCGTTTTGCTGCTCCCGTCTCTAGTCCATTGATTTAACACAGTGAATTATTCAGACTGTATCCAATCACCAGAGGTTTTAAATTTGCTGTTCTAAACACCAAGTGAAAGTCACACTGGAAATGATGTGCTTTACATTTACCAAATAGAAGAAGACCTCGTTAGTTAGTGTTCAACACCAACAGTGGATTACAAGGAATAGATTTAGGAAACAGCACCACCTCCACCAGGAGAAAATTTATCAATAAAAAATAAAGGATGACCCCCTCTCAGTGTCACCCATACATTAAATGATTCCTGGTCATTACAGTGTTGAAATGCAACAGCATACGCTAAAAAAAGAAAACAATAATCTTCACTTTTAACTGACATATTATAGCCCATTTTTTATACTTTTGCATTTATAGCCAATATTTTTCAGCAATAGCCATTTACTGTATTTGCATTCAGTGTTTGTCTCTCTGTATTGTATCGTAAGTGTCGTTTTCAAACTGCATACACATGCAACAGAACATGTTGCATTCACACACTTTCTTTATAATACACAACCCAATACCTAGAAAAAATGCTGCTTTTCAGCAACGCTGTGGTTAACGTGTGGTCAGGTTTAGGCACAAAAACACTCGGTTATAGTTAAGAAAATATCATGTTTTGGCTTGAAATACCTGGTTTTGGGAGGCGCAATTCATGGTGGAAAGGCAGCAATATCTCACTTTTTCACGCCACTATCCAGGCAGTGAAAGCAGCGATGCCTCAGCAAAGAAACAGTATCTTTTTTGGCCTTTTCAGCCTTTAACATTTTTAGCGACAGGTCACTAAAAAACACCCATGTTTGGGGGCTTTAAAGCTGCTGGTAAAACAGCAACAGTTTGCTAAAAAAAAAAAACACCCATTTTGGGGGCTAAAAAGCCACAGAAAACACAGTGATAGATCCCTGAAGAACACTCATGTTTGGGGACTAAAAGGCACTTGAAAAACTGCAACAGATCGCTAAAAAACACCAACACAAGCTGCTGAAAACATAGCAATGACTCACTAAATCACCACCAGTTATGTTGTTTGTTAGCTTCAAGTAGGTGGTCTACAATGGATGGTGTCTCGCCTAGGTGAGACGCCATCCACCATCTCCTCGACCTCTCACTGACAAAGTCAGCTCGTTTGCTGACATGTACAATGCTAAAATCTTTGTGCAACTCGGCTGTAAAACACATGAAATAATCCTCTACACTCACAGTTTGTTAGTGTCTCCTTCTTGTCCATGTCTTACAGAGTATAGCTGCTAAAGGTGGGTTTGATACCCCCGTGGTCAATACAGGTGTCATGTCTAATGAAGCACTGTAAATTTTATTTTTAATATTATTAAACTCTCCGTACAGCTGAAGCGAACTGCAGAGTTCATTAGCAGCACCTTTCAAAATACACGTAGTAATTTGACCCATTGGTCATATGCAAATATTAAAGATATTAGTGCAGCTCTTATGATTGTATGTTTAAACATGGTAGGAAATGACATAACTGGGAAAACTTCTCTAAAGTTTCTTGGTATAAAGATTTTTAGAAAGCCCAACTTCCTTAAAATAATGTCTCCTTCAGTATCTCGGCCATTTCTATCACTGAACACATTATGCTAATGGGCAGAGTCAAGGCCTGCTCTGTCAAAGAGCCGCTGCTGCTTTTAGAGCGAGTGTTCAGGTTCATCAAGTTTTAATGAGCCAGGAGAGAAATCAGCAGAGACATCGCACACTTCACTTTATCCCAGCGCGTTCCTCTGAACTATATGCAGCACACAGGTACACCAGAGCTGTCAGCTGTTTGAATTCTCAGCAGCTCTCTTTTTATTTAGGAAAAGGCTTTCAATCTAGATTAAACACAGCTAATATTGCACATAATGAAAAACAGGATTATCACAGTAATGCTTTTTGCCTTCCTAAAAAAGGAAGGCTCGGCTGTGCAGACGAGATGTAAGAGCTCAACCAAAGCCTGTGCTTCCATCTCTATAGCCTGTGTTCTGTTTTGAATTGGGTTTTTGCAGTTCCTCAGGAGACTCTGGGAAGATAGCTGCATTATTTAAGAAAGATATATGCTCACAAATTTATTCACGCACCCTTGTTTAAATATTTTAAATGTTTTCCTCTGTACTTGCAAGCCACGACAAAGGTGTAGGAGTTTTATTTATTTATTTTTTTGGCCGAGGCTGTTGTCTGCCTTGGATGCACCAAAGATGATGGACAGGGATTGGTTGGGACGTGGAGATCACAATGCATCAAAAACATTTGAGATCAGATAGGATGAATTTGGGTCAGTGCGGCAGCAGAGAAGACAATGTAGATAAGACCAAAGCAAATACAGACTGTTGAAGATAAAAAACGATTTTGAGAGATTAACAGATGAGAATGTCATAATACAACCAGCTCAGTTTTGTTTGATGCACAGTTTTGGGTTCATAGCTTGTTATCACATTACTTTGGGAGAAATGTAAGGCTAGATGATGAACAAATTCCTTTTTAAATAAGTTCAAAGCTGAAAACCTTTTTGATGCCAAGTCAAATAAAAACTGGGACCAAAGTTTGATTCCCAAATTAGCCTAAAGCTTTTGCTTGCGGGTGATTTCTCACTAGACAAGTAAATTGAGGAGAACAGTACTGTTTCGCAACCATAT
The DNA here is from genome assembly GCA_029783705.1 of Chaetodon striatus. NCBI lineage: Eukaryota > Metazoa > Chordata > Actinopteri > Chaetodontiformes > Chaetodontidae > Chaetodon > Chaetodon striatus. Next base: position 6,983,226 of record JAPZEB010000002.1, read on the forward strand.
CATTTGCATTTGACATTGAAAATCATGCTGTAGGTGGAAGTATTCTTATCCTGTACTAAACCAAAAAGTCTGCGTTTTTGACCTAAAAGAGACAAAAAAAACTCAAGCTCCACTTACTTAATAAACTAAGTCAGCCACAGTGCGTTGAGCACACTCTACCTGGTAGTGTTGTGTGTCAACCAAAGCATTTTTTTCTCTGAGACCAACATATTTTTCATATTCTTTGCAATGAGTGCCACATATTTACATTTTGCAACAAATGCCAGGAGCGTGACGAGAAGCTGAGTGTGTATTCTACACTGAGTGCAGCATTTTCTCTGGTTGCTGAGAGTTAAAAAATGTTCAACTTTGGGGAAAATGCTGAATTCATCACTGTCACTTTAGCTGCCCAGTGGCAGTGGAACAAATACCACAAAGACCAACTGTCACATCCTGCATGTACAAGTGCACAACAACAACAATGAAGGAGAAATTAATACTGCTGGCCACACAGGCTGACAGGTCGGCCCTCTCTCTCCCTGTGTGCTTCAGCCATCTTTTTTATCCAGAGCAAGTACTCTATCTTGTGTCAACATTTTTACTTCTGGGGATATTTCGTAGCATAACAAACACAGCTAAAATGTATTTATCCAAGATGCATGTCCTCAAATATTTAAATCAGGATATTTTGTCAGACAGACCTCCTTTACTTTGCATCTCTTTTAAATGCTGATGTGCAGGATTCAAGTTTTCCACATTAATGTAAATAATTATACTGACTGAAGAAGACACAAACAAATATGTGAGTAGAGGGCTCTTTAATGTGTCCAGATTGTTTAATACTGCAGATGGAGGTAACATATGCAACACATATTCTTACATGAACATGAGTCATTATGCTCGCAGTGTTGAAGTGTTTTTCCTGCTGGAAATTTTCTCTTTGACAAGTGCAGTTGCATCCCAATTAAGCTAAGAAAGAGTTCATGTCAGTCAGTGCTTCTCCTCTGCCGCCAGTTAGCAAGGCTTTTATCTAGGTTTATTTAGTCTGAACGCAAGCGCTCGTCAGCCCAGGTGGGAAGTGAAGCTGTAACTCAGGTTGTGTCATCTCACTGAGCCACAGGACCGCATGCGCCTCACACCTATATTATAGAGATTTGCTACACTACCATGAGCACATACAGTAGGAACTGTGCTGGGATGGTACGCCCAGAGGCAGTATCAGTGAGCTGAATCAAAAGTAAGGATCACGATTTCTGTGCTCCCTGCCTTGAGGAACACACACGCACACCATCTGCATTCACAGTTTGAGCTCCTGCCATGTGGTAGAAGGTGCAGAGATTCACAGGAATATCTAGGAAGAAAAAAAAACACTTCATAGTGTATTCCACACAGATATGCAACTTTAAACCAGTGGGGAAAGATAAGGCACTAATTGGAGCTCTCTGTAATGTAATCACACCTTAACTCTTCGTAATAAAAAATTAATTTAGTGCTCTTGGTGCTATTTACCATCTCATTTACACTTCAGGATACCTTGTACTGTTAAATTTGATACAAGAGGGTGAAAAAAAGAGGACACATAACACCACTGCGGACAGTAAACCTCATCTAACAGGCAAAACTTAAGTAAACATATCACACACACACTGATTACACTTGTTCTTGTTCTTCATTTTACATGTCCTTTTTACTTGTTCTCTCCCAGCAGCGCCTCCATAGAACTCAGAAAGCTGAAGTGGGAGGGTATAGTGTGCATAGTGTTGAAATAGCACCTGTAAGGAATCAAAGCCTGCTGCAAAAGAGGCAAAAAATAGTCAGCGCTTTGGAAGTGAAAGCGTTGCGCTTTCAAACTTGCTCACAGACCCTTTTCATCATTTCCCTGCTTCGTTTAATTTTGTTTCTGGGAAATTGATTGAAATATTTGCCTTGTCTCTGTCGCTTAAGGTTAAAGGATTCAACACACTAAATATGCTTGGTAAAAAAAGAGGTGCTTGTGGCATCTGAGGCCCCGTGTTTTGTACCTGCTCTGCGACACGTCGAGGTTTTGTAGTTTTTATACCTCTGGATCGTCCACAGTTGGATGAGGTCTCAAGGATAGTCAAGGATTATGCAGGATTGCTCCTGCATTGCATAAGCTAATATAGTCTCATTGGCTTCATACATGTTTGGATGTTGGTGCGGCCATATGCTGCTGCCTGAGGGCCCACCAGGGGATCAGTACTAAGCAGGAAGTGTTGTGTTATTAATACCCCAGGTGCAACATTGTACAACTTCCTTGGGCCTTTTTTAATCTCTCATCTCCATGGAGTGGATTAATATGTGTGTTCGTGTGAGTCAGGTATGAATTCCTCTTTCCAGTCTTTGTGCCCAAAGTCTTCGGTCCACCCTTGACTCTGGATCTGGTGCTTGTGGGCAAAAATGCAGTGTGAATAAGGCTATGTTGATCACACTATTTTTAGACAGAGTGCTGGGAAATTTATCAATTATTGAAGCGTGTGTGTGTGTGTGTAGGCTGGAGGAGTTCTGAGGGAAGAGAGAATTGGTGTAAAGATGAATTATGAAGGACTGAAGTGTCAGAGACGGAGAGTGAAGGGAGAGAAAGGAGACGGATAAAGGTGGAGTATGTGTGTGCGGAGAGAGCGGGGGTTGGTACTGCCTGTTCTTGTACCTGGGGTGATAATAACTCAGTCCAACACATTTTCTGACACGTTTCTCAGCACTGACACTTGACTGGCCCGGAATATTAGAAAAGCCCTCTTGAGGATGAACACTGAGTCTGTTTGGTTTCAGATCAGTGATACTGAAACCATTATCTCCATATTTCAAGACGGAGTGTTGAAGTGAGTTCATTAGCTTTTGTCTTGCATTCATCCCTCAAATGATGTGCTAAAATATCTGATACTCACGATAGGTCTTGAATTTTTTACCCTGATTTGCATCGGGCTTGCTTTTGATGCAGCTATAAAATGCCGCTGTTGTTTACAGGTTCTTTTCACTCAGTAATGTGCAGTCAGAAAGTGTTTGAATACACAAATCTCAATTTATAGAAGGGTTTAAACAGGGATATTATACTGGATATCGTAATGTCATCAGCTCAAGCTGTTTGGCTGTACCTTACTCAGAATTATATCAGTTGAATCAGATTTGGCTGAACTATTTGACTGTTCATTCCTTTTTTTTCCCAAACAAAGTTTTTAAGATTTTGAATGGTGTTCAGTGTGACTGTCACACTCATGTTGCGCAGTAGAGAAGCTAACTATGCTAACAGTGGATTGGAAATGTGCTTCAGCATTTTTATTTTTTTTTACGACACTAGATATCAAACAAAAGTCTGAGGCTGGATCGCATTAAGTTGCTGTGAGCTGAAGGCAGAAGATAACAATATCTGGGAGACTAACCGGGCAAAGCCCATCCTGCTCTGTGCAGCTGCCTCCATGTACACACCTGCCTGTACCAGAGACCAACGTAAAAGTGAGGACCAGTCGGTCTGCAGCTAAATCTGGGGACCAAAATGTCCCTAGAAGTGAACTTCACACTAACTGATAAAAAAATGAAAAAAAAAGTGAGGGGTCTCTGAATGATGATTTGGACCTCTGACTCTGAGGGGTCAGCCCCATAAAGCTGTTCTGTTATTTTCCTTTACCCACTTAGTCATTGTGTCCACATTACTGATGATCATTTATCAAAAATTATACAAAATTGAATAAACAATATCCTTGATATTTGTATTGTGATATTTGATATCTTCATATGATCCAGCCCGGGGTCGACCAGGAAAGTCATGCAAGCCAAAGTTGCAGGGCGGCCCAACTACAGCAGGAAACATACAGGACAAACAAACAAAACAAACCCCACCATTTTTGCAGTTGCACATATATATTCAAAGACTTGGGGAAGATTATTTTAAACTTCACGTAATCATTTTTGCAGCTTAACAACTTATTTTAGGGTGAATACTGTTCAGAGATTTTCACGTCAATCATTTGTGCTGTCACGGTTATTGAAAATGAGACCCACTAATTTACTCTCTTCTACACTGCCACCACTTTTCTTGAAAATGAACTCAATCTTATCTGCTTCACCTAAAAATTTAAGGGGCATAAATTCACACAAGAAGACTATAGCCACAATGCACATTAATTTAGAGAACATGGATAATAAGCCACAGACGTGAGGAATCTGCCAACATCATAATAGCTGTATTTTCAGACACAATGCATCGGAAGCAGAATGAGTACAGATTAGATTGCTGACATCACATGGCGGTGTCTCCTCTGCTGTCCATAAAAGCTCAGACTTAACTATATTAACCTATTTTCCAAACTGCACAGTGGCCTTAAAAGATCTATCATTGCTACTAGACTAAGATCATTTAGCCAAGGGTCGGATTTTCATGCCCACTGACCGCTCTGTCTGCAAGACTCTCTCCAAGTTGGTTACAAGTTACAAAGTAATCTACATCTTACACTCTTAATCTCCTGACAGGAACAGGGCTGGAGCTGTCTGTTGTTTTTTAAAAGAATCACAATACTTTTCTCTATATCATGACCTCGAGATGTCAAATCGAATTCAGTGTTCTGCTGAATATAACCTGTGATAGTGGTGGTGAAAACTCCTTTGTCATTATTAACTAGGATGCTATGCCATTACGAGTCAGAACCATGCCCACATTTTTCAAATGCAATTAAGTGTATACAACTAATTGCATTTCATTTTCACACGTTTGAAAAAGGGATTGATGCTCTACTTAACACTTCAGCAACACACCGTTAAGCTGTAGCCGACATCTCTTCGAGCATTGATGCGCAACAGAGTGCTGTGTGTGTGCGTACGTGCTGTTGCAAACCAATTTCATCCTGCAACTCTTAAAAGAAACCAAAACTATGGGCATGATGCATTTGGGGTCGCCAGATTCTTTGTATTTGCCAAGAATTGGATACAGAGTGAAGAGAGTTGCGTCTCGTTCACACATAAGAATTTAAAGTGGTAGGCTCTCTGTGGCCTGTGAGCAGCCTGACACTCGCACATTTGTGTTGAGCATGTACACAATTGACAGCTCTGATAGGGCAGTTATTTCATCACATTGGCACGATACAAGAATCTGGAGTGATGTGTTTTTTTTTCTTCAACACGTTTCCCATTCAAGTCCCCATAGTTTGTTAATATGAAAAAAAAAGTAACTGTAACTGTGTCAGCCAACATGGGGCATACTCTCCATCAGGTTAGCTACCAGGGCTCCTCATATAAAAGGTTACACATGACATGCATTTCCAATGTTTGTGACCATAATTTTGCACTTAAGTTTTAGTTTTGCACTTAAATAGAGCAGGGATACTTGTGATGACAGCATCAAGGTTTTTCTTAGACTTGACAGAGCTCCTCTAAAGTCAGCGATGACTTTATACAGGCTGCACACACTGCATACACAGAAGAAACACAAGGAGCTGGTAGACAACCCTTAAAGTTTCCCTCTAAACATGCGAGTGTGACAGCAGTGGCACTTAGATGTTCTTATTCTTACTGTTACATTCACTCCTCAATGACTTCAAATGAGCCCCAAATGTTCAAAATTAATTCAGAGCAGTTTGCCAAAAATATGCCAAAAAATGTAAAACATGAAAATTTAATTTCTTTGTGGTTTACTTCTAAGTTATGTTTATTTTTATGGGCATTTTCCAGTGGAAAATGGTCTGATTTTGCCAGCTGTTATTTTGTTCTCATATGTGATTACAGAGAGCATAAAACAATAAAAGAATAGAAATTTGGCTCATTGGAGACAGCTCATGCCCTGCAAATGGATGAAAAGTTTGGTCAAAACAAAGCAAAACCTCTCAATGATTCTTTCAGTGATTCTATTTCATTCTTCACTGTAATTTCCTGTATGTTTTGCTACTGCTGACACAGGTCTCAGCCCTGCCCTGCTGCTGATTGGTCTTATTTTAGCAAAGGAGCAGACGGTTGAAGATTTGTACCTGACAGCTTTGTAAGTTATTAAATACTATTCAGTGCAGAGCTGATGGATATTAAAAAATATATCAGAGCGACAGAACACTCTGAGATGTCTCAGCAGCGAGACACCGCTGCCTGTGTATGTTGACTGATGAAGCTGGATTGAAATGTAATCGACAGGGTAGCTATGAGAATGACTGTTTTTATTGAAGCCATCTGTGTTGTATCAGCGTCAATGTTTTTGCAAGCTATTTATCAATTCACACTATTGTAGCCAATCAAGGCTCTTTATTTGAACACCCCCCTCTAAGCATGCACACACAAAGTGTGGGTCGAAGGTCGGACTCCCACCCCCACGGCACCTCCCATTACTTCCAGCCCAATTTCCAGGATGTAAATGGTCTCATGTGGAGCTGAATACATATGAGTAAGGTTGAAGCATGAATATGTAAGAACCCCTGCTCCCACACACACACACACACACACACACACACGCGTCAGTGTCTGACCAGTCGCAAACCCCCACCCAAGCCAGCTGGAGATCATCTGCAGGGAGGTGATGGACATTGAACAACCTGACCCCACCCATCCTCATGTTCTATTCATGATGACCTTTCTACCGCCCCTTTCTCCATCGCCAACACACTCATGCACATACACACACCTCAACCATCATAGACTGGTCCAACCTGTGGCCCCTGGGTAGCTCATGCAGGTGCATTAAATCTCACCGCTGTTAACGTTTTAGTCCATGCATCAGTGAGTGTGCGCACATTAGTATGGCAGGAGGGTCACACAACAAAGACTAAAATAGCCAAATAGTGCAAACACTCCTGCCTACATTCAGTGGTGGATGGATGGATGGATGGATGGATGGATGGATGGATGGATGGATGGATGGATGGATGGATGGGTGTGGGACAAGCAAACCTGTGGTTGCGTAAGTTCTCTGGTAAGAATCCCCACATATGATAGGGAAGTGTAGGTGGGGAAAGTTCATTAACAACACTTTCCCTTCCTTCAGCAACTCATGTTGAGGTGCCCTTGAACAAGGCACTGTACAGCCAGCTGCTGCAGTGGAGCTGCTCAACAGTGTGTGTGGAATGAGTGGGAATGTATCATCGTAAATTGTGTCAGTTAAGAGCTTGGAATTCAATCAAGTGAAGGTTAAAAATGACATTTTTAACAAAGCCCAATGACGAGCATCGAATAAATCTTATCCTAGAAGATGTAGACCATTGTGTTGCAGGTATTGTAGGCTGTCGTTTTTTTCACTATGCATTGTTAACCTAGATATTTCTGTCAGCTTTGCAGGGCACAGCAGGCTTGTATTGATCACAGTGAGCTAGACAATGAGATGGCCGTGGTATGATTAGATAGCTTTACCTAACATCAGTATACATGAAAATTCCTTCCAGAGTTATTTAATAGCCGTGGTACATCATGATTTTCTAAATTTAATTTCAGGAAAACTGTCACAGTATCAAGAGCACACCAACATATGTATACAGTCTGAGTAAAAAAAACGGTATTAATGTGATCAGAAAAATAGGATCTGCATTTGTATTTATTAAAGTCCCTGTAACACACTAGCAATAACATTGAAGTGGAACTGTCAGATGACTTAAGATAGATTACAACCCCACTATCTAGCAATCCAGGGTTTAAATCAGAAACTGCAATGGATGTTACTATGGTGACGTCACCCATTTGTTTAATTTTTGGAGCCAGAGGTGACCATATTTGGATAAAAGGGTGGAGCTAACCCTAACTCAAGCTTGGTTAGCAAAGTGCATTTACAGCTGTGGTTGACAGTGGTAATGGAAAGGCTAATAAAACAAGCTTAAAACCGTTAAACAAAATGCACTTACTGGAAAAACAGAGTATCTGCCTCCTTAGAGGGTCTTTTGGAACAATCAAATGCTGAACAAGACTACCAAAACATTATAATTAGCATTTATGAACTGAAAACACACTGCAGTATGGACAGCTACAGCTATGCCTTTACTCTGTTAATCTGGATTGCACCATGGTCATGTTACCTAACCAATGTCGTCACTGGACGGCACCCACCAGCTACGTATTTAATCATGCATAACTTTAAATTTAAACAAGTGAGTTTTCCATACTCATGACATACACTTGTTAAAAGTGGGGAAATTAGCTATGGAGACCAAAGTACCAGGCTGTGAACATGTCGCTCATGGAGCCAGCCTCAAGTGGCCATCAGAGGAACTGCATTTTTTGGCACTGCATTGGCTTCATTTTTCAGCCCCAGAGGCTGCAGCTTGGTATGTGCACAACACAAAATGAAACACTGCCACAAGTCTCTACATGTAAACTATTGATTAACAGTTGTAACAGGGTTTTTGAAAACTGATAGAGTTTCTCAAAACATAGTACCAATATTTGCTTGCACCCCTATTTGATAATGTTTCTCCATGTCTGAATGATGTCTAACTAGACATCTGTTTGCCAACACATGAGCTATAACATGTTGAGAAGTTACCGGTCTATGAGGGCTTTTTCTTTATGGATTAAATACTTAATGTGGCTTTAAAAACAAATTAAATCACTTTCCATTAAATCCTGACTCAATCTATATAAACCACAGTAGGCGTTTTTGAGGCATATTTAATTTAACAGTAAACTGTATTTTGCCATTATTTTATTAGAGACACACCATGTGCACAAAAGAATATTTAAGAATGAGAAGCATGAATATGAATCTGTTTTTGTGCTGGCTATTAGAAATGATGATTTATATGTTGCAGCTTAAGCACTGCTCTATGGGGAAATTCTTTTTCATGAAATGACAGGGATATTATTACAATAGAAATTGTCAGCGGACGTGAGCAGAATGAAATGCTCTCAATGCGGTCTTGCTGTAATGCACTTAACAATTTCATCATTTTCCGTGTTAATTGTTCTGCAAAACTAAGTATCTGTTGTATGCTGCCTGCACAGCATCGGAAGCTCCAACCAGAGGTGACGCACACACATGCATACCCAGACAAACACTCTCCAGCTGACTTCTTTGTATCTCCTGCTGTCGTGTATGAAAATGAAAACGCTGCATGCATAATGGGCAACAAGGCCCTTGGGTCTCTCTCTCTGTCTCCACGTTATTTTTTTTCCTTACGAAAGCAGTTGTTACTTTTCATATCTTTACTACGCAGATACCCATAAATTCACACTGGAAAAAAAAAAACACATACCCAGCACCACTTACCATATGAATAGCCCTACATTTAGCATAAGTGATTCAAGTTAATGCAGTCTGGCACTCCATTAAATGGAAAGAGAATCTGATGCAATCTAAATTTCAAGGCTGCTCGCCTGAAATGTTCTGGCAATGACAAACTCTCCACACAGTTGCCTAGTTTAGCAGCAGCAAACCCACGTACTGCTGTCACCTTATTCCGCCTTCAAGTACTTTTGAAGATATCATAATTACGCGTTGAGCACAAATGAGCAAGCTGACAAAGTAATGTGACTCATAAAGTTGGAATATCACATCAATCCCAAGATGTGACCTTATCGGTGACAAGAGAATTTAAAAAAAAAAAAAAAGTTTAAAAGTGATGTCTCTAATGTATGTAATGGTTAATTTTTGATTTTTATAAAATTAAACACTTCTGTGTAATGGCTCTATTATTGTTAAAGTGCATACATTTTAGTCTAAATGGACACACACACAGCTACAGAAAATAAACTAAAGAAAACATTACATGCACATTTTAGCTCTTAGTAAGCTCTGTCCTGCATGCTCTCCAAAATAAAACACCCACTAAGTAAGAAAAAAAAAAAGGCTTTCGTTACAGTGTCCATTTTGCAGTTTGTGAACTTGGAAGACGGAGCTTATGAGGAGAGCTTGAAGGCAGCGTCAGACACAAGCAGCCAAATCATTTCAGTGAAGTACTCCATATGAAAAGAAAACAAAAGACTGGCAAGGAGGAACACATGCTGTAATGTTTTCCTGAGCCAAGAATGGCTCCTATCAAAACCAAAATGAAGGTTTTGGAGACAGGATATTGCTCAGTGAGGTTTCACCTGCAACCCTTGTATACCTCTGTGTCTTTGCAGCTCTGAAATGAAACAACAAGCACTAAGGAGCTACATTCGTTAAGGGCTTTAATTTGCATGCGATCATATAATATCATAATTCCACCTGTCTCACTTTGCAAACTTGTCTGCAGCCCACCTAACTGGAGCTGAACTAATTCAGCCTGACATGATCCCTGTTGATACGTTGTCAGGATGCGGCGTCCTAATCGGCCTCAGACATATGTCATTCGGGCTAAGGATCATTAGCGGGCCCTCCGGGGGGAAACATATCATGCAGTTGAGTCGATGATGATTCAGAAATGAATACCTTCCCTGCGTTCTCTCTTCCCACTCTGTTCCCGAAGGTAGGAAAGGAGAACGGCTGCAGAATGAGCGTGGAGAGCAGGCGCGAGACTGCAGAGACAAAGAGAGGCATTTATCTGCGTTTCCATATGTGTTTAACATTGGGGGATGCTGAATCACTCAGCCAAAAAGCCCTTTAATATATAAAACATGCTACGTTTTAAAGGACTGTCTCGTTTGCAGACGCTGTGTTTGTTGCCGCACATTAAAAGTGTTTTCCATTTAAATTGGTTGGAGCACGGCGTGATAGATAAGCTCCTGAGTGAAAAGGGACAGAATGGGGAGGGAGAGAAACCAGTGTCTGTGAATGAGCTGTGTTTTGTTGTCATACTGTTGCATTTGTGTTCACACATTTCCATTTCTATTTTGACACCCTCATTGACAAAGAGGTGTCGCACAGTAATGGAGTAAAATTAAAAGTCGCTTCCCGAAAGGTGTTTTTTTTTTTAATCGTTTTGTTCCTTTGTATCTGATCTGATCTCTTCCCTTACACCCGTCTGCCCAGGTCAGACCTCACACACTCAGTGGTCTCAAATGAAATACACACATCATTGAACTTGCCCCAAGAACAGGTAGCACACACCTGCAGGCGCTCACTTGTTGTTGCACAGACACACTCATGCTTGTTTGTGTATCCTAGAGAGGATGGATCAGCGGTAGCTTTCCACTCTGTTCCGTTGGCTGCACAAACCATTAACACACACATAACCATACACACACACACACACACAAACCTTGGAATGCATTGTCTTACTGCAGAATAGGATCTCACGCGCCCTCACACATAAAAACACACACAGCAGTCAAGGCTCCACTGGACATGGAAGCAAACATCGCCTTCCTGCTTTCCATCTTGCCACAGGGCATAGCAGTGGGGTTTTTGCACAACTTCGCTTGGCATTGAATGAGTGTGTATGTTTGTGTTATGAGAGTCTCTCATTCTGAAGCTGGCGATTTTCAGTGGTCAGAAAAGAGTTGTCCGCAGAGGTATCTTCACTTTTAAAACAGACGGTGATTAGAACCGATAAAAATGGTTAGCTCCTGCTAATGTGTGCTCACCATTTTTCTTTGATAACTTAAGATTGAGATGTATAGGAGGTTTTTTGTGGGAGCTAAATCATCCGCAAAGGTCTACTCCTCTACCAAAACAAATGAACCAGGTGATTTAAACCGGTAAAATCGGTGTTTCTTGTAAGCTGTTCGTCTCGTGGCAGAGGTGCTGCTATCCCAGCTCCTGCTAATGTGTGCTCACCTTTTTTCTCTGATAAGTTAC
>JAPZEB010000002.1:7001222-7022117 GCA_029783705.1 Chaetodon striatus
GATGAAGACGTTTGTACGTCTCGGACAAAAAGGGTTTGGAGGAAGGTCTGAGTAAGAGGAGAAAAAACAAGACAGTAAGAATAAAGATGATGAGGAGAAGTAGGAGGAAGAGGAGGAGGAGATGTGTGTGTGTGTGTGTGTGTGTGTGTGAGGGTGTGTGCGTGTGTGTGCCTCACACTTTATTTTACTGGCATACATAAACAGGCATATACTGGTTCACACAGTATGATGTTACTGCCTGGCTATGATTGTGAGTGTTAACGCATATGTGCAAATCTGCATACTGTAAGTGCTGTGTGTGTGAGTGTGTATGGGTGTGTGTGTGTGCGCGCATGCATGCTTGTAGGTGCAGCCACTTGTGTGTTCGCGCGCGCAGCTGTTATGTAGTGGATCCACAGCGGTGTGGGTCAGGATGGGCTAAGCGTTCCAAAGAGAGAAAATGAAGACAAATGAACAGAGTGGAGCTAAACACTCTTCCAGTCAGCTCCATATTACTTATCCTCCGCACCCCTCTCCTCCTCCTCCTCCTCCTCCTTTTTTCCTTTTCCCTCCTTCCCTCCCTCGCCCTGAGAAAATATTACAAAGCCTCACAGAAAGACTCCCGACACGGTAATGAAAAGCGCAAAAGCGTGGCACTTTTTGTGCTACTTTCACGTCACCGGCAATTAATTCCACAGCGGCGGCTGGTGGGGGCCCGTTGTGCTATAATACCAACGCTAAAGCCAGCAGTGCTTGGACGCCATCTATAAATTTGAATCCGCGTCAGGCGCTTTTTCCCCGTCTATCATTTACCCATCCACTGCCAGTGTGAGTGTGTGTGTACATTATGTGAGCTTATGGCCTCCGAGGCACCTCACAGAAAAGTTCAGGTTGATGGATAGGCAGTCGATACCGCACTTTGATTTTCTGAAAATAACACAATCATATGCTACATTCACCTTTCAGGGCTATTAAGAGAGAGAGGCTGTTGTAAAAGTGTGTAGAAGTGAGTGTGTAAGTGTGGGTGTGGGACAGTGATGGTGACAGGGTTTAAAATGAGCTCGGCTCGTTTGAAATACAGACACCCTCTAATAGGCTCTATTTGCCTGTTTACTTTCTCATTGGACCGGTGCACAAGTAACAAGTAAACCAAGAAGAAGGCAGACAGAGAGGAGGAGGTCACTTTTTACAACGACATCGCTCTGCCCATCCTTTTCTCTTCCTGCTGGTTCACTGGGAGAGACGCTAGTATAAAAGGGGGGAGAAAAACAAAATGAAGTGATATATGGCCGTATTGATCGACAGGTCAGGGCTATTGATCAGAGAGTGAGGAGAGAAATGGAGGGATGGGAGAAGGTGGAGGTGGAAAGGGAGGAGGGGAGTGATGTAGCCTATTGCTTTGTCTAGGGCAGGAGAGCAACTTGAGGGGGGTACTCCTACGAAGAGCAAGGAATGAACACATGGGGTTCATTATGGACGAGTGCAAAACTAGGGCACCCACAGCTCAGTCGGCCCAGGCATCTCCCTTGAGATGCCGCTTTCATCAACTCCTCGTGATGGGGAGCAGCTTTGCGTTCGATATTTCCTGCAGGAGCTTTTCAGCTGGGCACATCAATATTAATCTATAGGCTTTAGGGGAAGATAATGCCCTTTACCTCCTGGATCTCATATTCACTCCTAAATGGAGACATCAAGAAGGATCCCCTGTCCTATTTTCACTTTTCCCATATGGTGGCACTAACACCGACTGGCAAAAGGCTAGTTGGCTCCATTTCCTACTTTAAACACAATTCAACACGCTTTTGCCTGCAAAATTGCTAATTCCTTCTCCAACTATCCCGAAGTCTCTCCAGTGACTACGGCAATGAGTCTATGGGCACCTCATTGTGATTAGGCACAGCGATGAGGAGCATATGGAGGAGGCCGCCTCCCTTTTATCCAGTGCAGACCAGCTCAGCACTTGAGAGCTGCCGCTTCCTGGCTCGCCTTCCAAGCTCTCCCCAGGTTGTCTCTGAGTCTCATCCTGCTGCCATCTGCCACTGAGTTGGGCTCTCTCCAGCTATCCTGGAAAAAAAAACGGAGCACCCTATCCTCTCCATAGCGGGAGCCAGCATGGAAGCCCGGTTTCCTCTCCAGCTCTTTACTTTAAAGGAAACCGCCGGTGGCTTCAGCTCCCTCCGGCAAGAACGAGCAGTAACATAAAATTTTGGTCATATGGCAGTAACTGGCAGAGTGATTTGACGATTCAAAAGAGTAACTGGAAGTGGTCACATGTTCAAACCATCAAACGCCAAACACTCCAACTAGCACTCAGAGAGTAATTTGAGCTTCTATTTTGTAGCACAAAGAGCAGTGCAAAGCCTAGTATAAAAGAAAAATCCTGCAGTTGTGTTCTGTGCATTTCATGGAACTGTGATTACAAAAGATCTTGGTGTTAAAAATGGTTCATTCTTTATGTTTGAAAAGAAAAATATAATTTCCTGCTCATATGGGTAGATTTCGGAGGGTGAATCAGGCACAAATTGGTGCATTGACATTAGCCGGAATGCAAGAAATTAAGTGTTTGATGTTCTGAAGTTCCTGTGAGAGGACCCAGGGCCCAAGTATCTACCATCTGAAAGCTGACATGAATATAATTTTCATATACCATCCTCCCCCAGAACACATGAATGTAGAAAAAAAAACCCTTGTAACAGTTGTTTTTCTGGCTGTTTGGCATCGTTTAGGGTAGGTCTGGTCAATCATAGCTTGTTATTGAAAACATATTAGCACATTACTCACCTTTTCACCCATTACATTTGCATGAAATATGTTTGGAAAGCCATCGGGTGCAATCACTCTTTACTGCTTTCAGTCTGCCAGAGAGATGCAAGCTGGGTAAGAGAAAGCAACCCAATAAACAGTGTTGCTAAACAGAATACAGAATGCAACAAATGTATGATACAAGAAATAGCACCAGTGCCACACCTTTTAACCCACATGGAACATTGATAATAGACAAATCCACAAACCACTAATTAGGTTCAGCATTATTGACAGAAAAATGTCCACACCCTTACTTTCCACCTGACTACATGAAGGGCACACTACCTCCTGCTGGCATTGAACATTGGCATTGGACGGAAATCTTGCGTTGCAAATTTGTCCAATGTGAATGAAAATCCTTGGGATACTGGGCTGCACCTCATCGCCCAGTATTGATTTGTAGTCCAAGAGTAATTTCCTAATGTTAGGCTAAAATACACACTTATTGATTGAAACGTGGAGAGCAAACTTAGCCACTTACACTCTCTGCTTTGTTTACGGCCACTCAAAATGTGGGGATGGTTAGGAGCCCAGAGCTATACATGCATTTATGATGGTCAGCACCCACATAGAGCTGACTGACTGCATGAGGCAAAAGCTGGATAGTTCTGCTTTTTGAACACAAAGAAAACAAAAACAAAAACAAAAAAAAATCACACATCTATAACTCAGTCAGACCTGTTATGAAGCATTTGCTGTCAGGAAGACGGTCACACAGTTTGTCTGAGGCAGCGTCAGATAATTATACAGTATGAAGCCAGGCACAACACTCTTCTGCAGTGTGAGGCTCGGTTTTGGCATTTGGTACATCTAGATTTTGTCCTCATCCTCGGTGGAAAAACAACTTTTAGGCAACCTGATCTTCTGAATCGTTAAAAACTTTTTGGCTGATGGGCTGCTATCTCTCTTAATCAGGTATGGGGCTTTGGCTATGAGGTGACACTGACTGGCTCTGTGCAAACTTGGCATGGCTGCCCAGTTTTCTCTGTTTTTCTCTAGGAAACTGAAGTGATGCGTAGTGGAAATGAAGCAGAGAAAATGTGTCTGAAACCCCATGCTGTGGTTAACGGTGACAGAGAGGCAAGCTTTACCCTCTGCTACTCCTCCTCCTCACTCACACCGACGCTGCTTTTTAATGTATGAAGTTAGAGGAAATGCAACTCTGATGAAACATTTGACGATGGTGATGAGAGATGGAGTGAAAGAAAGTTGAGTGCGCCAACGCAGACGTGGAGAAGCTGAGATGACATTCGACACTTTAGTGTGATGTCCGCGTGTGTTTGCGTGCGCGTATCGGCGCATCTTTGCATCCATTTTCTGCATGTCTGTGTGGACAATGTTCTTTGTGAGAAACCGTCCCTCTCACTCCCACACAATGCCTACTTGCAATTAGCAAGCATAACAAAATATCAGCGTGTCCGTGTTTGTATGTGTGTCTATTATAAAAAAACAAGTCTTTGTGTTTAGAGTCCATCACAGGTCTCTGTGAGGTGACGGCAAGCTCAGACAACGAGCTCTGAGACGTGAACAAAAGAGGGCTCCTCTCCTCATAATACTGGCTTAGCTAAATAATTGAATTCAGGAGCGCGCTGGCAGCCATGCTGGTTTTTCTTCATGTATATTGCAGACCAGCAGTAATCTGTTCTGGAGGAGCATCTCTGGCTGCCTGCTGCTGAGTTTGTGGAGGAGATGTGAGGTGACAGAATAGGGCTCTGTCACCAATGCCTCCATTATTGATAAGATTGGGGCGGAGGGAAGCTCGGAAAGAGAAGTGGAAAAACAGGAACACTGTGAAGCTGAAAAGTTTGCTCTTGCCAACACACAGCTTGGTTCAAATTCCCATGTGACTCATTAAGAATAGCAAAGCACTACGACTGATGGGGTTCGGGGGTTGCGTTTCCTGTAAAGCACTATGGGTTGAGCAAAGTGCTATTAACACTAGCAGGGGTAGGGTTGCTGTTAAGTGGAGCATCTGAGCTGGAGTTGGGTTAGGAAGGGTCTGTGCACTCTGTATCACCACTAATGGGGGGAGGCTGATTATTCTAGTTTTTTTCTAGCAAGTATGACTCTCCCAAGATGAGGGGGTTCAGCTGCTGTCGTCGATCGCCTTCACTAGTCTATTCTTGCAACGTCTCCCTCCCTCCTGCCTGTTTTCTCTTTTCCTGCTCTTGTCCCTGCCTGATAGAGACAAACAACCGAGTGTTTTTCCTCATATACCCTTCATGTATTTTTCTCCCATAACAAGCGTGATTAGGCAGATGTTCTAAGCTGTCAAGAGCTGTCAAATTTCCGGCCTGATTTATGAAGACGCAGCACCTGCTATATTCTGAGACCTAAAAGATAGCGTGAAGGGTTGAAGACAGTACTCATTTTGAGGGAAGTGGCTACTGGTAATTTGAGTATGTAGATGGTGATGGATGTCAAGATATTTCAACACACACATTTGCTGCATGCTGCGTGAGGAGACAAGTATTTAGGTGTTGGTTTACTGCAGTGCAGAATTTTAAATGAACCATAACTAATCATAACCCTTACTGAGATCTTTATTGATCCCGTACTTGGTGTAGGAAACACGTCCTCCAGGCTAGATTAACAGGGGTCAACAGATTACCAATAAATCACAGTGTGCATAACCCATTATGACCACAATACATGAGAGCTGGATGGCAGCCTGATCACGCTTCCACATCATACACAGCTCTGGGGTTGGTTTTGAAATGTATTTTGAAACCTCTTTCAACAAGGTCTCAATCTAATTGCTTTGGCAGTCGCTGTGTTCTCATATGGCCACACAAAGTGAACAAAAAGGATCTGCTCCAGGGTTTGGAGTAACTTCTCACACTCAAGTAGGTGTGAAAAATGCATTTGCTGTACGTTTCGAATGCCAAAAAAAGATGTAAAAATAAAATGTAGAGGTGGTGCCAATGCATACAAAGTTGATGGAAGAAGGCAAATGGTAAGAGACTGTTTTGCTCCAAGGAAAGCTAGTTGATGTAAAGACATTCATCCTCTTAAGTAAGACCTTTTATCTGATTAAGTTGAAAATCAATCAGCTTCAAACTGTTTCTTCACATTTTAATCGCTGACAAAAAATATAACATGACATTTGGATTGCTTTATGAAGAGCCAATATACATTACAGTGACACAATATTAACCATTGTCTCTCCAATCTTTACCTGCAGAGACGTCCAGAATGATCTAAAGCAAACACCAACAAGTCCTCCATGTGAAACAACCAAATATGTCAATTGTCCCTGCCCTCTGTAACAACACTTAGAAGTTTTCTGATCTGACGCTCCCATTGGCAGGTCGACACCATTTGTCTTTGCCTTTCAAAACTGTCACAAAAAGACTGTTGAAAATAGTAAATCTGTTTTATTATGCTAAGATTAAGCTTTGGTGGGTTTAGGCTCAAAAATGACGGTAAGGGAGCTTTTGTTGTCACGATTGCAACAATAAACACGTGATTTAGGTTATGGAACAGTTGTGTTTTACACTGTCAGTTGAAAAAAGAAAATCAACAGCAGTCTTCTGTGCTAAAGTCTGATGGTTTATTTACCCATCCAACTACCCTAACTTCCTCCTTACATGCACCCGAAGGTTAATTTCAGTATTTTTCATCCTGGACCCTACTTTCCTATGTTTTTGTGTTCAAGTGTTTTTGTGTGTGTAACTGATGGTGACAACAATTTTTTAATTGATCCAGTATTTAGTGAGAGTGCTGCAGCCAGCAGCAGCAAAACAGGCTGCAATGTAATCACTAGTGGTATTTGTGCATCGTCACTTTATGTCCACTGAAAGTGCTTGTTTTTGGCCACTGACAGGCCCAGATTGTTATTATAGGTGTCTGACAACATTGAAAAGACCCTACAGAGATAGACCTTAAAGAGTAAGATCATTTTTGTTCGAGCAGAAACAGCCCCAAAATCAGCTTTAGCAAACCCACCAGGCTCCATTTAAATAAACAGTAGTTTTAGCGTGTACAGAGCCAACATATTTACGTTTCGAAGTGGGTGAATTAAGGGTCTATTTTAACCAACCAGAGTTGGTGATTGTTGGAACAGTGGAAAGATGAACAAAGACAGTTTCTGTGACTTTTTTCCTTTCCGGAATGTGTGTTTTACTATAATAAAATTTCTGATTATTTAAATAGTCTGGTAGGTTTTGCTATAGTGATTTAGGGGCTGTTTGTGATTAAACAAAAGGGATCTTACTCTTTAATGCCTGTCTGTGTAGGGATCCTTTCCAGACTGTTGTCAGGCAAAAACAATCATTTTAGTGGATGTAAAATGACAGACAGTGCAGAAATACCCCTTGTGATTACATTGCAGCCTGTTTTACTGCTGCCAGCTGCAGCGCTCTCTCTCAATACTGACTGCTAAAAAAAAATTGTTGTCTCCATTAGTTACTTGGACACAAACACATGGGAAAAAAGGGTCCAGGTTGAAAAATATCGAAGTTATCCTTTAAACATATCTTGTATTGGGGCATTTGCTGAAACAAATGATGCTGTTGTTCTTCCTGGGAGGATAGTCTCTAATCACACTGTAACAGTAATAACTATTTCACCTCAATTCTTGTGTGTAGGTGTAAAACTGCTGGCATACTTACAAAGAAACTGAACTTGCCCAAAACAAATTAAATGAACCTGCGGAGAACATATTTGTGTGTGCTCACTGTAGCTTTTATATGTTTTTTTTTTATTTTATTTACACTTAATGCCAGTGGGACTTCATTAAAATTAAAAAAAGTACCCATAACCAAGGGAGACTAGAAATAGCAACGACAAAATCTCAGAGCGGTAGCAACAGTAGTAGCAGAGGTGACTGAGCAACAAAGTCTGCAGGGAAAATATAAAGATCTAAAGGCTGATGGATGAGTTTTAAAGAAGCAGATCTCCTCTAACAAGCTGAGCCACCATATATTTAAATTACGACCTATTGATTTTGATACAGCGATGTAAATAAGGGCAATGAACACAACTAAGTATGCTGTTGTTGAAGCCTGTTGTGTACACACACACAGTGGTAGCACACTTGGAGCTTTCTTTTTCATTTTTGTTCATAAGAACCAAGAGGAAATTGTTTCTGCATCAATTATTATGCCACAGTCTTCAGAGAATTCACAGCTGGTGAGGATTTCTTTGACTTGCTGAAGTGTATGAGGCACATGTGAGGAAACTGGGAGAGATTTGAATTGTAGGTATTTTCCCTCTGCCTCTCATATTTGTCTTTAACCTCCCCTCACCTTTTTTCTCTCATACAGTATTTCTTCTAATAACAGCTCTCCGCTCCTCCCCACTACCCCATCTTCACTCCCTCTTGTTTCCAACTTCATCTCCCAGTCACTGGAAAGCCGCCATTTGGTAAATAAGTTCATCCCATGTGTTAGCCAGGTCACGGCTGAGGCGCTCAGCTGGACAAGCATATGTGTTACATTCAGGAAGCGGGAGGAGAGGGAAATTGATTGCCCCCTTTATGTGGGGGAATGAGAAAGTACTGTACCAGCCTCCACACACACACACAAAGACACACTCACTCAAAAACCCTCCATCTTCAAGCAGGGAACCACGGCTAAAGGCATGGAGAAAATAAACGAATAGCTCTTTACAGTTTGTTTTTCGTCAATTTGTTCATTCTGCTGTTGCCCTGATAAGAACGGCACGGCTGGAAAAGCAGGACAAGAGAAAAGTTGTTTTCCTCTGAAAATCCTTTTGAAAGAGTCTCCATTCTCTCCCTTCTTCGCCCTTTTTCTTTTCATTTAACTGGTTTAAAGAAGCGATTTTCTCATATTGAGCCGGTAAGGTGGGGTGTTCCTTTGTGAGCAGATGTTTTCTTTATTTCATGCTGGGCGTTGTATGATTGCAGCGAGATCAATAATTGACTGCATCGGTCCCCTGAGGACCACTAACCAGAGATCGATAGAAGCCTTGTAGGGTTGCTTTTTCCCTTCAGATATTTTACCTGGTATAACTGCTGCCCACCGTTGCGTTTCTCTCTTAATTTCTTTCTTTTTTTTTTCTTTTTTTTGTGAAGGCAGACTACATGACTTCTGGACTCTAGACTTGTTGCTGTAAATAATCATATCGATGGGCGAGGAAGGGAACTTCTCTGCAACTGTTAATCGATACCGTACCGATATATTGCTCTCCACACTTACACATCTATAGCCTCCATGCTACACATGGCCATAGTGAGAATTAGATTTTCAGAATTAGATTCCCACCCCAAAGCGTTTCATGGAAGGAAAGTGATTGAGAGAACTGCACAATCACAGCAAAAAAAACCCCTTAACATTTATTTTAAAAAGCACTGTGAGGAGTTTGATATGTAGGCAGTCAATTCATCCAAAAGTTGCACATGTCTGTGTGCGTGTGTACATATATAAACCACCTGTGTGCATGACGGAAAGTTTCCACTCCCAACACGATGAGGCAAGCTGCACTGTGCCGATTGCATCACTGACTGTTGCCATAGCAACCTGTCCCCTCACCGCGAAGGTCTTCTGGCTCAGCTACATTGATAGAGAGTCTAAAGCCCTCTTATAGAGAGGAGGAGAGAGAGACAGAGAGAGGAGAGGACTGTTAAAAGCTGGCCGAGCCGAGGAGCACATCTGTATTACTTAGCGTCAGCTGAAAAGAAAGGCTCCCTTTATTAGGAAGTAAGTGGAAGACGTCCCTCAGGAGTGCTAGAGCGTAATGAATTTAGACTCATT
Organism: Chaetodon striatus; assembly: GCA_029783705.1. Classification (NCBI taxonomy): domain Eukaryota; kingdom Metazoa; phylum Chordata; class Actinopteri; order Chaetodontiformes; family Chaetodontidae; genus Chaetodon; species Chaetodon striatus. The sequence goes on from JAPZEB010000002.1 coordinate 7,010,723, forward strand.
CAACATTAATGCGATGTCGCTTCGGTGCCACCGAGCTGTATCTCCCTCCATCAACTTCCGTTTCCTGATTTCCTGACAGTCAGTAGGTCATTAGTCAATGTTGAAGCTACCGATTGCAGATTTAATCTCATCACGGCACAATTGGCTTCACCTGAACGGGTTATTCAACACGTTTGCCATTTGTGCGTAAATGCCTCGGCCGTCACAGTGATTCAGCCGCTATTCTTGTCATCCATGTAAAGTTCAGGAGTGTTAATTATTCATGCACACCTTTCTATCCCTGCTTTCCTTTCCTTGTTTCTCTTCCCATCCAGCTGAAGCAAACTGGACTGCTGTGAAATAATTTAAAAACGTGACAGGTATCCCCCCCCTCCCTCCTGCAGAGAATAGTGTTCCTTCCCCAAAGTAGCCATTTTGAGTTTGTCAAGGCGATTCTGTCAAGCCTTATTGGGTCTGAACGCGCTCATGCTTGCCACGACAGTCCATTTCTCCTTTTCTCACTTTGTTTGAGGTGAATGCAACAAGGCAGCAAAACAATGAAACTGATAGAGCATTTCACCACAAACACAGGCTGTAGGGACATTTTCTTCACAGAAGAGAAGCAATCTCAAAGTAATAGGAACTACTGGTTTTTGAGGGCATATTTATTGAAACTGTGTCTGTCTGAATCTATGCTGAAAAGCAAGCAACTAGCACAAAATGTTGCACAGATGATGTTTAATGAAATGTGTGTCTTTTATCCACCATGCATGAAATCAAATACTATTTTAAAGCTGGGGTTGAATTTGAAAGCGCATAGCTCCACCATGCTAACCCTGTCGAGTCCACATGGTCTACATGGTGGGGAATGGTCAGAAAAGAATTTTGCACAATGATATGTGCTTTGATCCACCAGAGAAATTAACTGAAATGTGTATCATCTTAGTCCCATACTGAATCCTGAAGCGTCAGAACTGGCAATAGATTCGGTGGAAAATTGCCACCAGAGAACTATGCCAGAATTTCTTTCAACTCGTAAACCATGACATTTTTTCCACCGTGCCTTTAATCACAACAGCATGATCCCTTTCCTTTCATAACCCACTGACGCATTGAGAGCATCCTTAAGGCTCCGACACCATGTCATATTTAATGGATGAGCCGTCCAAGCACGGGATCAAGTGTTACCTGTACAAGACGTTTGCCTTGACAAGCGCAAACTGGACATGCTGTCTTTTCTCCCCAATGGGATTTTCTTCCTCAGCCCCCAGTAGAAAAAAAAAAAACAGCATGGAAGTGAAGCTTTTAACGCTGCTTGGCTGGAGGGAGATTACCTTACACACTGACATGGACTGGCAAGCATGCTCGCACACATATACACACACTCACTTAAAACGACATTTGCACAAAGATTTGCAAAGCTTTCATTCATGCAGTTTTTGTAAAGAGATCTGAGGTGCCTGCTAAGGTATCTCTAACAAGTCTGAAAGATGAGAGGTCGGTGCAACATTTCATAACACTAAGGTGTAGCATTTTCGGTTTTACAGTATAAAGAGCAACAAACAGTAAAACTGTTAAAATATAGTAAATAGAGTTGGAGATAATCCACAGCAGCTATCACTAGTGAGCACAGTATAAGAACAGGGCGGTGCAGCCAACCACTCCATATTAAGAAAGGCATTTATTTTTTATAATGTCCCCTGTCATCATCTCAGCTCAGCTGGAAGCTACTTTCTTGCTTGGACACACCAGCTGAGCAGACTTTGTTGCACACACACAGACACACATACACACACCCACACACAGAAATAGAGAGAGAGAGAGAGAGAGAGAGAATGAACATTTAAAATCCCCACTACTTTTGCTACACAGTGAGAGAAAGGAATCTCTTAAGGTCATGCCTATTATCCCAGTGGCGCAGCATAGTTGTTCTCATTAAAAGCACATCTGTTATCTGGACACATCTATATGGTCATTTAGTAATCTAGCCTTAGATGTGGGTAAAGCTTTTATTTTGATACCTTCAAGCCAAAAATTATGGATAAAGTTTACCGGTGGCACTGTAATGGTTTGAACTCTCTTAATGTATGTACATGAGAATCTGTACCATTTGCTACCATTTGAAAATTACACAGCTGTCAAAATAATACAATTTAAAACTTGAATTTGTCTCAGTACTGGAGCCCTTGTTTAAATTGTAACCATTCAAGGGACAATCAGCGCTTAGGGAATCAATGCAGTCCAGTGAATGTTAATCCTCACATAAAATTCCTGATCGTTATTGCTTCATTGGGATTGTTAAAAATGTGGGAGGCTCGAGGAATTCTAGATGCTAGCCATCAACCAATGGGGTAAAGCAAGCCCCGAGGACCAATACTGGATCTTGGACATGTGACACCCTGAGACCTAGAAAAACCTTTACCCCTGAGCATTTAAGCAATGGCTCTAAAAATAAAGAGAGCATTTTCTGGGCAGTACATACACTGAAACTTGAGCATTAGGTCTGACGTACACTCAGTTGCCCAAGGGCGTAGGTTTTGTTTCAGCATTGGGGGGCCTTGTGAAATGGGAGTTGGGGGCTCTTGTGCCAGAAAATGTTAGCGTTAAGCACATAATTTTCTACATTCTGTTGACTTTTTACACACCAATTTTTTCTGCATCAATTTATGGTGTAAATATCTTTAATTTTGTCCAAAAAAAGTCCTCTGTTCCTTTCCGTTTCATATTGGTAGGGACAAATGCATATGATCTAATAATCGTCCCTTGCATCCTCCCGGAAATCTAAACCTTGGCAGCTGCCATTCCATTAGGTAGAACTAGCATAAAAGGAATGCAGTCTTGCACATTGGGCCAGAATCAGTCTTACTTCATGAAGCTTATACTGCTCATTTTCTGTGGAAAGGCATTGATTCAACGTTATGGTTAGTTTGGAAGCTGTATTTGTGGTGTTCCTGAACTGTATCACAATGTACTGAGAGGTGCTGCCAATGTTTTGTACAGCCAATTTATACAGAGTAAGGATAAGAATAACTGACAGCCTAGTGTATATTAGATAGCCACCGCCATTTCTGTTATTTTGTGTTTTGTCTGTATGTGTAGTTTGCAAGGTCTAAGCTGGAGTAAATGCACTAATGCTAATGCTAATGTGGTTAGAAGCTAGAAAGGAAGTATGGGAAACATTTTTGGTGTATGTGCAGGGCAAGCGGCTTTCATTTGAATTTGTGAGCCACCATGTTTGGACACCACATTCATCATTTAATACGTAAAAGAGGCAAAGTAATTAATAGGAAAAGGTCCAACATCCGAGGTAACATTTGTAGCTTTTAAGCTAGCTGCTTCCTAGCTTGTTCAACCATAGCAATTATGCTACCTAAATACTTTTATTCTAAAATTAATAAGCCATCTTTATTTAACCCTACGAAAAAGACTAACTTTATTTAGTCATGTCAACATCACCTACTTGGACAAAATAAGGGGGGCTATTTGTGTGTGTGTGTGTTTATGTGTGTAACAAAAGAACGCTGTGATGTAGCTCTACATGTTTAAATGCTTGTCCCTGTTTATGTCAGTGTAATAATGGGACACACAACGTCAGAGTTGTGAAAGCTGCCTGTGGGAAAAGTTTTACATTGGCATCTTGAAGATTACATTTGATGACATTTCTTGTTTTTGTAAAGTGATGCCTATCTGTCTTCCGGACATGTCCACAGGATCCTTACTGTTTTTATTATTGTGTCTGTGCTCCTCGAGATCACCTGTCAATCAAACTGGGTCAGGGCCAGTTCAAATTTATTGTTACAAGTTTTTGTTGGTGGTGTACTTTTGTTTTCAGCCATGGTAGATAATGCTGTTCACACTGACTGCTGAGGGCTTCTTTCCACTCTTAAGAAATCGGATGTGTCAACTGTATCTTTTCTTGGGTACCTGGAGGATTTCTCCCAGGAAAGATCTCCGAGTACATAAGTATGCAGTTTGTACACTCAGTTCAGGGCCTTCACTTGATACCTTCCCTTTGACAGAGCCCTCAGCTCTGGTGTCAGCCTTTTGTCAGTCAGCTAAGCTCGAGGCTAGAGTGAGATTTTCTTATAGGAAAACATCGCAGAAGAGATCTGGTTACAAACCACTGCTGGCATTCGTGTTTTTTTTCTCTCCAGGTGGTGTGTTTGCTGTCAGTGTTTACAATCTGTATTTTGTGAGTTAACAACAATATTAATATTATTTACTTTATGGCTATTAGTGTTACCTAGCACATGGCAAAGGAACACAGCTCATGCATTTAAACCACAGAGAGATCGTTGTTTGGTCACCGACAACCTCAGTCTCTTGTGGGTTTTTTTCTGTCACCCTATCAGACACCCTCCCTCTCTCTTGTACACATCTGACACAGTTCGATTGAATTTCACCTCTTGTCACTCCGCTCGCATGGCTTCGCCTCCGAGCCACACGCTGACACTCACATGCACAAACACACAGACACACACACACACAGCACGAGGTGCGAAGTGATGCCAGAGCAGTGGGCCAGTCATGACACGGCCTTCATGCTAGCACCTGGCTGCGTGTGTGTGCAAGACACCTAATGCCTACACCTCTCAGACACACACGCACGCTGTCAGGAATACAGATGCATTCATGGATAGCTTCTCATACACACACACACACAAACACACACACACACACACTGCCTTTTCCCATGGTACAAAAGAGAGTGAGCTCAGGTAGCTGTCAGGCGCTCTCCCACAGGGAACAGTGGGCAAGTCAAAAACAGCCTCCTCGCCTGTCACTCCACACACGCACGCACACACACACACACACACACACACACACACACACACACAAGCATACACACGTATTTACACACACATACATAGAGAGCTGCCAGACCAACAAAACCAGACACTAACGGTTATTTTAATAAAACTGTAGGCAGTTGCTCTCTACCCACATGCTCACACATGCCAATTGTACGCTGTCAGCCCAGTTTGTAATGGTGATTAAGCAGGATATGTCAGTGGCTGGAATATAACCTAAAATACATAGCTAGCCAAAAAACAAGGTATTTTTCAGCCTCAGGAGTATGAGGATGCAATAAAAGTGAAACTATCAGGTAATGCCATTTGTGCATATTTGCAACCAATTTAATGCAGGAACCTTTGATTTTGTTTTGGGTGCCTATAGGTTGGATGGGTGGGGTGCTCTCTTTTTGTTGTTGTTGTTGTTGTTGTTGTTGTTGTTGTTGTAGTTGTTGTTGTTGATTTGAAGATTTTTCTCTTTTCTTTTCCTTCTTTTGTTCTATTGTGAGAACGCTGTCTGTATACGTTTTGTAAGTGCACTTGAATATTGCATTACATTTACCAATAATTTCTATACTGGCATATATTTGCTATTGATTTCTACATATTGACTCCACTCTCAGTTAATCTGCTTTCAAATCGGATTAGTGAATTATATTTGTCACATGACAAGAATAAGAACCATAACTTCTGCCCATGTTGTTCTCTTTGGACTATATGTAAGTTTGGGAGTTCAGACATTTTTCAGAGCAGCTTTAAACTTACACGTCCCCCTGCAGTCTACTTAGAGCTTATAATTTTATACCGATGGCCGACCTTACCTTAAAATTACTAAACCATCTTCAACTAAACAAACTTCATGGGTTGATGAAGGCCACAATTTGCACTCATCGGTTCTTCTATGCTGTTTCAAAGCACTGCTGGGGAAATGTGGTATGCTGTCATCTAGATGCCAGTGTGAGGGTGTATTTTGACTGGTCTTTTAAATTGTTTGCGGTTGTCCTTGTTTTCTTGTTTTTATGGTTCACCTATAACATGAATTAACATACTAATTTAGCTTTTCTTTGTAGTAATCTATTTTTGTGTTCTTTTTGTGTTTTATATTGCTTGTTTTGGAGTTACATATTTTTGATTTTGTATTTTTGTTCTATGTTGTCTGTCTGTAACTTTCAGTATGCTGCTGCCTGTCTCTGCCAGGACACTCTTTAAAAAAGATTTTTAATCTCAAGAGGTTTTTCCTGGTTAAATAAGATAAATAAATAAATATATAACTTGAGTCTAAAAGCTCAAACAGATTTCCAGTAACCTCGTTCCATATTGTACAAAGGTCAGCCATGAATAATGAGCCATTAGTTCAACCCTTTCTTTTTCTGTAGTCTTTATTATTATTATCATTATTATTATTATTTTCTAGCTTAAAGGTCCAGTGTGTTGGATTTAGTAGTAATGGAATGTAATATATATATATATATATATATGTTTTCTTTAATGTATAACCATCTGAAAATAAGAATGGTTGTATTTTCATTACCCTGGAATGAGCTGTTTATATCTGCATAGGGAGCAGGACATCACCATGTTGCACCATCATTCTTCTGCAGTTGCTCAGAATGGACAAAGCAAACACTGGCTCTACATAGGGTCATTCGTGTTTTCACATTGGCCACCATAAAAAGAAGCCTATCTGCAACGGAGTTTCACTGGTTTGTAACATCCGTCCAGCCATTTTCTAAGTGAGATGAAGAGACCTCTATGGATAATACAGCTGCCATGCAGCTTTTTAACCACTTTAAATCATCGGTTCATTTTGTTCTGGAGAGGAAGAGACCTGTGCAGATAATTTCGCTCACGGGAAAAACCTCCTGAATGTCTGGATCAGAAAAAGGTGAGCACACATTAAGTTGTCAGAGAAAAAGTGTGAGCACACACTAGCATGTGTGGGGCAAGCTGCCTGATTCCGAGATGCCGAACAGCATAGAGATGCACTGATTTGTAAGACTTTATGCAGTGTTTTTACTGGTTTAAATCACTTGGACCATTCATTTTTGAGAGGAAGAGACCTCTGTGGATTATTCAGCTCCTGGTAAATACCTCCTGAACAATGAACACCGAAGGAATTCTAGCCAGGAGAACTTTTAGCTTGTTGCAATATGCAATTCACTGCTAGATGCCACCAAATCCCCTAAAACTTACACACTTCACCTTCAAATAATATAATCAGCAGCTACTTTGCATTTTTTCAGTATCTTTACTTTTATCAAATGGAGCATTTTACTGTAAACTGCAGAGTGGAATTTTAAACCAGTCTAAATAAACCATACACACATATATATTCAGACACGATTATTCCTTCACCCACAAACATTCAAAACATGCATCAACATGCAAACAACACACACAACAACACACATAGGTACTGTGGGTTGAATGACTTCACTTCACACATCCACACACAGCAAGCAGCGACACGCTCGCTAACAGTGTTGCAGCCGCTGATCTACAGCTGGTGAAGAGGATCCTGCCCAGGTTCAGCTCTAACTTCACCTGAAGGGGTTGAACATTCCTGTGCCGTCAGTCACAGTGAGGCAGCTCCTCAGCTACCTGTATGTCTCAATCCAGCTGCTCCGACAAACCTTATCGTCTCATAATTGATCACACAGAAGAGGGTGCTTGAGGCAAAGACCAGGCAGTAACAGATGAATAAGAAATGTTTACAAAAATATCATTTGACGACATATCTCTCTTTATGTAGAATTTTCATAAACACTGAACTTTTCATGTAGAATTAATCAAAATTATCATTGGGCCTCTGGTGACATTACACTTTTGGCATTGATATGTCCCTTCAGCATATGCTACACTGACACTCAAATCAGTAACTGAGCATTTTAAGCAGATTGGTTAAAAAAAGTAGTAATAAACTCTTAAATATTATGGAAAGTTTCTCCATGCAAACACTTTACCATACCGTATGTAGAGAAACAGCACTGCTCCATCTGAACACTCCTGTGTGTGCTGGGACAATATTTCTCCATGCTGACAGCTAACTTACACTTCCTCTGCTTATCTTTAGCCCATTTTACACAGTGATCAGGCTATAGAACCACTACAAAGTCCTGACAGCAGCATCATTCTGCTCCAGTGTGTGCTTTTAGAAAGCATGAAGGCACATTGGAAGCAAAAGAGGCATGATGTACGTGACATGTAATACAACTGTGTCTAATGTGACATAACACACGTCTGTTTAAACAATAACAATGACCGTTACATGGTGGTTGATCTCTTCCTCTGCTCAGAGGGTAAGGAGCTCACAGACCTCATTGTTTTTCCAATTTGTGGACATTTTTGACCACTGTTCTTCCTCTTTGAGTTAGCTACTATCTGCAGCTAGCTACTTTTAAAATCTCCTCTCGTGGGTTACACGTATAACACGTTGTCAAAACATCCCACCGGTCCTGCCCACGGTCCCATCCTGCTGATTGTCCCATTTATACAGAAGTAATTTCAGCACTGTTACTACTGCCATGTCTGGCTTAGAGGTGAGACAGAGCTGTCTCACCTCCCACCGATTCTGCAATTGTACCTTCAATTCAGAATGGTGAGGCACCATAACGTTGCAATACTCCTGCCTTGAACAAGCAGTGTAAAAGAGGCTTTTGACAGTACATTTAAGATATCTTACACATAGACGTCCTGTTGCATTCCATGACTTCATGTCACTTCACTCACATCCTGACACATTGACTACGATAGCTGTTTTCAACTCTGCCAATACACTCTGCCAACAAACTGTACAATAACCAAGACAATAACCAAGACTGTTATGGATGCTAACAGTGAGACATTCCTCTGTAACTGATATCTTTATTAAATTAAATTAAAACTGAATTTCTCTATGAAGACTGCAATTGGAAGAGAATATAGTATTTTTTCTTGATTAATAGTATAATGCTATGGAAGGTTTCATATGAAAGGTTTTATTTACAGAGCCCTCCCCCCAGTTAAATACACTCAAAATGCCCATCCCATATACTGACATGAAAAAAAGAAAGAGACAGAAAATGCTGTGTTACCAAAGACAATCATGCACCAACATCCAAAATAATAATCAACAAATGTAATCATAATAATGAAACAACCTCCATTATTTCCATTATTATTACTACTGGTTTCTGGAACACTGCTCTGAAGTTCCGTGTTTGTGGTATTAATGTACTTGCTGTGGGTACGATCAGTGTCAAACACTGTACAGACCCTATTTCATTATTTTCAAATGTATGAAAAAATGGAAAACTATAATGTAATGTGAGTGTTACATAAGCCATATCACTGTTGACCATTATAGTTTTTGTAAAGTGTTAGTAAGTCATAAAAAATGTCACTATAAATGTCATAGTACAGTATGTCATTGAATAGTCGCAAAAATTCATCATATGCTGGCTTCCTAAAAGGGCAGTCAGTCATCACAACTTTTTGGACTCTTGATCTAAGATTTTGTTTTAAAATCCTCTAAAACATGGGGGTCCATGACCCCTACGGGGTCCTCAGAGTTCCTACAGAGGGGTCGCCAAATTGTAGTTTGATAATTAAATATGTCTGAAATCACACATTAAGATCAGTCCAAATTATTATTAGTGAGAACAAATTGGCCCATTCATAAATAATAACTCATTTAAGTTGCAGTACACAACAGTGATGAATGCTACCAATAAATCCTGCAATTATCTGAGCTAGTTAGCATTACTGAAATGTATGTTTATCATGAAGACATAATGTATAAATATATGACTCTGTCAATATTTATTTTTAATGGCTTAGTATTGCACTATAACAATTATGCATGGTTATACATGGTACTTTAGGCCTGGTACTCTTCGTTCCGTTAAACACTTGGCATTTTGACCCCCTGCTTCAGAGGTGAGTGATCTCATCTTTGTTAAGTGTTTGATAAGATAAAAGCCCACCACAAAACCACCAAGTGATTCTTAAATCATGTGATTAGCTTTCATGCGAAGAGAGTTTTCAAAAGTAAGGCCAGTATCTTTGAAATGCTGGATAATTGATTTGAGAATGAATTCTCTTCTCTGACAGAAAAAAACATCCTATGGAAGGACAGTTTGTGTGTTCTTTGGGTCTTTATGCTCAGCTCATGCCTGACCAATTGGAGGCCGTCGGAGGCTGAGGTTCAGCCAGAGTTCACCGGGCTACTGCCACCACAAACGCCCAGGGAGCCTCGTTTCCATGTGTCACTCTAATGTGGCGGAGAGCTGAAGAGCTGCTCACATCCAACCTTCTGTCAGCTGGGGCCAGATGCCGCCTCTTACAGGGACTGAAGGGGCGTGTGTGGGTCTGTATATGTGTGTAGTGTCTGTTTCAGGTGATGTTTACATCACAACTGAAAGTATACAAATTTAAATATGGGTCTGATGTTTTTTAATCACTGTAAAGACGTGACTGCATGAAGTCTTTCTACAGTTGTGTTGTGGACGTGTGCTAGAGAATGATTTCCTGCCGTACATCGACTTGTATTTGAAAGCTCTCTGTGGAATGTGTCAGCAAGACTACTCTGTGCTAGTTCAGTCAAGTTTAGTCAGGAACTCCATTTAATGTCATCATTTTAGTTCATTCTAGAACTTGGAAGTACTACTTTTACAAAAAATAATAACAATAACTCAAGGTTAATTTTTAACCCTATCTAAACCATAAGATGTGGTCGAAAGCTTCAGTTCCATCTGTACTGCTCTACTCCCCCAAGGCATCTAAATATAAAAAATATCAATGACCAAATGTTCTTATTAACTAAATGTCAGTTGTGAGAGGTGAAAATATAGTAAATATCAATCAATCAATCAATCAATCAATCAATCAGTGGGTTAGGGTTAGCGGATAACTCCCCCCCCCAAAAAAAAACCACTTTCATGGGGGAAAAAAAAAATGGTAGAAACTTCAGAAAGAGCAACTGAGGAGGGATCCCTTTTCCAGGATGGGCAGATGTGCAATAAATGTCGTACAAAACAGATAAACATAACAAATTAACAGTAATCCATGTGACAAAATGATGCATAAAGAGAGACAAAGACAGAGAGACAGAGCCAGAGAGAGATGCAGGGCAGACAGCAATGATAAGAGCCAACAACAACATTAATTAAAGTAACAATATTATAGTAATAATTGGGGTAATTGTAGTATAATATATTGTAGGTATCTATTAATATATGATAGTATATGTATGTGATAATAATCATATGTGTATAATAACAGTACAAGTATGACTAATAATAGCAGCGACAGTAGGACGCATCAGGCAGGACCACAGCAGCAGCACAACCACGACACACGATCCAGGCACAGCTGCGATACAAGTTAACCTGTGAGACAGTGGAGCGCAAAGGCTCTGGAGGAGAAGCTGAGTTGGTGATATGAGTAGAACTGAGTTAGCAAGATACAGTAACAGGACATGAATGTTGGCAAATGAGAGAGAGAGAGAGAGAGAGAGAAGGAGAGAAGGGGCTCAATGTATTATAGGAGGTCCTCCAGCAGACTAGACCTATGTCAGCCTAACTAGGGGCTGGTCCAAGACAAGCCTGAGCCAGCCCTTACTATAAGCTTTATCAAAAAGGAAA
>JAPZEB010000002.1:7041041-7053095 GCA_029783705.1 Chaetodon striatus
TATATATATATATATATGTTAGAACCTGTCCAGGTTCAACAAGCACTTCAGGTCCAAAAACCCCAAAAAATCTCTCCAATCTGGTGTCAGTTTAACCAGTTGTAGTTGACCTCTGACCTTCTAATAGAGGGCCAAGACAAGTGTGAATTTCCCTTTGAGGAGTGTGTTTTCATAGTGTTATGACTATGTTCTTTTTAGTCTACAAGTATAAATGTAGGATAAGCAGGAAAGACAATCCAAGCCCTCCAAAACTCTGAAAAACATAAACTGGCAGGGAAATATTTAAAAGACATGAAGCCTTACCTACAAGAGTAATAACAGCCAATGGGAGGTTGTCACATGACTCGGATAACGACATGAAACAAAGGTTAAACAAATGAAAGTAATAATAACAATAGCAAGCGAATACACAGAAAACATATATACATTATAAATGGAAGATAGGTCTCCATATATAGGTTTTAACCTACAAATTTTCACTCCCAACTCTTCAGATACAGCAGCTTGGTCAGTGGCCCTACACTTCAGCCACAAAGCTCTAGTTACACCTCTAGTGTGATTTTTGGATGTGTTACTTCACATGTCAGTTACTCGTTACATGCAAAGTCTTTTAAAAGGTTCGGTTTAGAAAAACGATCATGATTTGAGTGAAAATAACCACATTTGTTGCAGTAACCTAACAATATGTCACTTGACCACTATGATACATGACGACTATGTCACGTGATGTACACTGGTGACTATGTTCAGCAGTTGAAAAAAAATAAAGTTAACTTTACATGTCACATGAGATGCAAACACTCATGTATGATTGACCCACCCACCCCATTGCCCCTTCCTCCCACCTCACTTGGACTTCCTTGCTCTTTCTACAATGTTAGTCACGTGTTCGCGATTATATTAGAGTAAGTTGATAGCCTCATGTGTCTAATACAAACACGGAAGGGTGCCACTGACCAAGCTTCTGTATTTGATGCCTTGGAAATGAGAGCAGGTTAGTTTTAACATGGGTTTTGAGAAAAATGGGGAAGCCTACACAGAGACCAGTATTAGGGAAAATGTGAAGTCTATATCCTTACTGACAACAACATACTTAAACATATCCAGCTTCCTCGTGGTTAACATTTTGTGTTCTGTGACCAAAGGTTTAATGTGTTCAGTGCCCTCTATGCGCAATAAAGAATCATTTGCATTGTGAAACTTGCCAATTATCACTTCATTGTAATGGGATATTTATGCTCGACGAGGCATCCCTCAGGTATCTTTTAGTGTGGCCTATGTGAGGGAGAATTTCCCTTTGAAGAGTTATTATTGCCTTAGAATAATGTTTAGTTTGTTCAGATTATCACACATGAGATAAGGTGGTTATGTAGATGTTATTTTCAGTGTACAACTGTACCTGCCCAGAGGAAGTGTCTCTAAATGTATGTTTTAGTATTTGCTATGTCTTTTTTTTTTTTTTTTTGGTGAAATTTTGCGCTGTCCTTTTAAAGACCTGTACATCTCTGTCTGTGTTTGTCATAAATGCCACATCCAGGCGATTTAATCCCGTCCTGCCTTCTTGCTGTCACTCAGCAGAATAAATGGGCCCTGTGTAGGCATTTCAGCACCCCACCTGTGCTTTACTGCACCTTTCAAGCGTGAGATATCTGCCACTGTAAAACGACAGCTAAGGTACAAAATTGTCTATTTTGGAATCATAAGACCTTACAGCATTGCAACATTTTAGAGTTCTGTCATCTGTCGTTTATATTTTTATCAAACATCTATCTATTTTAGTGCAGCAATTAAAGTCCCAGTTCTTTGTCTCCTTCACAACTCAGTTTTGCATTGCCCACATCATCAGACATTTGAGTTAAAATCTGTTCTGGCAAACAGTAGCCACCATACGCTCACACACCACTACTTTGCTGTGAGTGTGGCCACCAGCGTACTGGAGTATGATGAGGGCTTTTCGTGGTTCATTTTCCACTCTCAAGGGTAAAACAGCAAAGCGTGTAAAAGAGAGCAACAGCTGCAGTTCAATGGAGCTCTTTGAAGAACTACATCAAACACAGAGAATCATCTTCCAGCCATTGGCCTCACAGTAGAGAAAGTGAAGGGAGAGAGAGAGAGAGAGTTTGTCTGTGTGTGTGTGTGTGTGTGTGTGTGAGAGTGTGTGTGTGTGTTTGTGTTTGTGTGTGTCAGCCAGCATGTTGGAGAGGTGTGTAGGACTGTTAATCCTTTGGCCTTCCCTCAGTCCCTGCCTCCTGCTCCTCATCACTTGGTTTAGATGTCTGGCTGCACATTCTCATCCATATTTAGTTCTTGGATCTTGGTGTGTATTGATCTAGTCTGTTAATCTTGTTTATTTTCTGACCACTCCATACTGCCTTTTTCTTGCTCCCATTCTGACCCTTTCCCTTATCTCACTTCTGCACACTTCTCTCTATACCACCTCTCAACTTTAAGCCTTTCCTTGCATGCTTGTCCCTGTCTTTGTTTAAACCCTCTCCACCCTCATATTTATTTATTTTTTGGGGATTTTTTTTCCAGTGCTCATTGTTGTGGCATTTCACATGCCTGGCATTGCTTGTCAGTCAAATCTTTTTTCCTAATTATCTTTTTTTTCCTTTTTTGTACTTTGAAGTATGGAACTGGAGTCAGGACGTGTTCAACCTCGCCTTGCATAAAAACTGAGACAAAGGGCAAATAGCTAACTTGGCTCTAACCCGTCCCCTCAGTCTTCGTCGGAAAACAAAATATTTAAGATGTCGGACTGTTTCATTTTATATTTTGTGTTTTTTCTGCTCCGCTCTCATGCATTATCTTCTCAACGACATTTTAACTCAGTCCCTTCATTGGTGTTTTTCTCTCTCTGTCACAGTCTCTCTCTTTCTCGCTATCTTTCTCTCTCGCTTCTTCTTCTTCTTCTTCTCTTGCTGGTGATAGGGGGGCTTTCTTGATTAGAACACACACTGCCAAGTCCCCCCACATCGCATCATTGCATTTGATTAGCTCCAACACCCTGCTCCCTCCCTTATCACTACCAGCACAACAGGAAGCGCCCCACACATACACACACACACACACACACACACACATACACACGCACACACACGCATGCATGCACAGATTCGCGTGCATACATATCACAAACTCAATTGCAGACTTATCTGAACTCCATGGCTGCCTGTAAACGTGCACTGGCATATATGAACACACACGATCTCCACACTGACACACACACACATCTGGGCTGCTACTGGTGCCGTGGCGGCAGGGCATCAGGTAAAGCCAGCATGGCGCTGACAGCTCCCTGTCCCTAATGAAGCATTAATAAAGTGCAGCACAAAACAGTGGATCAGAGAGAAGCAGAGCTCCCCACCTGCCTGGCTGTCTGCTGGCTGCCAGGGGGAGAGATGAGAGGGGAGAGGATCATCTGTAATCCCCCATCTTCCAAAACCCCTCTGCCCCACTTTTCTGGGAGACATCACCCCCCCATCCCCTGCTCTTCACTATCGTGCTGAAGCTTCTGCACTTTTCAGTTTTCACGAGTCAAACTTATACTCAATAAAAGAGACCTCACATAATTAAACTACCATATAGTACAACTGATAACAGCTCTGCACTAAACTATACGGCTGGGAGTGCAAATGTTATTTTCTTTACTCTAATATGCAAATAAATGTAGCTATACTGAAAGGTTTGCAACACCTAAAGATAAACATTTCTGTTTTATGCATGCAGGAAAAACAGACTTGGAAAAAAGAGAGATTGAGAGTTGTTGGCCAAACAAATATACAGCTCTCAACAGATTTGGTTGGAAACTGTCTTCAAAAGTTCTTCATATCTGCAGTTCAAATAAAGTTGAAGTGACGGTGTGTATCCAGGAATCGACACAGCGCACAAATTCACAATTAGGCACACAGGTAGTCCGGTCACAATACGTCTCGACTGGCAGACAATGCCGGCAGTCTGATTCAAATGAAGCAAACCTGCTGAGTGTAGATATTCCAGGAGGTGTGTCCATTCAAATGCTGCATGCCTGTGATTAGAAGAATTGGAGCAATTGTTCAGTAAAAAAAGAGCCAATCAAATCCAGCTCCAGCTGCGATTAACTGACAGGAATGAGTCCAAAGAGAAAAAAAAGCTAGATTTTTCTGAAAAAAAACCCCCAGCATCTTAAATGTAAATGAAACAGCATTTAGTCTCCTTTACGAGCCTATTTGAGCATACATGTAGATATATAACTATATATTCTTTTAATTGGGCACCAGACTGTTGGCTGTCCTTCGGGCCGTCCTCTCCTGTCCTCATCATAAGCTGGAGATGTCATCTCTGTTTGTGCCGGAATACCATTGCCTCTGTGTCACTTTGTATCTTTATCTCTGTGTCTATCTGTATCCTTATCTGCCTTTTTTTCTCATTATCCTTGCAGTCCAAACCTCACAGAGCTTTTACTCCAGCGAGGGAGACTGATCTAATTGGCAGCGAGGATCATTCTAATTTAGCGAAGCCAGCTCCGCTGACTTTTTCAGCTTTCTCCTCCTTTTTTTGCCACCTTTCACATGATAATAATGAGAAAATATAAGCGAGAACTCCCTGAAGTTTACTCTGGTGAGCGTGTTTTTTTTTTTTTCTTCATGTGGGCTTGTTACACCGATAACATTCGCCCAGGCAATTTGCCTGCTTGTCTGAGTCTGAGAAGGGAGGCTTATCTGCACTAACGCCCCATCGAGGCTGCGCTTCGTATCCAAATCGGCCCCTGTTAGCATTCAAATCAGGAGCCCCCACCTCCCCTTGCTATTCTACCTAGCTCTTGTGCTCCTTACTATCGCCCCCACCCCTCTTTGCTGTCAACACGCCAGCATCGCTCGGAGGAAAAGAAGGCTGAGGGTAGAGTGAGAGAGAGAAAGCCCGGGCTATTATTTAATAAGATCAGGAAGTGTGAGGAGGATGCTGTTTACTGTCACAAAGCAAACAGAGGCTCCTCTCTGCAGGTGAAGAGGATCGCTGGGCTTCTCCCTCATCTTCCTCCTCTTCCTCGATAGCTGTGACTGCCGCCCCCACCTTAACAACCACCATTTTACGGAAACTGCAAAGCTCTCTGACAAGGTGCCTCTCCTTGTCAGGACACCTCCTCCCATTCCCAACAGCAGGTGCATCAAAACAGCATGGCTGAAGGTTATTTTTGTTAGTACTGTACACCACATAACAAGTACTATTTTATACGTACGAGTTGTGTAGCAAGTGTAGCTTGTGTGTAATTACTGCTGCTTTGATTTAACATGACCTTTTACCTGCTCCGGCAGATACAACGAGGTCATTACTGCAGCGCTGTTTTCCACAGGCCATCAGTGTCTCATTGTTCATATGATTAGATTGAAATTAGAGGCCAAGTGTCCCAATCACTATCTAGTCCACATCCACTGCCATTTAGCCACCATCAATGGCGCTCAATGACTTGTGATTAATACTTATAATTTTAGTAAGCTGTTTCCCATCAGTCTTCCTTAGTTAGGGCTGTAATTTAGCACTTTATTTTGAAGTTACTTTTGAGGTGTCTCTGTCATAAATTAGGTCTAGAGTCAGTTCCAGCTGCAACACAGCACAAATATGAAATGAAAAAAAAAGTGTTCGTTAACGAGTCTCACGCACCGAACCTCAAAAAGGACTTGACAGGAGAGAGCGGAAAAAGAAAGAGGGGAGGAAAATGTGTCATGAAGATGAGGAAGGCGAGGTGGGGTGGTATCCTTTGATCAAGAGCACTCCTCGTAGCACTCCTGTCTCCTTACACATCCATAATATATCTCTGCAGGCATTCCAGTCTCTTATTAACAAGGCAGTGCCATTCCATCCTGAAGCAGGGTATCGGGTGTTCAAAAAAAAAAAAAAAAATTTGAAACACATACCTTTATTGTCTTTTCTTCAGAAGTAGTGAAAGACAAAACAAAACAAAATGCACAGCAAAGAATTTGTGATTCAATATATGCACTCCCCCTTTAAATTAAATCCGTTCATGTTGGTTGTAACAAAAGAGGGGATAATATCAGACATGGGTAAATATTTATTCTAAAAGTGGAAGGCTTAGGAAATGAGAGGGCTGCCGACGCTCTGCTTCTCTCTCACGGGAGAGCATGTTTGTCCATGACAGTCATAAATATGTATCATGCAGTGAGATGACAGCGATTGTAATCTGATGCCCGCCTTTTGTCGAGCATATGAAACCCAAGAAAGGGCCCCCATCAGTGGCAAACGCAGGCGAAATTAAAAGCTGCACCCTGTCCTATCATTGGAATGAGTCACTCAGCGACAAGTGGCACGCTGTTTAATTAGAGTGGAAACAAAGTCCTCAGGGGGGGGAATACCTCTCCCCCCTTTCCCCCCCCTCTTTCTCTCTCTCGGTCTCATTTGTGGAAAGGTAAATATTCAGAGGGTCGCTTTTCAGCCGTAGCGATTAAAGCATGCTCGAGCATAGCAATACAGAATGTGTTGTGAATGCAAAGCTCCTAAATCAATTCGTGCTGTGCTGCGAAATGAAACGCAACTTGTTTGTACGAGCAGACAGCTGTGGCAGTGCGTCCTTACCCAGGGGTGTCAAGTAGTTCTTCAAACCCAGAATAACTGTTCCCGGCTTCCAAAAGTGCAACAGCAGCCACTTAAATAAGGTGGCCTGTCATCCATGATGCACTTCAGTGTACAGTAGCAGTGTGTGTACAGCTGGTTGACAGGTGTTATTCTTGAATGTAAAAAACATCTCTGCTTTTGACCATGGACTGTATGCCAACTTGCCATCACCCATTGGTTTCTGGACTCTTGTTTTGAAGCCACGAGTTTGGCATTTTGGTCTTGGATATTTGGAGCGAACAGAGTGGAGCTAACTTTAATGCTAACTTCTAGCCTAGTTAACTACTTTGTTTTTCGCTATTTTTCACTGACCAAAAACAGGCTTAAAAACATTAAAACAGGATGTACTTACTGGAAAAAACTGAATGTCCAGCTCTTTAGAGGGTCTCTAAGTACAACCAAGTGCCAAACAAAAATTATAAAATGAACTGTCATGACCTCAGAACCCACTGAAATAGTGGCAGCTACGGCTGTTCTTATACCCTGTGAATCAGGGGTTACACCAAAGTTACGTAAACTAACAAACCTTTTTGCTGTGGTTGCGACTTTTCATCGGGCGCTACCCTCTTGTCACTCAAAGCAACCAAATAAATAAAAATTCATCCCTCGCACAGTTGTCATGAAGGGGAAAATAAGCAAAAGAGACAAAAATATTTTTTGTACCAGGCTGTTAACATGTTTATCTGTGTTGTTAAGTTGGGGATCTTATCATGGGGGTCTATGGGGATTGACTGGCCCTTTGAGCCAGCCTCAAGTGGCTGTTCGAGGAACTGCAGTTTTTGGCACTTGCCACTTGCTTTTAACTAAACCTTTTTTTCATGTTCTTCCCTACCTGCAGCTCTGAAGGACCCTTGCACCGAGGTGACCTGCAGCTATGGAAGCACCTGCGTACAGTCATCAGATGGCCTGTCAGCTAAATGCATGTGCCCCCTCGGCTGCGAGGGCAAGCCCAAGCAGACAGTCTGTGGCAGTGACGGAAAGGACTACCACAACGAGTGTGAGCTCCATCAGCACGCCTGCAAGAACCAGAAGAACATACGAGTGCAATACCAGGGACACTGCGGTGAGCTCTCTCCTCATGTTTACATCAGGATTCTTTTATTATTTATTTAGTTTATTTGATGTCCAGGAAAAAGATGAAAAGTGCGCATCACAGCCTAAGATAGCGTCATAATGTGTTTGATGATATATTAGATTTACCATGACATAAACAAGGGAAAAGCAGAAAACACACAATTGAGATGCTGAAATCAGCTCATTTTTGACATTTAGCTTGATAAATGACTCAAATGACGACTTTTGTTTTTCTCTGCAGTCTCTGCTCCTCTCTTTTCTTCTCCCTGCTCTGTTTACTACCTCTGGCTTTTGTTGTTCTTCCTTCACATACCCCACTTACTTACGGCACGCCTCTGCTAATTCTCATTTTTCATTCAGGTTGCTTTGCTTCACACAGGTACTCCTGCGGTGCGAATTGTTGTTTTCTCTAAGTAGGTCTTCAGAGCTGTCGTTTTCGTCAGGCCCGGCTTTTTCGCTCATCCTTGTTATCATCAGGCGATAGTTGTTTACTCCCAAGGCGCTCAACTTTGAGGTTTATTTTGTTTGTTTTGAGCCAGATGGAGGGAAAGAAAAGCAGACACAAGCTCTGTTTCTTAGCAGCGGGAGCCTCGGGGAGACAGAGCAGGGTGGCGGGGAAAGAGAGATGGATGTGCAGGTCCGCTAGCGGAAGGTTGGTCGTATAAATCCAGCCTGAGACGGCCAAAATGACCTGAGTTACCCCATCCTCCCTGGGGAGGGCCAGGGCTCAGGGGACCAGTCGGCCCTGATGGTCCTCTAAATCTTCCTACAGCCATTTCATCTAAAGCCTTGGCTATTTCAAGTAGCTAGCCCTAGCCAGACAAATGCAGCTGATTTATCCACGCTGCTAGTTTTTGCAGCAAACAGGCCATTCTTTTTGTAATTACCCTCCTTGCTCAGCTAGAGGAAAGCATGGATCCTGGAAGCTGTTCTTCTCAGTTAATGGGAGGTAATGGTCTTTCTCTGAGATAATGGTCTGGCTGGCGGGTGAAGCACTGCGTTATGCAGAGACGCTGCATGCATTACGATAAACCCCCTGTTTGCTTGGTTGCTAGTCTCTGCAAGCCTTTGCATTGTGCTGATAGAAAACAATCTGAGACCTGGCCAGAGCTTGCTGTGGTCACTCCGCCTCCCAGCCCTCCGTAGCCAAAGCACTCTGTCCCTTTTTATGTTCATGCATTGTCACTCTTTGTATCCCTGCCAGAGGTCTTTGGAAACCATTTCCCCTTATTTTCATTCTCTTTCTCTTCCTCCATACTCCTTTCCTGATGATAGGGTGTTTCATCCTCGGTGTGTTTTGAATGACTCGCCGGCAGCTTGGCAGTGATTTGATATGTCACGGTGCTACATAAATCCTTTGTCTTCCCACATGCTGAAAGCGTGGCGGGCAGGATAAAGCTCGGGCTCCTGTTTCAAGGAGTAACACCCCCTGTCCCACACATCCACAAACCAATTCCATTATGATCACGGACTGATACGGCCGAGCGTGCCAGACCAACGCTCCCCTGGAAGAAGGGAGGTGCCAGGGAGCAAATCAAACGGACCGTCTCTTCATCCATTTCCTTGTCTCCCCCTTCACATCCAAGGTCCCACTCTAAGCTGCTCTCAGCTGCTGGGCCACTGATAATATCTGTGGAGCAGCAGTGATGGAGGATCATGTCTCCTCTTCCCTTTCATAGTCTCTTCTCTTCTCTTCTCTTCTCTCTGAATTTACTCTACAAACAAAAGTTAATGCATTCAGCCTACTCTGAGATGATTATTTAGCCAAAAAAAACATTACATTATTGTTGTTTACTGCAATTTAAAAACAGCCTCACCAGAGCTCTAACAGGAACTTTTAACTTCGGACAGAATTAAACAGTTGCCAGTTTTGAGGCAATTAAGCCAGGACACATGGTATCTTGTTGTATTTTAATGTGTGTTTTTCTTTTGCCAAGGTATTGTTGTTCAGTTTTCCACAGAGGACCAAAAGATGGACAGAGATGTTTTTGATTAAAGCTTTCTTGTTCAGTCCCCCAGGGTCTAATTAACATAAACAGATTTTTAAATGTTATCTCACAACAAAATTGTTCTACTGCTGTACCGCGGCACATATTCATGAAAGACGCTGTGTCTCCACAGACCCATGTAAAGACAATGGGAACAGTCTGAGCACCATGTGCCGGGTGGAGGCTCTCACCCGCAGGCCCCTCATCTTCGGCCTGCCAGAGTCGTGCCCCCCAGCTAATGAGCCTCTGTGTGCCAGCGACGGCCAAACCTACCCCAGCGAATGCGCCATGTAAGCAACGGGCATGCAGAAAGGCATCACGCTCAGGAAGATCCATGCGGGACAATGCAGAAGGCAGGGTAAGGGCAGTTAGGATGAGCTCTCTGGCCTTTAGCAGGTACTGAAAACAAGAGATGGGACATGTGCAAGTAAAAAAAGTCTCAAGTCCTTACCTTCAAGTCTCAAGCAAGTCTCAAGGTACTGTGTGAGAGTCAAGCAAGTCAAGTTGAGTCACTGCTATAAGTCAAGCATGACAAGTCAAATCATTGCTCAGGTCAAGCAAATTACAGGTGAGGTAAATGTTAGCTTTCTAGCTAAAGGTTAGCCAAAGAGACACATTCATGTACCTTGCTTTGTGGGTTTTGTCTGATAGATTCAGTTGGATGTTGTGCTTCTATTCACACTGCCATCATCAATAACGTCATCCTTGACTCCAGAGTTTCTTACTTTTGGACTAGCACCCTCCATGAATGCTGCCTTGTGCATTAATTGGCCTTTGCTGGTCTGCTGCCTCCTAGTAGGTTGCCAGGTTTGCACATATTACACTAGAAATCACCTAATCATGTTTCAAAAACAAAAATTTAACCTCTCAATATCTAGAATTATGCAAATATTCATTAAAAAAATCCTTTCAAGTCATCTATCTCAAATCTAGGTCAATTCTTAAGGCATGTATGAAGTCAAAAGACAAGTCATGTGGCTCAATTCCCCCACCTTTGCTAAAAACTTAAGTGTGAGAGAGAAAGTAAGATGAAATGTAACTGAAAGTAACATTCTTCAAGAATCAAAAACTCTGTCTCCATTATAAAACAGTAGGGATTTGTCTTTGATGCAGCTCACAAATAATTAAAAAAGACACATAACACACAGAGCACACACATTGGATTTAAAAACTATGGCAGCTAAAGAAAAGCCTAGTTTGCTGGTAGGTAAATATAAAAGGAAATAGGAGAAAGTAACACTTTATTTCTATGCCCCACCACAGCTCCTTGATGATGTCCTTCTTGTTGTTGTTTTTCCCCGACTTTCCTTTTTTGTTGAAGCTGTGACTTTTGTGTGCTGTGACCACAACCAGCTTAATACTTGCCATAACATTATACAGCCTGTAATTGTCCTAGATTCATTTTTTTATAACCCGCTGTTCCACCTGCAGCACTGGTAAATGTTAATAGACTGGTAGTACTATGAAAATAAATCCATTTTTAAATGAAATGAACATGTTTTATGTTTATAAGTAGTTTACAGTCATTTTCAAAAAGAATGCCCTGCTGTTAAAGTAATCCAGATACAGTGCTCAGGAGAGAACACATTTAATACCTCCATACTAGTGCAAAGCAGTTTAACAATTTAATACGTTCTTATCACAAGGGTCAGCTCAACAGAAAGAGTCAGGATGATTTTAAGGGTTAAACAAAGCAAATCAAAGTCATGAAACATCTGCATCACCCTGCCATGTATGCAAGCATTCACATCGTTCACATGCTTCCCTCTTGAACAGCTGTAGGAGAGCTAGCTTTAAAGTCAAACCCTGTAACTGTGCTTTAGTAAATAATGGTACAGAGATAAATGACTCTGAGGTCTCAGGGTCTGTACTGTATCCATGCTAGCAGTAGCCTCTTCCAGCCTGATAAGAGCATCCAGGGCTGTTATCTGTGCTATTAGAACAGGGGGTTTAAGCCTTAGTCAACAAAGAGCTGTCAGCTTTTACTGTACGTCTGATAGCCATCGGAGGAAATCCAATTTTCCCGCTGTGTTGTCAGCGGGGGCCTCGTAAGAGCCACAGTCGTGTTGGCTTATGGCAGTGATGTGCGGAGACCCCCACCCATGTACTGAGACCCCTGACAACACCAAAGACAAGAATAGATCACTGCATGACGCCCTTTGGTACAGTCAACAATGAAGGCTGATACACACTTCTTTGACACACCCTGCTTCTCCCGTCCGCTCAGCTTGACAGCCTGATGGAGGAGTGTGAGGGCTTAAAATTGCACAAATCCCAGTCTGAGTAGCGTTGTGAGTTTGTGTTTGCGAATCACAGTGTGTGTGTGTGTGTGTGTGTGTGTGTGTGTGTGTGTGTGGAGATATGTGTGTGTGAGCAAGTGGAT
>JAPZEB010000002.1:7109577-7125521 GCA_029783705.1 Chaetodon striatus
TCCAAACACTCACACCGAGCATTCACACACCCACACACACACACACACACACACACACACACACACACACACACACACACACGGGGGTAAACACACACAAAATGCTCGCACAGATATACAGCATACACATAAGGAATCAAGCCGCAGCAACCTGTTACAATTAGCGAATAAATTAGGATATATAAGGAAGAGAAGAGGAGAGAGCCATTGGGAGGTTTCTAGGTCAGCGTGTCCACAGGAGAGTTTGTCCATCATTTCCATCCCTAAGCCAGCTTTAGAGGATTTTATTTTTGACCCGTCTACTTTGCCGTCACACCTCAGCCCACAAATTAGAGGCGTTCAGCACATGAAGGAAATAATCTGAGTCCTCAAGCTGACTTGAGTGTGCTGAATCATCAGCCTCGCTGATCAAATCAGTAGCTGTTTGCATTGGGGCTCACCTTGCCAGTGTCTGAAAACGTCACGATTTACAGTATCTTAGTTTTTGGGAGGGAGATATTGGCAGACATGGTATATAATATTCATACCTATGTTTATATTAGTGTATAAGCATATGAAACTAAGAATCATTATGTTTTCTTAGAATGAGTCATTTAAATCTACAAACAGAGCATCTACACATTACAGAAAAGTATGCAATTTAATTTGAGTCATTTCCAGGACAGGATAAGTACCAAAAAACATATTTTTGTTTCTAGACTATTGCCCCTATTGTGTTTCCCAAAATATAAAATGCTAAATTTCTAAGATAAATTATTATTTTGTTTGTTTAGAGCAGGCAGCAAAAACGTTTACCTCTGTGTGAGAGAATGCGGGCCAAAGTGAGCTTGATATCGTCAAAAGCAAAGCAAGGAGTATGACGTCTGGCTGAACACACACTCCTACGCAGAGCTGCCTCTACGCAGAGCTGTACGTCACAGCATGCAAAACAGCTCTGCCCCAAGTGCCTTATAGCTGAACCAAATCCAGACATCTGTGAACAGATTAGTTTGAAAGAAGACGTAGCAATATCTTGGAATTGCAGATATACGTGGCATCACCATATATTAAGCTTATCTGAACATTTGAGTGGTATGCAGTGATGTAGTTATCAGAAAAGTGAACAGAATCTCTTTTCTATGATATGAAACATACATTTATTGCTGCGTTCATCATCATTTCCATGGACACAGTGAATAAAGATCCATGAAAATTTAAATTATTAAACTTTTTCAACTCATTGTCAATTCATATTTGTAAAGGAGACAAATAATATTGATGGAACAATAATATAATGGTATTTAGTCAATAAAGGAAAATAGTACCAATATAGGTATTAGGTCACTTCCTCTTTGGCAGAGATAAACTCGTCTGGGTTTGGTGTGAATTGAGTTGTGTAAGCTACAATACCTAGTTGTATTTTTCTGGCACTTCTTTGGCAACATAACAGCATACATAATCATGTATAACATGTACATCAGAATGTACATGATAGCAGTTGGATTATAAAGCTATTTATTTACATAATAAACATTAAGCTAGTTGTACTTGGATTTTAGATATGGTCGAAACAATCTACTGAGGTTTGAAAATTTTGAGGCTTGAAAAGTATGGAATTTTGAAATGGAAAATGTGAAGGGACCCAGTACATACTGAGCAGGGCCTTCTCCACTGAGTTTGCCATGTTGTCTCTGAAGTAGAGTGGCTCAAGTCACACAAGAGAAGTTTTAGTTTGCTGCAATCTGCAGCCTCACCACTACATACCATAAAATCCGACACACTGGACCTTTAAAAGGAAAAGTAGCCAAAACAATGTTGATGCGGCAGCTGACAAAAAACGAATGAACCACATAATCAGTGACTTTATTAATGTGGAGTGAAACAGTATGAAATGATTAGAGTAAGCAAAATGACTATTCGTTTCCATCACAAAACTCAAGAGCTCCAGCTGAGTATGTCTCTTTCATAGAAATCTCACATAATGGGGAAATCTTATTTAAAAACATCATTTTGTGGACAATGATTGGCTTTGGTAAAATCGGTGAGATGCAGATGGGGCGTGTGGAGGAGCGCTCAGTGGAAACAATGGAAGTGGCCACTCAGAGGATGCTCCAGTAAAGTGGGTTAGAAGGCCCAGTGGCTCCTGCAATTGTAACCAGCAGCTGAAATGAGGACGAGGCGGGAGGATTTTCCTCTTGTCTCTTGTTGCTTTCGAGTGTGTGAATAGGAATAATCCACCAGCATGCAGACGAGAACAGAATAATGAGGGAAACACTGACTGTATGTGTAACTTTTTTTAAGTTCTAGCATGAAAATGCTCCAATTTTTAGATAAAATATTGGCCCAGATTTTTTGGCTTCAGGCAACTTCAGTCTTACTGCTGTAATATCCCCGTTGGCTTTAAAAACATTTTAGTCAAACCTCCTTATGGTGTTCTTCTGGCTGTTACAAGTTGCACACAGGCGGGGGGGCATCAGAAGCAAAACCAATCAGGAGCACATGTCAGGGTTGCACGACATTTATCTTAGCTCCTCCCGAAAACTTGTCTCTATAATTAATGCCACGGCTGCAGCTAAATGTCAATTTGTGCACCCACACCCGATAGGTTTCTTCTCTGCACCCCAATTTGAGAGGCAGTCTTTCTTCCTTGGAGATAGAGTACAGTCTTCTGGAATTGGACTCGCTGCTATGATAGCGTGGAGCTCATTACCAGCCTCATTTATCATCTCTTCCCTCTGTCCGTTCTCTCCTCCCTCCCTCTCTCTGTCTCTCTCTACCTCAGCTCAATGAGTTGTTCAGGAAGTCAGAGGTGCGCAAAGACTTTATGAGCGTCCGTGTCCGGAACCTGGCACCCAGCAACTCCATCCTGGCCTTTGTAGAAGCCCACTTCAAACCAGGTGAGAGTAAAAGAAGTACAGTACCCTATAGAGAGGTATATGTGGTTGGTTTGTTCCCCTTCGTCTTTCAGCAACCAAGACAAGAATTACTTACTTGAAATAAATGAATTTGGGATAAAAGTTAGGCCACTGGCCAAGGAAGACCTAATTATTTTTTTATGCAGCATAAGTGACCATATCACCATTTTTAAAGCACTTAACATTTACACTGGTAACTCTTGGACTGTAAGGCGGAGAGGCTAAATTTGTTCTCTCCTGGATTCCTTGGTCTGGCACTCTATTCGTAATTTTTTATTACCCTTCCTACACAATTCATTCAGAGCTCACTAAATTAAGTGCATAACATTGTTGAATAATGTTTTGAATATTCCATTCCTGAAAGAGATTGTGCAATAGCAACCAAATTGTACCTGCAGACAACCACTCTTGAGTGACCCTGCAAACACAAATGGCATGTTGCCTCTACAGCAGGTGGCACTGCAGCCACAAAACTGGCAGATAGTTAATGGCCATGAGTCATCTATTTCAAAATGTGTTCATTTCTGCCTCATAAAAAAAAACATAAAGTTGATTCTTAAAGTTTCTAAAAAAAAAAAAAATCATTCTTTTATATTTTTATGTGTATTCTGTTTCAGATCAGGATGCAGGTTAAGAACTTTTATATTATTACAATAACAAATAAAGAGGATTGTGCATCCTTGGCAGAGATATGCACTCTCTCAGAGCTTTCCACTTTTTTATTTGGCTCATAATATTGCAAAGCACTGAATGTTTTTACCCATTTGTATCTTTTTTTTAAATTTTCTTTTCAGTGCCAACTAAATCTCATGCTTGCAACAATTGGCCCCATTGTTAAAAAAAAAAAAAACACAACATCATAAGAAGGTTTTTACCTAGATGTTCACAGTGGTTTTTGTTATTCATCAGAGCCAGGAAAAGTTCCCTAAATGACCATGCCAGTGAGATGCTGGCTTGTGCTCTGAATCAGCGCCTCTATTTGTCTCCTGTACAGTTAAAGGTACAATTCGTGATAATAAAAAATATAGAGGTGTACCCAAAAAATCAATAACAAGAAATGTTCTCAAATGGATTGACAGTGTTGTTAACACAGTGACCAACACTAAAAAACAACTAAATGTAGTAACTAATGTTTTTTCAGTCTGTTGAAGGTTTGTTTACATCACTAGTGCTATAATCCCAGGCTCATTAACTCCTGCACTCACAAACTGCTGACTTTTTTGATTATTGAGACAAATCTTTTATGTATATGCATTCAGTTCAAAAGGATATGGTTGATGCCAGTGCTGACTGGAATACTTTGATCGTTGCCATGGTAATAGGCAACCAAATAAATATTTAAGTGGTTCATTTTGATTATATTAGTTAATCTCAGTCTAGGGTATTTGAAGTTAGCAATAGCTTTATGACTCACTTACTCTACCGACAGTTTGAGCACACGTGATATGCTAGCAAGATGCTGAAAAAGTCAGGCATCTGGAATAGTTTCAAAGTGTGCCACAAATACTAAAGGAAGTGGCATATATCACAAATCTACAATGAGTCTGGTAAATTACCTGGAAACTGTAAGTAACAGCTTTGCTGTCTTATAAAGTGCTCTTTTTTTCTAGCTGTTATGGCCAAGGTCACTGCGGCCTGCATGTCAACAAAGTGGCTAATCGTCTCATTATTTAGGTGCATTGACTGAAAACTTGTTTCAAAAATCGCCTGACTTATGGACTCAACTTCAATTACCCCTCCGCCTTGAACCTTACATTAATCATGGATATTTCCTACTGAAGCTTTGACGCCCAAAACCTGATTTTTTGGTTAATGCCACAACTGGGCCTTTAAGGTCCTTTTGTACCATACAAAACCCCACCCCCACCCCCACCCTTTCTTTCTCCCCCCTGTTTTATGAGGGTCGTTGAGTGTCCTTCATACCCTTTGTACGGGGCAAAGTTAAGCGTCGCTCCTCCATGGCCTGTAAAGCGAACATCTGTAGCGAACGTTATGAGAGCGATTCATCTGGAAAAAAGCCGGACAAGCGGCGGGCGGAGGACAAGTGGTCCCTGGAGATCCTCCACCTGTCATACACAGGGCAGTCTGATATATTCATTGTTCCGCTAAAGCAGCAAGAGTCTTGTATTTGCTTTGGAGCACTCCTCGGAGGCCTTGTCCTAAGTGGTTGTACCTCTTGTTTATCGTAGATACAAGATACACAGTGGAGGACATCGAAGGAGCCCTGCTTAAACAGCTGAAGGCCTCTAAAGAGACCAGCATCGCCGTGAAGAAGCCAGAGGACGAGAATATTCACTTCACCAATTATGGTAATACAGTATGGACTTAACAGGAGTGTGTGGGGATTAATAAAATGAAAAGGGGTTTTAAGTTATTCATGAGGTGATTTATCAAAGGTTTTACGGGTCTTGAGCAGGAAATCTCAAGACCGCAGGCTCAACATACTTTAACGTCTCTTTTTCTTTGTCTAATTTCCATTGTTCTCTCCGGCACTATTGACAGGCCTCTCCTCCATTCCCGTCTTCACCACCACTACCACCACCACGGCGTCGGTCACTACAGCCGCTCCCACCACCACCAGGCCTCCGCCAACCACCCCGTACGTCACCCGCAGGCCTTACAATGGCAGACGTACAACCACGACCTCTGCGCCAGTCACAACACCACCACCACCACCCACTACCACCACCACCAGGCCTCCGCCAACTACTCGGTATGTGACCCGCAGACCTTACAATGGCAGACGTACCACCACCACCACCACCACCACCACTACCACCACGGCGCTGCCTCCAGTTACCACCATAGCCCATGTTTCGGGCATGAAGCCCTGCAGCTCCCACCCCTGCCTCCACGGGGGCACCTGCAAGGATGATGGCAATGACTTCAGCTGCAAGTGCCCCGCTGGGCGAGGAGGCTCCGTGTGTGAGAAGGGTGAGTCAGCTCTCTGTTTCTCCTCATACATAAGGAAGTATTTCCTCTCTTACATTGGTTATCACTCTCAAAAGTTTCAAAGTCTGAGCTTATTTCAAACTCATCTAAGAAAATGAGCTGGAGCAGACTTTCCTTATAATTTTATACTATTGCAATTAGCAGTTACAAAGAAACCACCAAAGGCTGACGTTTACAGTGATTTTGCAGCAACTAAGAGGGTTTAAGGCGCTCGACTTTCCATTGTGTCAATCATTCCTTTTAGCTGTTATATAATCACTGCTAACCACATCCTCAAGTGCTTTAATATATTTATAAAGTAGCAGAAATACACCATTATGATAAAAAAAATCTAATATTAAAGGTTTATTTAATGAAACTCTTATTGTGAAGGAAAAAAAGGACATATATTCCTTCTGTTAAGCAGTAGGTTTGTCTAATTGTAGCTTCACAAAGTGGCTGCAAAGTGACACCGTGAGTAGCAGTGTGAATAATGACTTTCAGTTAGTGCTGGAATATGTAAATGCGCTGTTATGTGGTCACAGATGTGGATTTATTGGGTCATATTTAGCTCAATGAGACAACAGCAATCAGAGCTCTAGACAGGGCGTCAGTTTTACACTGGATTTTTTAAAAACTTGAGAACAAAGAGTTTAGGTGTGATCGAGTCAGACACAACATCTGTCCAGCGCTTCAACCTCATCTCAAGTGATTCAGGCAGGTTCAGCACTACCGAAGTAAGCAACCGCTGAGCCGTTCACTAGAGGCAACACAGAATCCAATCAGCACCACGGAGAAAATCATAAATCAAGCAGAAGTTCTTGAGAAGCACAACTCTTTTGTTTCCTCCCTCTTACCCTACTTTGGGATTTTTGGGGGATGAGGAGCAACCTCACGCAGCTGCATCTTAAGATAATTGACACTAATTGCTTTGATGGGGATTAGCTGGTGAGAATCAGTGTGTGTCTTTGAGTTAGAGTGGCTAAATGAAGTCACGCATACACGCACGCTCTCACACAAACTGCGCGCATCCAGCCTCCCCCGAATCAATCAAGTCATTAGAAAAGAGGGAGCTCATCAGCTGCCATTCTCCTCAGAGAGACGGACAGAAAGACAGATGGACGGAGAGAAAAGGAGCCCGGGGGAGAAAATGGATGATAATAATCATAATTGTCGAGTGGCGGAAAAACAAAGGTTTTCCTGTGCTCGTGTGTGCGTGTGTGTGTGTGTGTGTGCGAGTGCTTGAATGTGTGTTACTTGAGGGTGGCTGTAAAGCTCAGCTCCTCCTCTTTCTCGACCTTCTCCTTTTGATAAACTCGTCAAGCATTTTGGTAAAACGCCATTCCTTAAATAATCTGACAGAAAGGCTTATTTCTCTGTCACCAAGAGCCAGTGACACACCACCTCCGCTCACACTTAATTATGCACATTAAACGCCTATTACGCCACGATAAAGCAAATCATGTAGTAATGACAAGATTGGCTTGTTGTCTTCGTTCCCCCACAGTGATCAGGTACTTCATCACATCATTTGGGGGCCAATCATACTTGGCTTTCCAAACCATGAGCGCCTATCACACGGTCCGCATCGCCATGGAGTTCAGAGCATCCGAGATGACGGGCATCCTGCTCTACAACGGCCAGGAGGGCAAGAAGGACTTCATCTCTCTGGCTCTGGTTAATGGCAGGGTGGAGCTCAGGTGAGTGCTGTGAGACCTAAGAGGGGCAGCGGTTGATTCCGTTGCTTTTATTTGATTAAATCTGATGAAACTTAAATGATCCCCTGTGGGGAAACGGGGTCATTGCAGCGGCAGCTGAGAGAGGATGTAGATAAGAATAAAACAAATAGAGAGCACTGAGGATAATGAGGCAAATAATTACAGCAAGTAAACATGTTGAAAACACCACTGCCAGAAAATGTAAAAAAATAAATAAATAAATAAAAAAAGACACAAAAGCTTCTTGACAGATTTTCAGGCTATGACTACAAAGGCACGCTAACAGAAATGTGTTCAAACTTGTAGATAATAGATAAGCCATTCATGTGATCGCATTTACAGATGGAGGGAACATATGTGCAGAAATATGTGCAGGATGTCCAAATTTGCCATTTCATATGTAATTTTTAATCACACACTTAGAGTATTAAGGTTTATGTACTGTGTTTGCAGATGGAATCAATGACCTCTAGAAATGTGTCCAGTAATGGCTCAAAGATGCATTGGACTGAATACGTTGTACAGTAGGCTAGAGGCAACATATTATATTTATGAAACAGTGTTGGAGAGTAGTTAACTACATGTACTGTAATCACTAGTTTAACTAAAATTTGGAGTTGTCAGGTGGCAGTTTAACTACATTCATTAACTACATCTCAGTAGCTTTTCAGTCGTTAACCGCTTTGGGTCATGTAGTTAATTCACTTAATCACAAACTACATATTGTTATTATTTTGTATCTTGTACTGGATCCAATGCCTCCCATAAAGCACCTCTATAGCTTACTTTGCTACACCCTGCACGTCTGGTAAGTACCCACATCATTCAGTCTCTACACCCACAGTTTAACATTTGTAGCTTCAAAGCTATGCTCACTCCTTGTGACTAGTAAAGTGACTGTGACATGTTAAATTGTTGCAGTGCCCCTTTAGGTTCGAGGCGTAACAGGATTTGAACAATATGTTTTTTTAGGGCTAGAAGTAGACTGACATTAACCAAAGAGGTTCATCCGATTTGTTTAAATTGAACCATTTTCCTGCCAGAAACCTGTAGAAACACTAAGTATTCATCTCTGCCCCACAGCAGCATTGTATGCATAAAAAATCATTTGGGGGTGAGGCAGCGTCTTCAGAGGAGACGTGAATGGACTAATTAGAGATTCTGCGCCGCGTCTGCTTTGGACCTATTATTTCAAACACCATCCGCTTTCCTTATCTTTTGGGTCTTGTGTTTCACCCTGACCCCTCCAAGCCCTTTTCAGTTCCTCCCAACCTGGCCAGGTTAGATTTCTCTATTCAGAGAGAAATCAATAGCAAAGTAAAGGAGATCATTAGTCACTTGTGCTTTCAAATGGAGCTCTGCCTCAATTCCAGAAATACAGCTGTGAGATTACCACCCACAGCTCTGCAAATCCAAGACGTGGGGAGAAGAACTAATTATTTGTGGCAGATAATTGCGCTCAGGTTGTGCTAATACTACCGTATGTGTGGGTGCACACCAACGATGGCTCTTTTCTGTGATGATATGGCCTTTTCTGCAACAAAACCTCATTAGATAAAAGGTTTAATTAAAAAAGAGGGTGTGAAGACATTTTGTATGTGAGTGACTGCATCATTCCAGTCACATAGTTTGGAATCCCAAATGGGAAATCCTGTACCTTCTTTCTTTCATCCCTCTCTGTCTTGTTAAACAATATGAGCAGATATCTACTCGTCATTAGGCGCCGCGCGATAACGAGCAAACATATTGGGTGGAAAATCAGCCCCTCGAGTGCTGTAAACTAATATGAAGTGTGCCACAGATGTAATGTGATTGTTGGACAAAGTTGAGTGCATGAACATGCTTTCTGTCTCTTCTTCTCAGGTTCAACACAGGTTCAGGCACAGGCACAGTGATCAGCAAAGTTCAAGTCAATCAGGGCCGCTGGCATCAGCTGGTGGTGACGCGCAACCGGCGCAACGCCATGCTCAGCGTGGATAACGAGCCACACATCGAGGGCGAGAGCCCACGTGGCACGGACGGCCTTAACCTCGACACCCACCTGTTCATCGGGGGAGTGCCTGAGGAAATGAAGCAGGAGTAAGACCTTCTATGTACAGTTACACGTTGTTGTGATAACTTTCAAGTCAGGAAGAAAATTATACAATAAGTCAGTTATTTGTTCACTGTGGAGTTATTGTAAGTGTGTCTTACTTTCGTGGCCAGAGGAATCCAAAAGGGGACCCCAGTGAATTTATCTGCTGGCCCCTGTAGAATTAAATCCTATGTTTTTGGTAATTTAGCTAAACAAAATCTTACAGTGTCGGATTTACAATAATTGATGGTAAAAATATTTCATGGGATGAATTTTAGATCATCCATTATAGATTCCCTCACTCTCTATTTAAGAGTCATATCAGTATACTGTTAGTAGGTCATAGGTAGCTCTATGATAATAAGATTTTGGAATCTTGGAAATGTCTCTTATTCTTCAACCTCATCCCTTTTCGTAATATATTAACGCTGCAGTTGGTAACTGCTATAAAAATAACAGTAATAATACTGTCATATTTACTTCAACTTTCACTACACCCACACAGTAGTACATGAGACAGATAATCTGTGAAAAAAATCATGGTGTTATTGTTTTTGTTATTTGCTTGAATCCACCATGGCTGTTCGAAAACAACCAATTAGAGTTGAGGAGTTTCTTATGCGGCTGTTAATGCAGACGTTTTCAAAAGCATATTTTAGTGTACTGTTTAGCTGTAAATGAGAATGTTTGCTCAGGACAGTAGGTGGTGCTCTGCTTCAGCTCATCTGTTTTATACATGGCAGCATGGTCTTAAATGTTCTCATTTTACAGCTTAACAGTACATTAAAATGTGTTTTTGGAAACATTTGACACAAGAAATAGGCAATGCGGTAGGAGAGTCTTGATTCATATTTGATCAGCGCTGCGTAGTTTGATAGTTTGACTGCAGTTTACAAGCAATGATTGACAGCTGTGTTAGAGACTCCTCAGCTCTGATTGGTTGTTTTTGTTCACGTGCAGTAAGACCGATAAAAGCACTACAAAGATGCAGAGAATTATGATTTATTAAAAGTGACCAACTACAACTTTAATGTACATTGTTTCATTAGATGTATCTGCAATATTATACAGCATACATCATACAGTATCTCCTTTACCCTGAGCTCATTGTTACTGAGTAACTGTTAGTAGTGTAATCATTGTAACTAGAGGCTGTGCCAAACTTTGTGTTGAAAAAAGACATTCTTTATCTTTCCCCTTTTTTCCCTCAGCGTGAGGGAAAGGACAGAGGTGGCCACAGGTCTGGTGGGCTGCATCCGCTTGCTGGATGTCAACAACCGGGTGCTCAACCTGCAGGAGAACGGCGGTGACAGTCTGTATGGCAGCGGCGTGGGTGAATGTGGCAACAACCCCTGCCAGCCAAATCCTTGCAAGAATGGTGCTGCATGCCAGGTCAAGGAGGCAGAGATGTTCCACTGCAAGTGCAGCAAAGGATTCTGGGGTAAGGTGCCAAGAAAAGAAAAGCTTCCTAACAGAGGTGTGGACTTAAACTCGAGTCAGAGTCAAGTCACAAATTTGATGACTTTAGACTCATTATGACAAAATCAAAAAAGACTTGCAATACGATTTGGACTTTAACACCAATGGCTTGTGACTAAAAATGGACTTTAGCCTTTTTGACTTGAGAATACTTGATACCTTCCCCCTAACCCAAAGATTAAAAAGTATGTTTTTTAAAATGTGTGCAACAAATCAATTTATTTCCTTTCACTTCCTGAATCAGCTAACATTAACAGTATTTATTGCGAGCAGTCTGACTCTCAATTTCCTGGATCCACTTTGTTTAAACCAATCCAACAGCATCCAGTCAAATTGCAGGAGAGAACTATAAAGAACTAATAGTACAGTAAACGTAATTTTTAGAAAAACGAATTGTGTTGTGCAAAATGTGGAAATCATAGATACAAGTGCAGGGACATAAGTAGAAAAGATGTCAGTTCATATGTATAATTTCCAGACTTTTCTAACACCTTGTTAAAATTATGTTTATATGTCTACTTTGCCTTCTCTTCTGGGATTCACTATGGTCATGACTTACTCACAAATCCTAAGTAAGCTTGACAGCCTAATTTGACAGTGTAACTCATGCCCCCAGCAGGAGCGCTGGAAGTCATTTTGTAAACACCAAAAACGTCAAATCTGTGTGTCCGACACAGAAATGAGAGATTAAATGTTGACGCACTACAGAAAACATGAAAACTTCCACCAAATGCTCAGTGATTGGCCTTTGGCCTATCTCTGCTTCCACATCCCTTCCTCCTTTTTTATCCCTCCACCAGATGCCAACTAACAAGCAACTCAGAGAGAATATAGCCACGAGCAGACACCATCAGCGCTTAGCCAAGCGTGCCCCTTGCTGGTTGTACCGCAGCCTACTGCTGAAAAGTTTCACACCAGAACCAAATTAATTGTCAGAGTTAACTTTTATGCTTGAATAGTAAAGGATTTTGTACTCAAACGGGGGCAGCCTCGTGGTTAGGGAATCAACCGCTCAGCCAAGTTTTAAGAGCCTTGTTCCTTGAATTTAAAATGTGGATCAATAAAGTATCACATTACATTAATATTGCCTTTCATATAAGAGGTGCTTTTATGTTTTGTTGTTATTGAGAAGCCTTACAAGAAGTAAAGATAACCCCGTGCTCTGAAGAAGCATTGCTGTGATCAAAGTTGTGTTGGCAACACGGCGTAAACTGAATGGTGATAATGAGAATTGGACCAATGCCTGCGGACTTGCATTCAAGTTAATTTTGTCATCATGTCAGTTTTGAAAGTGGCCAAGATTGTGCATCTCGAGGGGAGGGACAGATCACAGAGAGCCCGAAGAGAGGATGAATGGTTGGAGAGGGTTGTAGTTAGAGGGAGGACATGTCGGGACAGGCGGATAAATGAGAGAGGTGAGAGCGTTAGAGTAGAAAGTAGAGAAGGAAGAGATGTGAAAAAAGAACTGTGGTAGGGAAGAAGTGAGAGTGAAGGATAAAAGCTAGCTTCCAAAAGAGTGAGTGAGGAAAAAGCGGGGAGCCCTGTGAGCTCAGCGGGGATGGGGTTCATTAAAGCGCTCTCCTCACCACAGGCTCTGACTGCTAAAGTAATGACGGGTGAATTCAGATGGGCTGTGGCAGAGGGCAAAACCATCATCCACCAGACGCTCCCGAGCCTTTCCCACAGTCGGCGTTGGCCCAGAAACATGGCCGCATGGTGGGGAGGCTCTCCACTGTTTAATCTGGACGTGTAATATTTCCAAATCCTATTAGAAAATGACCTCTATTACAGAGGAAATCCGCATACCACGCTTTTTTGTTTCCCCCTCCTCTCAGATGGAATAAAAGAGGAAATGTTCGAAAAGGGTGGTGGGTTTCTCATCGGGGATTTTTATGTGTGTGTGTCTCTACTGTAGGTCCAACTTGTGCTGATGTTCATGACCCATGCGAGCCCAACAGGTGCCATCCATCCTCCCAGTGCCAGGCAATGCCCGAGGGAGGCTACAAATGCGAGTGTCCTATGGGACGTGAAGGGAGACACTGCGAGAAAGGTAATTGGACTTAACACAGTATATTCTGGTGTACCTCCTAAAAGTCATGCTTCAGTTGTTGTCTCTAGTGCTTATAAAGGAGAACCAGTATTTTGGTCCGGAGTCAGCAGAGAAGCATCCTCCTCAATTTCTGTCTCTTTTCCTCGTTTTTGCTTTCCGCTCTGTGACATTTCCATCCAACCTGAATCAAACACGGAGATCAAATGCAGAAAGAAGTGGGGGGTCGAGCCTTCAAGCTGGGAGGGGATGGGAGGGTTGTTGGGTTGCAGAACTGAGGTAGATGATTGGCCCCATCGGGCCATTCACCACATTGACTCGACTATACGCTTGTTAGTGTTAGCGGCAGCAAAGCCATAGCCTTCCTCCACTCCCTCTCTCCCTGCCTATCCGCCCACAGGTGTTGTGTTCAGACATGTTTGTTGCTTCTTAGCTCAACATGGCAGAACCGGGACGCAGTTGGGGAAAAGACCAGAGCACGGCTCAGCTGCTTTTGAAGTTCATCATTAGCATTTTTGGCGATGTCGCATTCTGAAGTCTACCCATGTTTTTTCCCTCCCTAGCTTTGTAGATACTGTCATGAATGTTTGCAGAAGTTGTCTTCTGTAACTGGGAATAAAGAGAATGCACTATGATACACATTTATTTATTTATTCAGGTTACAGCTCAGGGACATTCATAACAAAAGAGAAACACGCACCCGTGTACCCCTGGGAATTTAGAAAAACCAGATGGGAATAGCCTCCTTCCAAGCCCCGAGTCCCAGTTAGCAGGTGATTAAAATAAATTGAGGTGAACCAAAATCAATGCTGTGTGAGCGAGAGCGTCTCCCATTCCAAAAGGCTATTTTTTCGCTGGAATCAATGAGATGACTAATCGCATCAGTCCTTCCTGCCCGCGGTGATTAATGGGAGCGTCAGTCAGCCCAAGTGTCAGCCCCAGACAGGGGCTCACAGATAAGGCGGCAGTCAGGCGGACGTACCCTCTGAGGGCTGAGCTGAGAACAGTTAAAAAGACAGGTAGCTTAGAGCCCACTCATCAGATCCTGAAGGTGAATTAGTCGTAATATCAAGTGTGTGTAACCCAGTGTGTGCACACGTTCAGTTGAGCTATGGTTTCCATTTCAATTCTGCCAGGGTTCGTCAGTGCTGCTTGCTGCTATAATATTCACCATCAAGGACTTTTCTCAAGGGTGTTCCAATAGTATTGAATGGCCTACTTTCCTTGGTGCTTTTACGCTGTGATAGTGTAAATCATTACAATTTAGCGATGAAAGAAGGATCACTTGGACTCAGCCGGTCCTTGAGAAGACTGACTGCAGGGGGGGAACTTGAATTTCAACAATGTTTAACATTGAGCTCCTTAGCTACATTAAGCCAGAGACCACTTAATGTGCGTATGTGTGTGTGAGTGTGTCAGAGAGAGTAAGAGAGTGTGTGTGTCTGTGATTCACACTGCAAGCAATTCTGTTGAAGAGCTGATTGATTGGGGGGCGGGACCATGAGCTCTGATTGCAGCTACAAAGTATTATAACTGGCAAAATGTGCATTTTGCCTGCTTTGTTATTTCCTTTCCTAATTCTATATTGTTTTGATGGGTTTTATTGCAAGTGCTAATTAGACAGCATTACTCAAATACAAACAAAATTACCTCAGAGCTTACCGTCAACCTAAGCACTAGATGCAACAGCTCCCCGAGTATTGCTTTTTGAGGCATTTACCTCTGCCTTTAGCAAAGGACAGCTGTGAAAACTTCAACTTGACCAACTTTTCTTGGTCCTCAAGGGCGACTCTCCATACGTCATGTAGGTTTCCCTGGTCACTCAACTCATTCCAATGCCTGGACCCCCAGTGACTTATTGATTGCGGCGTTTTCATTTTGAAACACAGGGTGAAAAAGAGAAGAACCCCTCTGCACTCCTCCATAACATTCTGAGCAGCTCTTTTACTCTAATAGAGTTCAGTTTAGTGCGTGAATCCTTGTTGGGTATGCAAGACTATTTTTCCCACTCCTCCATGGTGCGTGCCATCATCATTAGCAGTCTTCTGCACAATAGCTAATTAGCTTTCTCATCTCCGTCTGCCTTCCCCATCCTGACTCGACTCAGCTAATCCCAGCCAATTACGAATAAAAGCTTTTCTTGCCGGCTACATAGGTATGTGTGTTAGTTTGTGTGTGTTTGTGTGGATGTGAGCTCCTAGTGTTGCCTCTGAATGATGGTAGTTTTTGCAAACGACACCATAAACACATACCCCCGGGTGACACTTGACTGATTTTTAATGTCAAGCCACTTGTTAGAAGGATGGCACGGTGCCTGTCCTAATCACTCCAGACAGCCAGAAACGGGACAGCCAGACGTAGACCCATCGCAAAGACATGAATTTGTAAAAAGGCCTGCCAAAATACAATGGCTGCATTATTTCATGGGTCCCGGCTGTGGTGTTAAACTCTACACGTCTCCAAAGGTTCTTTGTTACACTGTGGCGGGCTGTGTAATCAGTCTGACATAAGGGTTTTTGAATTTTTTTGTTTGAATTTCTGTCAAGAGAAAGTCTTAATCCCAAAGGCTATGAAAACACAAATCCATCTCTTTCCATAACGCTGACAGGCCCCTGAAAGATGTACTGACTATCCCTGAATTTCAATTCTGTCAGCAACAAAAACGGGACCTGAGGATGAATACAGTCTCTTTGTTTTTCCAGTGGCTGAGAGGAGAGGGGCTTACATGCCACTATTCAACGGAGACTCCTACCTGGAGCTGAAGGGGCTCCATCTCTACGGGCATGATCTGCGGTAAGTCC
>JAPZEB010000002.1:7144338-7160246 GCA_029783705.1 Chaetodon striatus
GAAAATGTACCCAGACCCAAACTGTCAGACTTACACACAACGTTGTACGGAGAGAAACGGGACTGAAACACACACTGAACCTTTAAAAAACCTACAACTCCCAGAAAATGCTGTCAACAACGTTTGTAGGGACTGTACTTCTTTGATAGAGAGTAGTTTCAAGTTGGGTGAATTGGCCTGTCTGTCCATGTCCATCCTTTTCTCATGAACGCAAAATATAAAGAACGCCTTGAGGGAACTTTTTCAAACGTTCACTCGAACTCAGCAATGAGCTGATTACTATTTGGGGGTCGAACATCAAAGGTCAACATCACTGCGACCTAACAAAACGTGTTTTTGGTCACAATTCAAGGATTCGTAGGCAAATTATGACAAATTTTCACACAAATATTCAATAGGATCAAATAATGAAGTGGTGACATTTTATATCCAAAATGGCCAAAGGTCAACTTCACTGAAACACCGCAAAGTTTTGCAAAAAATATTTCTCTGGCCATTGTTCTATGCCATAATTGTGTGAAGCATCCGTGTTTTCACAGACAGAGATGTCAACTGTAAGTGCAACTAATTCTAGGATGATTTGTAGCCAGTCTTTTCCTGACAAAAAAAACAACTATCAGACACACAGGAGATGGTTTCTTTTATGTCTTTGGTTTGTTTGAAATAAATAGAGGAAGAAGCAGTAAGTTAGCAGTGTTGTCCAACATAGATGAGCAGCCGAAGAAAAGTGCGGCACCTTCAAGAACTCAAACTTTTTAAAAAAGCTGTCACAGTTCTGAATGCACTGCTTGATGGACAGGCGATATCTGCGGAGTTCACAGCACAGCAATGAGCGCTTAGCACTAAAGATGGAAACAAATTAAAAATAATGAGGATGTTGGGTATTCATAATTTTACACTCTGTCATCACCTTTCATTTGTAGCTCATTTTTTGAGCACTTTATGCACCGTGTCAAATTAAGAGAACCTTCTCTCTCTCGTCTATCTTGCTAACTTACTCTGGCTGCTGTGCAGGCTTTCTGCCTCTCCCCCTTTGATCATGGTGGTTTGACAAATAAAGTGTCAACCTGTCATGTACATCAGCCGGTGTCATAGAGAAAAAAAATAATAATACAAAGCCTGACAAAGACAAGTAACTGCTTTAGTACCAGAAATACATTTTTCCACCAAAATATTTCCGGTACAGCCCTTTGATGGCATTCATGAGGTCTAATTTGTTATGAAATCCAAACCTTTATCCCGCTGTTTGATCTTTAAAGGGCCACTCCATGTATTTTACAACAGATGGTGAGTTTAAAATCATTGGGAGTACTACTAAAATCAAATGTGTAATGTCTCTACCCTTGCTGATGTCATCGGGAAGTATCTTGGGCACTGATATATAAAATAACAGAAAGTCTGCATTACAAAATGTGGGTTTGAAAGATGTGTCACAGAGAGCCTGACCAAACAATGCTATCTGCTTTACTATAGGAAATGTAGGAACTAGCATTTTGGGTGCTGGACCAATGCTTTATAATTGCAGAACCCTTTAACGGGACAGTTCACCCCAAAAATTTACCCAAAATTTTTCCTTTTACTGTTGTGCTCTTTATCAGTCTAGATTGTTTTGGTGTGAGTTGCAGAGTGTCAGAGATATCTGCCATAGAGGTGTCTGCTTTCTCTCAGATTTAATGGAACTAGATGGCACTCGGCTTGTGGTGCTCAAAGTGCCAAAAACATACATTTGTAAAACTCAACAGCAATGTCTCTTTCCAGAAATCATGACCCAGTTACTCAAGATAATCCACAGACCTTGTGAGCAGTTTCATTTTCTTTCTACTGAACTACACCCATCAACTGTATCACAGCAAAGAAGGAGGCGTACATCTACTGCTAGCTGACCTAGCATCACTGAGCTAGCTAACGTTACTGCTCAGCTGAGAAGGGCGCTATTAATGTTTACATCTCGCACTGTCGCGACAATGAGCCTCTCATCCATGAGTCGATGCACTCTTCCTTCTGTGCAGTGATACAGTTGGCAGGTGTAGTTCAGTAGAAACATTTAGTTCCTACATGAAAATGCTTACAACAAGGTGTGTGGATTATCTTGAGTGACCGGGTCATGATTTCTGCAAAGACATCACTGTCGAGTTTTTAATTTTTTTTGTCTCTGGCGCTCTGAGCACCACAAGCTGAGTGAAGAAGGCAGACAGCTCTATAGCTGATATCTTCAACACTTAGCAACTCACATCAAAACAATGTATGTGGATAAACAGCACTTCAGGTAAGAGGAAAAATATGTATTTTTAAATTGGGGGTGAACTGCACCTTTAACATACACTAAAATTGTTGCTGCTTTAGGAGGCAGAATGGGTGTTTGGAGTAATTATTCTCTAATATTATTATATGAGTGTTTTTAGTTGATTCAACATTGTATTAACCTCTACCTCTGTCTCCCCTCAGGTGGTCTGGAGGAGCTGGCGGTGGCCCGTCGGTTGCCCAAGGCCTACAGCACCGGCTTTGTTGGTTGCATCAAGGACGTGGTGGTGGACGGCGTAGAGCTTCACCTGGTGGAAGACGCCTTAAACAGCCCCAAAATATTACACTGTCCCGCCGCCAAATAACCCAGCAGAGACAAAATATTGAGAAAAAGGAAAAAAAAGAAAACCTCCCACTCGCTCCCTCCATAGCACCCATGTCTCCTGCTGTAATTATTTTCTATTTTTGTATACTTTTCATCGCTTTTTATATGGAAAGAAAATGAATATGTTGTTTTAATTTTTGTTTTATATATTTTGTTCTGTTTTTTTTAATCTGCACCTCCATAAACAGAACACACTTTCTTTTTCTTTACTGCCCTGACCCTTCATCTTTTTCAAAAAAGCAGGCATCTCTGTGAAAAAAAAGAGATATTTTATTCTTGTCAGTTTTGTTGTTTTAAAACAAACGCCAACTTTAAAAAGAAAAAAAAAGCCTGCTCCCTTTCCTCGCTCATTACTTGAACACTGGTGGACCTCGCCGATGATCTCTGGTTACTGCCTTGTCTTGGTGCCATATCTATCGTCCACATTCCCCAAGCATGGCCTATACATCCATGATTACACAGACGTACATTCCCCCCGTGAGAGCTGGACGCAGTGTACGCTGTGGCCGGTGTGCGCAGCTCTTTGATGCTGCAGCCAGCTGGCGTCTCCAGTCAAGAAACTCTGTAATCAGCCCCGGTAGCCCACTGTATTNNNCTAATGGGACTTTTCAGATATCAGTCAAGCTGCTACAGTGAGAAAGTACACAGTCAAAACCACTCCATCAACCCCCATCTCACAGCGCCGAAAAAAAGAAAGAAAAGAAAAAACTCTCCGTTCAATCTGAATCCCATCAGAGCCTTTAGTTTTGAAATATGACTCACTAACACTGCAAGCCGACGTGACGGAGAGAGCGCTGCGTTCCACAATGACTCGCATATCATTACTCATAAGTCAAGACATGAATAAACGTTATAAATATAGAGTATATAAATAATACCTGAGACTGTGAATATGTAAGATGGGTTCTCTTTGGAGAATTGTGCTTCTCATGTACTATTGTGCGTTCTGTTTTACAATCCGCAGATGAACTAATGATGACCACTATAAATGCATGCACTTCTGCAGTGTTGGTTTGAATCTGGTTTTCGTTTGTTTTTATTTTTGTTTTGTTTCAAAAAAAAAATTCTAATTTGGAAAATGTCACTGTTTCGGGGTTTATTTGGTTTTTTTTGGCAATGACTATAAAACTTTTTTTTTTTCTCTTAATTCCACTGATGTGATTTCAGAAACTACAGAGATTGGAGTAATGTTTTATATTTGTTCATTCCCTGTTTCTTTTTTGATCTTTTTTTTTTTATTTTTCTTGG
The DNA here is from genome assembly GCA_029783705.1 of Chaetodon striatus. Taxonomy (NCBI): domain Eukaryota; kingdom Metazoa; phylum Chordata; class Actinopteri; order Chaetodontiformes; family Chaetodontidae; genus Chaetodon; species Chaetodon striatus. The sequence goes on from JAPZEB010000002.1 coordinate 7,148,213, forward strand.
GAGCAGTTAGTTTTGCAGGACCTTGAATGGTGCATCAGGGGAAGAGTTGTTACCATATCTGACCTTAGGGAGGTGCTGAAAGCAAAGACTGAAGAAAAATGACAGACAGAAAGGAGGCAAGGAGAGATCTTATCATGGGGAGTCCTGTCCTGTCAAACAACAGTCAGTCGTCAACACAAACAAAAAACGTTTAAAAAAAAACTCTGCCCAAGACTTTATTTCTTTTGGTATTTGACCTAGGACCATTCCTGGAGGAGTCTTTTTTCGGCTGTTGAGAAAGAGCGAGAGACTGAGATGTTGTTGTGACCTTCTGAAGCCATAACAGCCGCAAACATGGGAAAAAGATGCATAATCCTACAGTACTTGCGAATTAACATAGTAACGCATGGGTTTGTATTACTAGTGCGAATTCTGTAACATTCAGTGAACTGATGCAACGTGGAGTCGTCTTGCTGAACCACAATAAGCTGCGACGACTGACTTAAGGACACTTGTTTTGATATGAGAACTTTGGCAATATTCTAAGACAAAATCATGCCTGTTCGTGGTTGAGTATCAAATGGTCTTGTGCTATTTCTTTCTTTCTTTCTTAAGTTCTTAATTATGTTTTCTTCTTAAATCATCAAACAACCTGTTTTTGTACAGCCCTGCAATTTTTAAGTGTAAATTTAGCAAATGTGTTATCTGTGGAGGTTTATGTTTTTAGTAATATACACTGGAACCATGTCTGACTTGTCTGTTCGCCCACACGATGATATACTTATGTACATGGGGGAGGGATAGCCCTAAAGCTATTACTGTGTTGTGTGTAATCAAGCTCTGAGTGTCCACACCAGACCAGAAAACCCTTTTCCTGGTGTCCTAAGACACGTTTAAATTCCAGCACTCACACTATTAACCTTAGACTGGTCTTATTTTACCACACTGTTGTTTGAATTTGATCCATTCAGGTGGCAACGCTCAATAAAGGAGAGAATCCCGTGTATTTGGATGGACTCAAGAACAATAAAGACAACCGCAGTCTGTGGTTTGGGTGGAAACTATTTGCCTTAAAAACCGGTCACCTCGACTCTGAGCAGGTGACAAAGACGTCATCCATATAACTGTTTCCTTATTTTAGCCAGTGTATTAGCCTCATCCCCATAATGTAAAGGAGTAATACATAATAATAATGATAATTATATTAGTAATAATGCTCATACACAAAAAAAATCCCAGGGGGCCTCTGCAAATGTCCCCTCTGGCTTTTTACAAAAAATCTTCTATTTACTGTTTTTGGAATCTATTTTCTGTTCCTTATTTATGTCTACATGTGGATTACCCTCCATGTCTGGCCTCTATAAACTACTGTCCAACTGCGCAAACCTCCTCAAAGGGCAGTGCACCGAGAAAGAGTGGCATGACCTGAACATTACTAACTTTATGACCTTTGTCTTGTGTTCCTACCACCATGAAATAAAATGTCAACCAAATGGAGCCCATTCTTGTCCGCCGTCTTGATTGTGCCACCATCTGGAGTTGATTTGATCTTCCATGACTCTTTAAATGCACCTGAAGAAAATCTTGGCATTGTACATTTCTGCAAACCAGGGATACATTTGTACGTTTCATACGTGTCATACCAGTGTTTCTCGAGTGATGTAGTATTTGAACTGACTTTGTCATGGGATGGTGGAGGTGAATATGACAGACCATTGTTTGAGACCAACAAACAACAAAACCTGTTAATTTTTACACAGCCATCGCTGCATTTCCAGCAGCTTTTTAAGCACCAGTGGCATTTAAAGCCAAAACATGATATTTTCCTCTTCCTTTCTGTACCGTAACCTAACCGCAGATTAACTACAGTGTTAATGGAGCATAAAGAAATGTAAAGTTTCAAAGTATCAGTTACATAGTTATTTACAAATGTAACATATCCATGGTTTGCAGAAACACACAATGCTAACATTTATTCTGGCATTAGGGTTGTTAAATGATAATGCCAGTACTAATCTCTGTTTTCCACATTGTCAACTAATTCTGGTAAAAGATAAAAAGCAACGGTGTGTTCGTCTGTCTCTCAGTGTTGTCTAACTTTCCTACCCTGTCTGTGACTCTCAGCCCCAAGCCCAGTCATTTCTATTGTAGTTGCTTTTTTTTTTTTTTTTCAAATAATAAGGTCACAAATATAAATTTAAATTCTTAAAAAAGGCTCTGTCATTCCCTAAAACAGGTGGGCACTGTAGTTTTTAGCAAATATTACTCAAACAAAAGTAAACAGTGCATTTTTCAGGGACTATTTTCAGCTGTGGAGTAATACACATTTGGTGCTCGAGCATTCATTGCACCAGGATGGTAAATGTAGAAGTGATATAAACTGTAGTGCCCATGCTGAACACCAAATTTTATGTTGGAAACAGATGGTAAAAAATCTTTATTCAAGGTCCACTTACTAGCTTTTCGAGAGATTTCATCTGGCTAAGAAAGAATGTGAGATTCGGAATGAAGATTGGTCTTCAACAGTGGAGCTGTGGCACAGAAGAATAAGCTAAATCAGGCTTTGGATGCACAGACGAAACTTGTTCAATGGGATTTGTTTACAGTAAGAAGAAACTTTGAGTATCATCAGCCTCATCCTGGGTAACATTTTCCGTTACTGACATATTTTTAAATCTGGTATTGTATGAAATCATGAGAATAGTAGCTTTTTTGTATGATTTTTTTTTCATATGCAGGGGAAAATTGTTTTACAAAAACAAAACGATGCATATATCAGGTGAATTACTGACAAGGAACAGTTGTATCACAAAATAATTTCAACCAAGGTTTACGTCAGCACCATCACCATCAGCAGATGGTGATAGTTCAGTTGTCATTGTAATAGCTAAGACACCACAGACCATTGGTGACAAGAGACAAGGTTTAACAACTCCCACCTCCACATATTACCACCTGTACTCAAGTCACATGACTTAGAGTTAAGTCAGACTTGAGGCACAAATTTTGATGACTGGACTCTGTGACTTCACTTGGAAGTCAAGTATTTTCAAGCCTTTTGACTTGAAAATACTTGATACCTTCCCCTGAGCAAATATAGGAAGATGAAGTTATGGACATTTTTACAGTATGAGTGTAGTCCTATTTAATAGAATTTAATATGTATTAAATGAAAGTGCCACATCAGCACTACTTTTAAGTTCAGTTGCACTTGTTTTGACAAAAACAGAATTTTCAAAGACATTCTTGATTTTTGTAAATTTCTCTGTTGTAAAATGGCATTGCATTTGGTGAAGTGCATATTATGACATGTTTAACTCAAAGTTTTAGACCTGGGAATTGACTCAGAACTGAAGTGCAAAGACTTGAGACTCAAAACAATGACTTGATCCCACCTCTGCAACCTGATATCACGATGAAGATGGTGAAAACCATGAGATGTGGTTAATAGCTCTTAAAAAAGACAGCAAGAGGAACTACTGGACTAGATTTTCTTAAATACAGGTCAGAACTTGAACTTAATATACTCCTATCCTTTTTCTTTACCCTGTGGCAATTCAATATTAACAAGGAAGAAGTCTTTTGATTTTTGTCCAAGTCTGCGAAGGTGCACGCTTGTACAACTGTGCATAATAAAAGAGCTAATGGAAGGGAAGAGAGCCCACCCAGGGGTATTTTCTATATATTTCCAGGTTCAGATCAGTTGAAATTGTGATAATTTAAGTACAATTTGGTGGGGAAGCTCAATTATCTTATGAATTCACAGTGTCAGTCTTGTATTCGCTGTTAGTTTCCAGGCACCTGCATGTATAGAAGCAATCACAAGTTAAGACTTCAATCTGTGGTCTGTCTTAATGAGAGGTTTCTGCTCACATCTTAATTGAAACGTCCAAGACAAACAGTGTTTTTCCAAATCAAAAGCAATTTAAGTTGGCGCGTTCATACACACATCAATAAACAGCATTTCTGGCTCCATTGGTATTTACTTCTTATAATTCAAATCACCTACAGCAATCTCCAGTGCCCTACTGCTAATTGAAAGCCTGGAATTCAAAAGGAAAAAAAATGCTGCACAGCTTCATACATCTTTCAGTACATCCCAAATCTGTCTTGAGCGTTTTCATTAAGGCTGAGATTTAATGAGTTTAATTTATTCCTTGCTAATGACAGAGAAGGACACTGCATCTTGTGTTGTGTTAATTAAAACTCTATGAAATGGTGTAGATGAAATAGTTTGGCTCAGTGAGGGATCCTTCTGGGGGAAGATCGTTTTCAAGTTAATATGCGTAAGTAGTTTGATTAAAGGGTTTTCCAGGAATTAAAATCAAAACAAAATACGACATCCATATATAGACACATATAATGAAATGGAGGATCATTGCTTGTGTGACACTTAGGGGAGCTAAAGGGTTGAGACAGTTCGAGGTGAAATGTGTCTGTTCGGAGGACACGGGATTCACAGAACCAGGGAGACACAGAAAACTAATTTTGATTCATGTGGAGCAACTGTGTGGCTTTAAGAGAAGTTGCAGAAGCAAGAGCTCAGAGGTAGCCAGAACATTTTAAGATGTGCTGTTTTAACACATGAGGGGGAATGCAGTTTGTTCAAAGGTCAAAGTGGAGTTATGAATTATGCAACAAACTCAGGCCCTCTCTGGATGAAATTTCATCAGACCTTCCAACCTGAGCCAGACACAGGCCCTAGAGTCCACGACATCATCCATGATGGAAGAAACTGTTCTTAGAAAATCGCTGAATGATCTTCTAAGAATGTTGTCTAAAAAAATCTTGGACAGTTACTCCCTCAGAATAAAAGACCTCGCCCTTACATTTCACCCCCTTTTTTGAAATAAAGTTCCTCTCTCACAGCTTTTTATGTCCACATGGTAATAAAAGTTCTTTCTCTCTGACAAGGCTCCAGCTGTCCAGCTGCATCACCCTCACTATAAGTCCTCTTTGTTTCCCTTTCCAGATTTTTTTTCAGTCTTTGGACGGGCAGATTTGCAAGTCTCAAGGCAAAAGGGGTCAAAGGCCACAAGCCTATAGAAAGAGCCACCTCAGGGTAGATGGGACATCCTGGTTTCCATTCTCCTGGGTGGGAAACTAGCCTTTGTGCTCTTGAGTCTTTTTGTTCCTCCTAGACTCAACAGGACAGGGGTCTGCGTGGTGATAAAAATAATAATAAGCTCTTTAAATATAAAGTCACAAAGTACGTTACAAAAATAAAAAAAACATTTGAAAATGAATTTTTTAGTCCAGGAACCTTGTCACGCCTTTTCCCAACTTTACAACTGCTATAATTTTTACAAATCCTTCATTCTTTTCATCAGTCAATCATTTAGTAAATGCCACTATTTTGTTTCAGAAATCAAATGTACTTTTTTATACTCCACCAGGCATCAGTTGTTTTCCACTGATTTCTGTATGGTGTGAAAATCAATCAGGACACTTTAAAACTTGTTTGAGTTGCGTAATCCAACAGTCATTTTGTCAGAGTTTAAATTTTGGTGTGATGCAAATAAAGTGTACATGACACAGTAATGAGTTTAACATATCCTCATACAATGGTTCATATGATATCTTACAAAAACAATGGTTGCACATACAATGGTTGTTTGATATCCAACAAATTAGCACGTCCACAAGTTATGAACTTAATGTAAAGATATGAACTTAATGTATTATTGCATAGGTTAGGTTTAGGCAGGTAAACTTATATAGGTTAGGTTCAGGAAAAGAAATGTGGTTGGGTGGCATCAGATTGTATACTGAGCATAAAGTTATGTATTCAACATAAAGTTACATAGGTTAGGTTTTGGCAAGTCAAGTTACTGTATGTATATTAGGATTAGGAATGCCAAGTTCTGTAGGTTAGGTTAAGGCATCACCAATCTACATACTTAACATAAATTTACGTACTTAACATAAAGTTATTGTATGTAGATTAAGTTTCGGCAAGTAAAGTTACAAAGGTCAGGTTTAGTCAAAGAAGCATGGTTGGGCATCAACATGATAGATACGAGACGTAAAGTTAAATACAGTCACATATGGTTATACAGGTTAGGTTTAGCAAGTAAAGTTAAATGGAGTAGGTTCAGGTACATGAAGTTAAGTAAATTAGGTTTAGAAGCATAAAGTTACATAGGTAAGGTTTAGGAAAAGTAACATGGTTGGGCTTTACCATGATATATACTTTACGTAAACCTGCCTAATATGTGCCTAAACCTGGGCTAGATTTAGGCACATATGGTTGTATCGGTTAGGTTTGGCAGTTAAAGTTACGAAGACTAGGTTTAGGTAATGTAGGTTAGGTTTAGAAACATAAAGTTACAGTAACATGGTTGGGCTTTACCATGTTATGAACATAACATAAAGTTACATACTTAACATAAAGGTTGAGGCAAGTAAAGTTATAGAGGTTAGGTTTAGTAAAAAAAAACAAAAAAAAAAAACATGGTTTGACATGATCACATCCCGTTTTTTAACATAAAGTTACGTAGGTTAGGTTAAGGCTAGTAAGTTACGATGGTTACGTTTAGGAAAAGAAGTATGGTTGGGCGTAGTCAGGTTACATACTTAATGTTAAGTTACATACTCAACGTAAAATTACATCCTTAACATAACGTTACGTTAGGCATATAAAGTTACAAAGGTTAGGTTTAGGAAAAGAAACATGGTTGGGTGTCATCACGCTTCATACTTAATGTAAAGTTACATACTTAATGTAAAGTTACGTAGGTTAGGTTTAGGCAAGTTAAGTTACAGAGGTTAGGTTTTGGAAAAGAAACATTGTTAAGTTATATATTTAACGTAAAGTTATATACTGAATGTAAAGTTAGGTAGGTTAGATTTAGGAAAGGAAATATGGTGGTGATATACCTTCAAATAAATCATTGCTCAGTTGGTTTCACACAAGACATAAACACCAGTTTGCTGGGGGAGAGTCCTATGTTTTTTGACCCATCCACCACCTCAACCTACCTTGTCATGTCGATGTTCCCTCTTTATACAGCTTCCTTCTTAAATCCTGTCAGCATATTGGTCATGTGATCACAGCTTTCCCGATTACATGGGTACTGGCTCATGATTACATTGGTGATATATGAATTTTGATGAATAACCTTTCATAGGTATGCATATGAAAAATGCATGAGAACAGCCTGATGACTTCACCAGAAAAAAATTGATAACACGTTTGCATTGTCCCATAAAGCATACCTCAAAATAATTTCACTTTGCCCCATACTTTATCATATCATCAAATAAATGCTGACCAAATCCCCTCACTTACATCACCATGGATCAATTTATATTCTGGTTGCCAGGGCAACACTCTCCTAAACAGTCCTATAGAGCCTTTGAAAACTTCACCTCAAAGCACCAGTTCTGACGTTTAAGTTATTACACCCAGATTATTTTTCCATTATAGTCAAGGGAACATTTTTAATGGCCACAATTACAATGTTTAAGGTCATGACGATTTGTCATACCACTCCCAACACTGAAACATAGCTTGATTGACCTTTATCTCAGACACATTCAGAAGCCAAAGTGAGCTAATTTCCCAAAGTTATCTCCCACAGTATGTGCCTGTAGATGCAGCACAAAAATAGTTTCCTATCATTCTCAGAACCAACACAAGGTGTACAAAGAGTATCTCACCCACCTAATAAATGGTCACGACTTAATTTTTCAAATCCCCCACTCTTGTATCTATCACATTTAGTACAACTAAATGTACACTCAGTATTATTCCAGTATTTACCCTCCTCATCAATTTCCACTCTGTATTGATCACAGAGTAATGCCCTCCCAATGTGCAACAGGATCATTTTAACTGCTTACCAGACCCAAACAATAAACTCTCTGTTCAAACCCATGTATCCTGCCTGAAGCGCATTGCATTTGGCAGAGTTAAAAAAAAAAAAAGACATCTACTCTGGCAACAGAAATGCCACAGAGAGAAGAAATTCCCTCTCCATCATCTCAGTGTTTGTCCGTAGGCTGCAGCAGCACAATGGGTCAAACAGTGGAAAAGCAAATCCATAGATGTGAAGCCTGTGAGCTCACAGACAATTGCATAAGCCCATCCATCCCCCAGTAGATTAACCTCCACTGATAACCACAGGCTGGTGACGTCAATGCTGCTCTGCCTCTCTTATTCCTCTCCAACACCATCAACTCCAGAACTGGAGGGCCATCCCATCATGAGGGCATAACAGAGGAGAAGATATATAGACTCGCCTTATCTCTCACAAGACAATAGCAGAGCTTTACAGTAGCATAGCAAAACTCTGTCAGTTAATTACCACTGCATCGCTGGTGGAAATAAAATAAATCAATGGGTAGACACATGTTTGAGTTGTACTGCCAGTTTCTTTATTGTATTGTATAGTTTACTGTTCTGCTGCTTTGTTACTGGGGTAACACCATTATCAATGAAACACAAAATAGTATCAATAGGTCTTTTATTTTTGCAACTAATCATAGTTAATTTTTAGTACAGGCAAGTAGTATTCACCCACAATACAGCATGGACAGCAGCTAAACAACACGTCTATTTTAGCTCGCTAATTAATTAATAGTTATACAGTCACAAGTGTGCAGTTTGGGTGTGCCTCTGTTTCCAGCTTGGATTATGGCTCAGTCAGTTAAAAGTGAGGAACAATCTGTTTATGCAAATCTTTTAAGGGCCCTTGTCTTAATTGCAGGGGCGCAGTAGTTGTGGCAACAGTGCGACTGATTACCGAGGGCCCCAGTGGGAGGGTGGCCCTCACAAAGACTGTAATGAAAAGTCTGGTTTTGTTTGCATTTGTTTTTCTAATTAATTAGTGCCATAACTAAATAAACAATGGCTGAATAAATCTATTGAAAAACTTAGCTTTGTATAAAAAACAGTGGAAGCTCTCTGAGGCTCCTCTCACACCTCAAAGGCACCAAATGGTCAAGTCCACCCCTGCACTATGATTTGTCTCTAAACGCAGCTAGAGCCAAGTAAATCACTGCTTATACTACTGGATTACTTCACTGTCATGTCTTTCCCCAAGAAAGAGACATCATGGCTCCGAAAAAGAAGAGAAAGAGGGAGAGGATAGTGAAAGACAGCAAACTGACTTAAAAAAAAAAAAGGTACAGAGGTAGGTAAGAGGAGGGGTGCAGGGTCCACAGAGATTGAGCCCAGACTTTGGTGCTATACCCCTGGTTCATTGTTATGAAGCCTCTGATATTAACCTGAGTCTGCCAGGGAAGTTTATCAATGTTCTTTAGATGCATCAAAGTAGCTCTGGTTAGTTAGAACAGGACAGGAAAAGGATCTTGTTTTGCAAAATAAAAGTATAAAACCATCACATTAGACAAAGGGAGAAGTAGAAATTGTTCAAGATAGTTTGGAGTTAACAAATTACCCTAGTTTTGTCACATTGTATGAAAAACTGTATTTCCTTATGACTTTTTTTAAACACTAAAATATATATTTAAAAAATTAAACACTTTAGAACCAAGATTTCCAGTGGGGGATGATGTACCTGAAAGCCACACTTGAGTAAAAGTAGACTTCTTTCTTGAAATGCACTTTGGTAGATGTTAAAATCAGCTTTTACATTATTAAATGAGCAAGAGAATTAACATATCTGATATTTACTTTAAAATCAAAAGTAATTTTATGATGTTAAATGCACTTAAGTATTGAAAGTAAAAGTACAACTAGCTGTTGGTGATAAAGAACAAGCGGTCAGAATTTTGAGCATTATGAAGCTTATTTCTTCATATCATGTGCACCACCTTACAAAATGGAGCCCATGTTAATTAAGTCTTTTTCAAAACAGTTTTTCTTTCCCTTCCAGTACTTTATTTGTCCTTTCCTCCCTCCTTTGTTTCCTTTCTTCATAAGCTGCTAAAGGGAATATATTTATCGGAGTAAAAGTATACATTTTATTTAGGAAATGTAGTAAAGTAAAAGTAAAAGTTGTCAGAAAGACAAAAACTCATGTTAGATTCAGATATTCCCAGAAAATACTCCAGTAGCCCACTATTACTATTAATTAATGTGCAGAAGTAATGCGCAGGATTAGAATACAAATACAAAGAATACAAATAAACGTGTAAAATTATTTAAAAAGATAATATGAACATGAATATTTTAAAAAGGTGATCATTAAAATCTAATAAAAATCCAGCTCTTTAAAAGTCTACAAGTAAGGCTTTTATTTTGGAGGCAGCAACCGGAAGTCGTGTCAGTAGTTATATGTTGCTCACCACAGCAGGTTCAACAGATCGCTCACTCTTCACAGCGACTCAGCAGAGACAAAAGGGGAACGTTTGTGGACACTTGACAGCTTCCAGAGACTGCTATGACATCTCGCAGGTAAAGTCGAGTTTGTTTTTTAAACTGTCATGAACGGCGCCGTGATATTTAACCGCCTCTTTGCACTGCGCGAGCGGCCAGAGAGTGAACGGGCGAGACTGAAGTGAGGCTGCCAGCAGGAGAGCAGGGGCGCCTCAACTTTTTCCTCCACCACAGACCCCTGTAACAGACGCACTTCACTGCTTGTATTTACAATCTCATCCAAAGAAACTCCACCATATGTTTACCTTGTCAAACACGAGCACGGAGTCATTTAACTTCCTTTTCTTATGGTAGCAAAAGTAGCGACGTCGAAAGCTTTGAGAAAAATGTACCGTTACATTTGCTTTAATTTATCGAGCTGCCGCAAACAGTGGTATTAAAACTGCGTCAGGTTGCTGTGTTTTCATGTTTTACATCTATTGACATGTCGTGCGCATGTGTTTATGAGTGGTGTGATTTATTTCTCAGCTGCAGCTACAGTAAGTCATACCCCAAAGTTAATATGAACTACTCCTCACACTTAGTGTAATGCACCACACAAGTTTTCATTCTCACTTTTCTATTTTTGTGCCATGGGCTTTTACTGTCTTCTCTCCTCTCTCTTTGTTTCTGTGTGCACACTGCAGGAAATTGGCTTATGGCTTCCTGTGAATCCAAGTCCTGTTCACAGAGTATTTCAGTAAACATGCAACAAATTTGAAAGTAGACTTCAGTGAAACCCAACATTATGTATCAACGTTACAGCAACACTGGTTTCATGTCTCCACTAATGTACTGTCAAGAACCACAAAAACAATCAAGTGCGTCCGTAATCAGTTACTGGAATTTAAAAACCACTGTAAATCACTGTAAACCTTTTAAAACCAATTTAGTACTAATGCCAAATACTATTATCTCCTCTAGGAATAGCAATAAAATACATAATCAAGATCTTCAAATCAAGGACAGTGGCCTGCTTCACTTTAACAGCTTTGGTAATTCTTGTGTGTATTCCTCCTACCAGTAATTTGGTCCTCCTTCTACATATTATTAACCACATGCACATCTTTGGACTCGTAATGATTTGTAGATCTCCATGAAACATTGATCAGCTTAGTATGTGAGGAGTTAAGAGCTGTGCTGAACACCGTAAACATGAGTAGATACATGTAAAGTGTGTAGCTGTAATTTAGATTATGCATGACTGGTACATTTAATGTCAGATTTTCTCCTAGATGGCCCTGTCCAGGTACTTTCCAGTGCACGGTTAGTGAGCTGATGTTACTTGCAGTATGTATAAGTAAAAATTTTAGCAATCGAAATGCGAAAAGGGTTATGTGGTGGGGTATGTGAAATGTTTCAGTGAAATGGACTCATTAGACTTTGGCACTTCTTTTTAGCGCTCATTAAACTACTGGTTTGCACAAATGTAACAAGTGTTCGTCCAAGTACAGATTCCTATGCAAGGTGACCTCTGTATTGTTGACTTCAGCAGTTGGCTTGTCTCTTGACCATTTAGGGTGTTGTGGACTCAAGAAAAATGCAATGTTGGCAATCAGGGAGTTTATAGTTGATACAAATGCTCTGCCATGATATGGGTACAAGAGATAGCAGATGTGTTGTGTCGCATGGTGTTTGACACGCAACTGTTTTGTCCTGTACGCTTTTGGTAGGTAAAGTTACAAAGGTGAAATAACAATGATGAGGTTAAAAAGGCTGGTCAAAAAACAG
>JAPZEB010000002.1:7160346-7175731 GCA_029783705.1 Chaetodon striatus
ACATCAAGTGGCTTGGACTCAAGTCAGACACTAGTTAAAAATTTGAGGACTTTAGACTCAACTTGACATTATCAAAAAACTTGGACTTGAGCCTTTTGACTTTAAAATACTTGATACTTCCATCAAGCTCAAAGATTAAAACATATTTTATTAAGAAATTGTGCCAGAAATCAATTAATTTCCCTTAATTTTATGAATCAATTCACATGAATGCTATTTCCAGCAGTTCGGCACTTAATCCCAGATCCACTTGAACCATTCTATCGGCAAGTTGCAGGAGAGAACCATGAAGAACTAACGTCACATTACTGAGCGCCAGTTCGGGCTTGGCTGTATTTCAGTATTATATCGATATCGTAATATGAGACTAGATTTCATTGTAGATTTTTGATATCGTAATATTGTAAGTGTTGTCTTTTCATGGTTTAAAACACAGCATTACAGTAAAGTGATGTAACTTTATGAACTTACCAGACTGTTCTAACTGTCTACTGTTTGTTTTTATCCACTTAGTCATCATATCCACATTACATGGTTATTTATCCAAACATCTCATTGTTTAAAATTTTGTGAAAGCACCAATAGTCAACACTACAATATTGTGGCAATATCGTTGTCGAGGGATTTGTTAAAAAATGTGGTGATATTTGATTTTCTACATTTCACCCAGCCCTAGCGCAAGTTGGAAAAGAGATACCAAAGATGATTTAATTTGCATACAAAAACTACAAAAAACAAGAATAATGCAAAGCATGTGTGTTGAAATATTACAGACAAAACAGCTTCTGACAAACTTGTTTAGACAAAAAAGTAAAAAAATGTAAAAAGTATGAGTGATTTTGTAAATTGTATTGAATTGATATTATTTCTCTGTTGTGAAAATGGCATTACATTTGGTGTTGCGCACATTATGGCTTGTATAGGACTGGAAACTCAAAGTTTTGCACCTGGGACTTGTTGGTCTTGACTTGGGACTTACTCGTGACTTGCGAAACAAGGACTTGCTCTTACCTCTGTTGGGGAGTCCTTTCAGTTTGTACGTTAACACACAGATGAAAAGCAAATCGAACTGTGTGTTTACACATATATACATCTTCATACATTTATATATGAATGGCTTACATATAAAATGCAAGCCAGTCCTGTATGTTGAACAAGCATCCAGTTAACAATACAATAGACATTTTGGGTTTTTACCTAAAACTTAAAATTCACTTTTGTTAGCACTTTCAGATTCTGTATGTGGTTCAGATTACTAATTTTTTGGATTTAGATAAAAGCTGTCACCAGTAGACACCACTGTAAAAGTGTTTAGTAGTGCCCCCTTATCAAAAATCTCAATAAAACCAGTAAGTAAAATGTTGTAACCACTAACAGGAACAGTAGCAATAAACTAAAATAAGAACTATTAGCATCACCATTTCTCACTTTCTCATTAGAATTGTATTTCAAGAAAATGTATTTCACCTCACAGACATTTGTGATGCAATTTTCTGACATTTACAATAAACACTTGTGAGTTGATGGAGGGCAAAGCGTTCAGTTGCCCCAGGGCCCAAAGCCACCAGCAGGCTCAGATCAAAAATAGAGGAAAACACTGAGACAAAAGTTAAGAGATGTTTTTATCTTAGCTGGTTTCCATGGTTTGTCGCTGGCCCGAGACACGTATGACTGTTGCTATGTGGCTCACTCTTTACTTCCTGAGCTGAAATACCACAGGGGAACAATACTACAGTGCGTGCCGTCTTGATCAGACAGACCTGCTCTCCTGTTGATTATAGTATCACTCAAACTCCCCATTTCAGGAAGGACTTTAGTTCATCATTCTCTTGGGGAAGGCTGAAGTTTCCACATATTTTGTCATTATTGTCTTTGCAGTGAAGTGTTGTGGCGGTTTAGTCATAAAGGAACCATTCGTACCGTCCCTCATTGTAATTGTACCATCAACATTACAATGATTAAGCATCGTGATGAGTTCAGTGTAACTCTGTGGGCCCAGAGAAAGCACTAATGATGCACAATCATTTTCGTTTCTGTTCCATTTTTATGTTGCCAGTTGATTCTGCGTAGTATTACAAACTTTCCACTATTGGAAACCACCTCTGCCCCCCTTTGTTTAAAGAGGAGACCTCGTCTGTCACTGAAACTCATTTGACCAGCTGAGAACAGTGAGTCAGTTTTGTCGATAAGCCGACAGGAAAACAACAGCCCATGTGGAGGAATAAGATAGCGCTGCCAACATTTCCAGGAGTGCTCTGAACCAACTGTTAGTTTTGTCCCAGATACATGTTTTGCATTTTATTGAGGCACAGAACAATCCAGATAGAGTATAGGAGACAAAACATTACAATTATTTTAGCCTCACATGGTTATGCTGCTTAAATATTACTTAATGCTTGTGTAGTTAAGGGAAATGTGCTTTAAAAAGCAGACAGGACATGCTATTCAAAGCGTGTGTTAAGAAGTCGATGTTTAACATATTAGAACTGCACCACTCTTTTACTGAGCTGTGTGAATCCAATCTCAGTTTTGATCAGGTTAATAGTGACGCACTTACTGTTGTTTGTGGATCTTCCCTGATAACTGACTTTGAATACTGAAGTCACGCTTGTCTCACTTCAGTGTCAAGTGCAATTCTCCCATCATCTCTGGCTAGTGACAAAGAGGAACAACGTGATTGCCCACACCAATATTTACCATTTAACTTCTCTTTGCCAACAGTTTGACATCTATGTAAATAGGCAAGTTCTTTACAGAAAGAGGTACCTGCCTAAAATTACATCTGTTGTGTGATATTTCTCTCCATCACGGGTGTGTCATCGCTTTCAATAGTCCAAGTGTGTAAGATCAGCAAACTTTCAAACTGAGTTTAGGAGGGTTGTGTGTGTTTCAATCTATAATTATTTTTATTGTCAATAAATAAATCTACATTGCTGTCTGTCAGATACAGAAAATAATAGAAAATGTGCATTATGAGATACAAAAATCATCTTAAATTAGTTTATGTAGTCTAAACTGGCAGCCAAAACACAATATCTTCTTTTTCCTCTTCTACTTTCTGATGAGTTGGAAGGCACAAGAGCAATTTCTGTCTTTGCATTTGTTATTTCCAGTGTGTGGGTCTTGAATATGAACTTCATTCAAACTAGTAAGCTGGTAGTTTTGCATAGTAAAATGAGACGCGGAAAATCTTAGCAAAGTGTCATCATATATTCGCTTTCCATAATAAGATTGTGATCAGAAACATTTTCCTGTGATGAATGGGAATTGGACCAAACGCCTCACTGTCGGTAACCACGTCGGTAATGTGCTGTGTCTTAGAAACTGTTTGTTGAAGACGCTTGTTTCAAATGAGTGGGAAAAAGAGAGCATACAAAACATTAGACATTGTTCAAAAAATGCAAATATGACATCTGAGTGGGAGACATTATTTTAATGTTAAACATACCGTGTTTCTGACAGTACATTATTTAATCCAAATTGAAAAGGGGATTATTCCATTATTTTAATATTGTGCTCCCTGATGAATTTTTGCACAGAAGTCAGGCAAAATTGCAAAGAGTGCTGTGTTGTAGACTTAGTACGATGAAAAGTTTCAGAGCGATTCCACTGTGTTCTCAGTTTGTTTCAGGCATGAAGGCCTTTGTGTATTAACTAGTTTCCAGAAAGTTTGATTTCCATGTTGACTGTTAAAAAAAGGTTTGAAGTGTCTCTGAAAAAACATAGTTATTCATTAACCATTAATGCCCAGAGCTACTTTTACTCCGTGTTTGACAGATATTGTTTACTCTATGCAAATACAAAAAGCCTCAAACTATGGATACCCTGTGTGATTTGTTGTTTTTGCATGGTTAAAGAACTGCCTAACTACCCTGAAAGCTTTTGACTATTTGTCATATCACCACAAGCATTTTTGCTAGTCAGTCAGTCACTCAGCTTCTGCTGGGTTACATGTATGCAAGAGGTGAAAACAAACTGCATGCACATGCGCAGCCTAAGTTGGCCATTAAGCCAATTCTACTAAGCTGACTGGCTGGTGCTGCACAGAGAAGTGAAGCATCCAGCGATAGGGGGTGTGTGAGTTTTGCACCTCATGTAAATACCCCAGATCATCAGCTGGGCTAAAAATATCTGCGACATTACCAAAATCCACACCCCGGGCTTGTCTGTGACCAATATAGCCTTAGCAGAGGCTTTCATGCTGCGCTGTGGCTACTAAGTATATCACCTTTTTGTCAGTAGGCCTAGACGAGTGCGCTTTAAATAGCCAACCAGAGCTATATTGAACTTGAGACATTATGTAAGAGGATAGAGTGGTGGCTGGATGCACACTGGGCCTGTTTCCCCCCGACCAGCCTGAGGCCTAACCTGCAGCTCCCAGCTGCCTCCGTCTCTCCCACAGTACATCCAGTGTGTTGTCTCCTTTCCTGACGACGTCTCGTCAGATAAAACCAGGCTATTCGAAATCTCGTTCTCTTGTCTTGTCTCTGTCTCTCTCTCTCTCTCTCTCTCACCGCCCAAGGCCAGATGCAGGGAAATGGGGTGCCTGGTGGTTGTCAAAGGGAATCCTATTCTTGGAAAGCCCTGAGTCACTCCTGCTCCTGCAGTCATGATCTGAGGAGTGGAGGGAGGGAGAGAGGGAGAGAATATGGACATGGATAGTGACTCAAATCTACAGTACTACACAGAGAAATCTTTTCAGTCAAATCAAAAGGCTACACAAAACTTCAGTCATATCACCCAATGATAGGGTTATTGCCATGCAAGTTTGGTGCTGTGGGTCTGCACAGAGCCATTGTAATGCTATTTAAATAGCAGATGATTAGCATAACCCTGAGTATGAATATAGATACTTCGGTAATACAAAAATTTAATTTTTTTGGTAATTGTCTGGCCTGTACACATTGAGAGTTCTCAGTATTAATTATTAGTAAGGTCTAGTACAACTTAAGGCGCAAAAAGAAAACAGTTTGCTCAAAGAGAGGTCTTATGCTATTGATGCATTATTGTAACCGGTCCTTTAGACACACCTGGCAGTTTCAGTTATGTAATACATATCAAATAACCATTCCCAAAAAGAGAGTGTAGGAATGATCTTTTAACTGACAGTGTAAAAATTAATAGCATGTTGGTGCAATTCTGCATCCCTCAGGGCTTATTGTACCCTCTCAAATATCTTTTGAATTGGCACCCTACAGCCATATGAGGTTTAAACAGGACAGTCAACACATGGTAGCTTACAATCAACACTTTGTTTCACTGAACAAAATGAATGTGTGTTTTTTTTAATGTACACAAAGATAAAGTAATTGAAAATACATCAGCAGCTTGGGTTGGAAGCTGCATATTTACTGCGGTTGGTTAATATGACACTTGAACATTTGCAAGTAAATGAGCAGCTCAATACTCTTTATCACTGGTTCCCAATAACCAGGTCTGTTTCTACAAGCATTTCTTGGCGAGGGATGGCCTAAAAGTTAATGATTAAGCACAGCAACACACACTGAACAAGAAAGGGCAAATACATTTTGTCCTGCGCTTTGACAAAGCAGACACCCAGATCACAAAAAAAAATTGTTTCACTTAAAATCTCACAAAAAAAAAAAAAAAAAAAAAAAAGAAGGCTTCCAAGAAATCTATCAGGAGCCTTGCAGCCAGGGTTGCATAAGTGACATTTTGGGAAAATGGGTTTCATAATTGAAAATAAAATGTCTTTGTTCGATCTGCCTCGTACGAAAAGGACAGTGCTGGAATTAGAGCAACAAAAAAATGTGTGGTCTTCACAGAGTAAGAGATGGTAAAGAGACTGCACAATTCCTACATGCATTTAGGAAGCTGGCCTTGCTTTTTCATTTCTGCCCACAGTTCTTTAGGGTCATTTAAAGAGAAAACATTAAGGTTTGACATGTTGGTGAAGCCTCAGTACCAGTTTGCCTTGGATACAAACACAGTTTAAAGCTGCTAGATATTTTTAGCCATACTTTGTTGGTCTGTTGATTGGTCAGTCAGTCCACCCGACCAGATGGAACTATCAAATGGACTGTCATAAAATTCTGTACACACATTCATAGTCTTCAGAGGATAAATCATAGTCAGTTTGGTGACCTCCTTCCAGCTGTTGCTACAATGAAGTTGACATATATGTTTTTTAGTGAAATATCTTAACAACTATCAGATGGATTGTTATAAAATTTGGTACAGACATTCATGTTCCTCTCAGGATGAATTTGGTAATGATTTTTTTATTATCAGGTCACAATTTCAGTTGGTCTCACAGAGCTGCTAGCGTGGCTGTAGACTCGTAGTTTGTTATTAAAAAACCTGAAGATTTTTTCAGTCAGTCTTCAGGTGTGTTATTACTAATACTAAATAGCTATGGTTAAAAAAACACGATGAATGAGCTCCATCCACTGTTTGGCAGGAAGAAAAAGATAATAAAGACCACATAAAACTATAATCAAATGTAAAATAAAAGTGGATACAATCAAACTGGACCTGTACTTTGAGATAGTCACAAAATCCAGAGGTCTTTGTAAGGTCAGTAGACATTATGCTGAGGTCTAATACTGCCAAGCTTTTGTTCTCTGCATTTATTTTCCAACTCATCTGCAAAGCTGACTAACCCAGCCCTGCAAAATTAATAGCCTAATGGCATACTGCTGAATTGGCTGGATTGGAGGGTTTAGCCTGGCGAGGTCTAACTATGATCCGGTGTAACTACGCCACGCACGATTTGGTGTAATCTCCAGGCACGGGCAACACAGCTGTTGCATTTAGCCTCCAACAAGATAGCGGGGACCTTGTAGCTGGCCTGGCCTGGTCTGTGTTACAGCCAGAGAAAGCTCTGTTAGCTTTAGGATCGTGTAGTGGGCTTGGGAGCGGAGCCATTGGCCAGCTGGTTACCTCTTAGGGTACGAAAGGGGAAGGTGAGGCTGAGGGAGCAGAGCAGAGGGTGGCTGGACCAGTCTGCCAGCGCCTGTCACATTCGTCTGAGGTGGGAAAGGAGGGAATGCAGGGGACGACTGATAGCACTGACGGGTGCTGGTATCAGGCCTGCTCACGCTCGTCCAAATCCCAGATTAAAAGGCCCCCGCCCCCTCGCTCTACCTCCTGCACTCTCTCTCTTTCTGTCTCTCCTAACACTCTTACAAAGCACCCCCCCACCACCACTTCTCTGTCGATTTTCTCACTGTCTCTGTCTCACTCTATCTAACCCAGTAACACTTTTACAAGCACCCCCCCACCACTGCCACCACCACCCTCCGCCTTTCGTCTCTATATCTCTCTCGCTCCCTCCCACCCTCTCTTGTGTAACAGTGCCCAGTGCTGGATTACTGAACTCTGAGGCTGCTGAAGCAAGGGGCTGTGGCAGGCTTCGACCAGAATGGTGAGGTAGGGCAGAAACAATCCCATTCAACTTCAGCATATTTTCTGCTTTCAGACAACTTTCACACCTACTTTAACTCCTCCTCTCCCCGTTGATAATTTCCTTTATTTCTGCTGTAGTTTGCTATTTTAGTGCACAGAATCCAGTGCTTAAGGATGACAAGTGAACTCTAGAGACCATGGGGAGACCTGGCTGTGCAGAAGTGTGTGTGCATATGTACAGTATTTTGTACCTGTGCATTGATGTGTGTGTGTTGCTGTAAAGGTGGGCGTTTCAGGTTGTTTGGTTACAGAGGGGCTAGGAGTATGCTCCAGTTGTTAAAAAGGCTGAAAGAGTTGTGTGCCAAGACACTCAGGGGAAGCTGCCCCCCTGCCTTCAGCTGTCTGTAGACCTGACAAGGTGAACAGTTGTGCAGTAGTTGCTGCTGTTGTGTTTTTGAAGCATTGGTCCAGTGCTTGCGCCTGGTTCCAGCCCGTCTCCATTGTTGTGAAAGTTTGACGAGTGACAGCAGCGCCGTGATGCGGGATTAGATATGGATTAGTGACATAAGGCATTTTTACCCCACTGTTATTATTTTTCCGTATGAATCTGGGTAGGATTAAAAACAATATCAGGAGTAATCTGTCCACCAGCTGACACCCATGACTTGTCAATGGCTCCTCAGTAGAGTAACCTAAATGTAGTGGCCACTTTGAGTTTGTATTATAATGAAAGGGCTGTGACAGGTGGAAAAAATTAAGTCAGACTGAACAAAGGAAATACCTCATTTAACAGCTATAACTGTCATACAAATAGTGTAGAGTGTAGAGTATTGACAACTTTACAGTAAGACATCATGCTGGTTAGATTCCATATTAGCATGTTGTGGTATATATACAAAATGATCTCATTTAGAAAAAAAAAAAAAAACAACAACATTTAAGGGCCTTTATCAAAATGTTTGGTTGTGTGTTGATAAAAAATGGCAAATACACAGTACTGACCTTTTTTTGTAAACTGCCAGTTATGGATATTGGTTTTGGCCTGAAATTTATCATCAGTCAAGCTATAACTCTTTGCTCAGGCAGTTTCTGGCTGAATCATAGTTTTGCCAATTTTAGACTTTATTTAGGAAATGCTGCTTGTGAATTGACATTTAGCATTTGATACCTCTGACTTTTTTTGATAAATGAAAAGACAGTTTTGTAGAAAGACACGTTAATTTCCTCAAAGGTACCAAAACTCAAGGTATCACATCGGCTTTATTATCAAAACTTTTTAACGATATCCAGCCCTACATGTGGTTAGTAAGATATGGATATGGATATGTTAAAAGATAATCTGGAAGTCCAACTTGAGATTCATATCTTGTTCTCACATGTTGAAAGTATGGACAAATAATAACTCAGAACAAACAGTACGGTGTTCAGTGAGAATAAATCTTCTATGGATTCTCTAACAGTGTTGTGGATAATACATTTAACACTTTCCTTCTGTTCCATTGAGTCATTTCCTGTCTGTTTACAAATGGTGCTGAACCGCCCAGCCTCCCTGCCAGACTTCCAGAGATATTTCTAATGTCACAGGGAGGGCCTTGTCCAATTCACCCTCAACTCATACATGTTTTTAAGACTAATCCCCTTGTAATCGGTTAGTATTTATTATTTGTAAAGTTCCTCCTATAATCTGCTGGCTGGGCTCGTGGAATGAGAGAAAGCGCAGCAGATCGGTTTTGCCCCCTGGTTAGGATAAGGGGGTCAGGTGCAGTCTGGGTCAGATGTCTGGTCTGGTCTATTGTGGTCTGTCTGTCGCGAGCTGGACCAGTCCAGTCAAGACTCACTATTCATGAAGGCTGGACTGATATTTGTATCAAAATCAAGCAGATTTTGGTGCTTTATTTAACACTGTCTTGTGGTAACCCCAACAATAGATGATCCTCGATGACCTCAACGGAGAGGTGCAGTGCACTGCGTTGGTCTGAATTCTAATATATATATCATGTGTCGTTCTGTCCTGTACAAACTCTGTCAAACATTCAGCATCATTACTGATTCTCCTGCAGTGTCTGTCTCTCGCTTCACCTGTCTCTTCTTTCACTCTCCTCGTGTTTCCTCGCATGTCATAGTCAAAACAGGTCAGGCAGCTTTGTGATTGACAAGCAGTCGCTGTCACATTGATTCATCTGTTGAATGCAAAATGGTGACAGTTGCTTCTTCTACAAAAACGTACATGTCTGACATTTACATTTAGATCCCGAAAAAGCAATTTCAAGCCTTTTCGATTTTGTTTTAGTAAATGTCACTCACACTTCATTTGAACAGAATTTTCAAGTCGTTCTGACAAGTAAGAATGTCGGGCTTAAATATCCTTATTATACAGTGATTATATTTATTTTTTATGGTTATATGAGTTATTGAAGAAATTAATAGAAAGCATTGCGTCACATAATATGAACTGAGTTTCAAACCATAGCATCAGCAGTGACCACAACAGTATTCGGCTTTGTATTCGCCACTCTAAAGTGACACAAGATCTGCTGAGCTGACACATGAGTCTTATTTTTATCTTACTGTCATGGGTTTGTGTCATACAGTGTACAAAAACAGAAACGCCTAAATGCTCGCCCACTGTTGTAGCTTTCAGATATTATCTCCTCAGCATGAGCTTCATGAAGGCGCTCTTGTGTCACCATCTGCCTGCTCTCCGCTGGGTTATATTAATCAATAATAAGCCTTTGTAATGTGCCGGGGGTGGTGGTGAAAGGCTATGATTTAGGATGTGAAATGCATGATTTCCATGACTCATTCAGTCTATATGTCACTCTCAAAAAATCTGCTTTCCCCTTCTTGTTGAATCATTGACATTTACGAGTATTTTCTTTCCAGAGACAATGTCAAGGGCTGCATGTAAAGGTTATTTTGGTATTTTTATAATCTAGGGACAAATATTTTAACTCATCTGAAATGCAACGACAACGCCATGACGGCTCGTGTTGTTTTCGCCTCATGAGTCTGTGTGTCATCATGGAAAAATGTGGTACTGGACAAATGTACCAAGAACTACCAGTAAAGCCATTATGAGTGTTTTGCCAGGTGTTTATTTGTTAGGTGTGTTACAGGTGTGTAAGTTGTAGAGATTGAAATGTAGGCCAAACTTGAGGGTGAGTGTGCTCCAAGGAAGGGGGGCAGAAGTAGGGTGGTGGGAAGTAGGAAAGGGGAGTGGATAGCTTTAATTTGGCTGGAGTGATCCCATCACAATATGGTCTCTAGGTTATTTTTATTTCCTTTCAATTACTCTGAACAAATATCAGATAAATACATGACAGAACGACAGTTTAAAATTATATGCTTGACAACTGCGGAATCGTTACATGAAGGTAAAAGGGAGAAAGCATCAGAATTTCTTCTAAGTTAAAGAGGAATAAGTTAAAAGGAATAAAAAAAAGGTATACAGCTTTTCATGATATATCCAATGTTTTAATTGCCTATGATGGAACTGATATTGTTGAGCAGTGTTTCATCCCATGTGTCTTGAAAAAAGATGAAGGCAAAAGAAGAAAACAGGTCATCTTGACGAGAGATTTAAAAAAACAAAAACAGTGAATTTAGCTAACTTGTGAAATTCATTGGACACCACAGTCATGGATGATACAGCAGTGAAGGATGATCTGGAGGAGCCAGATTTTTCTCTGTAGTCAAGGTTCGTCATCACTGATCTGTGAGTAGCAAGAATACTCGCCAGCTACTAGCTGGTGTAGTCCCAGAGAGGTTTCTTTAAGATGTTGGTGTGATGCTTCTTTCAAAAGATTTTTTATTTTAAAATGAAATGCTCTCAGAGTTGTAAAAGTTGCAGTGTGAAACGGTTAGACTTCTGTTTTGCATGTGTTGAGATGTTTAATAAACTAATGTAAAAAGAAACAGCTCATACAGTGTTTAAGACTACAATTATCAGTCAGTTTCATTTTCAGAAAACTCAAATACAAAAGTATTTTATGTATGATATAAAGCAAGAAAGCAGCAAAAAAATGTCTGAAACAGTTAATTATCAATATCAATATTGATATTTTTTAAAATCTTAAATGACTTATGGTATTTATAAATGATCGGAACTGTTAAATTGCACACAACCAACTTGGTCAGTTTTCTCCCCTTGCTACTGCAGCCCAAAATGGTTGCCTAATTACGCCATTAATATGCTGTATAAAATAACTTTATGACTCAAATGTGTTTGTGATAGACAATTATTAAATCCAAGTGTAACACCGAGAGGCAGTGTATACAAAACCAACTTTTAGGCACATTGTGGCATTGTTGTCACTGAGGTTTTCGTAACTTTAATGCTGCTTACCACACATGAATTATGCCACATTTCTTGTGTCACCACTAACTGACAGTATACCAATTACTGTTTATGTGTCAGTTTTGTTAAATCCCTCTTCCTTGACACACCAATGGGGCCCTGGATGGCTAATGGTGCATTGGATTAGCCAGCAATGGCACACAGTAGTTAGGGAGGTTTAACCCAACGATCCCTGCTTAAACATGAGCTTTAAATCCACACAGCTGACATACAGCCATTCACCGGGGCATTGCTGCTGAACCTACTCACTGCTTCTTTGAGATTAATGTAGTCCTTCACTCATTAAATACAGTTTTTACTCAACACTCCAGCATGCTAGTGGTAGTGCCTGTGTGTATTTGCTGAGTTTATGTCTTACAGCTGTTTGTGAATAATGAATTTGGTGTGGATAAGTGGCAGCGTCAAACACTCCAGTAAGAGTGCACAACCCAGATAATCAGTCGACATACCTGAAAAGTGGATGGAATAAATATTTGCCTGCAGTGTTTTGCAACAGATGAAGTAACATGTAATCGTTAGCTTTGGCTTTGCAGTACTGTAAACCTGAGTGTTCTTCCCTTTCTGACCAGAACAGGACATACTAATGTGTGGTTTGATTCAGAGAAAGGAGTGCACTATGTAGTAATGCTCGGCCTGTCACAATAACTGTGTTTGTTGGATGATATATTGTCCTGGAAATAATAGCAATAAACAATATTACTGTGGTTTTAAGACTGATATTATGATAATATAATAGCATAATAATGCAAGTACACCTGGGTTGGAAATTAGCATAAGCCACAAGCCAAATGCTGGTCACATGTGAAAGTGGCTGCTAGATTTCAGACCACTCAGATTTACTGTTGAGTGGTTGGTGAATTTAAACTTTGTCTGTCAGAGACTGATAGATGTTCACATTGTAAAAAGTAGATTTCCCACCCTGAACTACACCCTCTCAAATAGCAATGACCTTTTGATTCTTAAAAAATATTTACACATTGGAATTGAAATGTAAAAGCCAGACACAGAGAGCAGATGTGAGGACAGAAGCACTTTAATTTTTTTGCTGTTCATTCAGCTCAGGTGTTGTGAAAAAAAACATTTAGGTACTGCACAATGTCTTGTAATGGTCAGGAAAACGGTGCTGTTTATTCTGGCATTATGTGGGCTAAAACGCAGGGCAATATTGCACAGTATATAGACTTGGATTTGGGTCATTTTTGCTGACCTTGATAAGTCGATAATATAATTATTTTCACGGACTTAACTAATGCACCACCAGAATCATTATTATGGATACTGTTATGAACGTCTGTCAAGAAATCTTTAAGAATAAGATATGAAGGGATAGAATTTTCAGCAGTTGTTGTTGCTCCAGCATTAGTCAGACTATAGGCATTCAACATACAGTAGTTGTGTTCGTAAAGAGTACTCCATTTACCTATTTATTTAATTTTACCCTAAAGTGTCGATAAAAAACTACAAACACCAGCAGGCAACCTATGTAAGATCTAATATATCATTTATTTTAAGTTAAGTAACTTTAATGGTGATATTTTGGAAAACAACAATAAAAGAGCTAAAAGACTAACATGGCCATAGCTGTATTACAAAGGAAAAATGATAAAGCAAAATATTCATAACTAGAAATGACTGCTCTATAATCAGTTCCTTCTTCTCTCTTGGAAAAACCTCCCACGTCTGTGTTCCTGATACTGTGTTACAGAAAACTGAAAGTGCAACAACTGCCCATGTATCTGGTATTATGTACATACCCTTTCACAAACATCAGTCACCTAATAAGATAACCATTAAAAAGTCTGCCGCTTTTATGAAACCGATTTACGACTTGCAACTGTGTCCATGTCACAAACCGAAAACTTTCACTGCTGACAAACACTTACTGAACAGTGAAGCAAAGATTCCTGCTAAACTTTTCCTCAAACCAGCCATAAATGCACAGTAGCAGAGTAAATTGCCTAAAATACCTCAAACCAGCTATATTTCACCTCTCAGTGCTCTTAGTTTGTTTATGCACACTCCGTCTTAAAAAACTAACGCCTGTTTCTGAATGTCCTAACCAGGGTGCACTAATTGAACCCGACATGCAAAGGCCAGTTAAGTCCGTCTTTCTCAGCAGGAGACTGTTTATTCAGCAACGTTTAACAATCCTACAGCTGTGCAATTTCTGTTCTCACAAATGGCCAGAAGATGTATAATAAGGGACACAGTTACCATAGTGTTGGACAATTATCAATGTGAACAATCTCAAATTGAAGCTAGATGTAGGCACTTAAAGCTTATAGTCGTTGTTGCATTTCAAATAAATGGACTGGATTACAGAGCCAAATAAATATAAAAAGCATCACTGTACTTGTGGCCACATTGATTCTGTACAGTATTTTATGTTGCAGTAACTGTTATCAGTTTATGTAATGTTTCCATCTACACTGAAATATCCAGTATGAGACTTTGAAAATGAAACATTACACCTTTCATCTGTCACGACTGCTGCATATGAAATATGTCAAAACACTCCTACAGGTCTGTACATTAGTAGCACTCTGAAATGTAGAGCTGAGTGGTTAAAGCCAAAACACTGCAGGCCCTCAGAGTCAGCTACACTGCAAAGCTGCCAATTCAGACCTAAATGGACTCTTGATTCTGACAGTTCTATGTGCGAGATTTGTAAAACAGACACAATATAAAAGAAACCATATACTGTTTTAACCCTTTGGGCCCGAACGATGCAAAGTGCGTCCAAATTCACACCTGTTCTTTTCTATGGATTTTCTCTGCAACCGTTTGTCATAGCGAGAAACAGCAGAACTGCAGCTTTCCGACACGACCAAGCACTTGTCGGTAGTCCAGTGTTTTCACAAGGGAAAAAAATGATAAAGTTACACTAATATTATGTATAACAAAGCTTTCATACAGCTATGCACACACATTACTCTTGCATGGATTACTCGGGAATGCGTGGTCTCACAGAAATGCCACGCACATCACATGAAATCGCAGGACCGGAGCTTTCCGATGATACCGAACACATCATTGTGCTGTCATTCCATCACGCTATATTTACAGATCAATTGTCTACAAAATAAAAACCTGACATGATTTTCACGCCAGATGGAAAGAAATAGAAGAGAATATATCTGGGGAGATTCCAATCCAGGCGTGTCTAGGGGATAAAAAACTAATAAAAACAATAATTGAAACAGGTAACAGATGGGTCACTTTATCTCTAAAAACTTGGTTAAACGTAGTTTCTAAGAGGGGTTGGCTTGAGGACATTAAGATTTTAAGATGGTATTCATATGATTTGGATTTCACCCCAAACAAGATGGATGTGCGCTATAAGAAGTGGGCTAAACAGGGACTCTCAGCATACTGTACCTTTTTCAGTCAGGGTATATTGAGTGATTTCCAATCTTTGAAAGCATTGTACAGATTAAACAACAGTGATTTCTACAAATATCTTCAGGTACGACACCATATAAACAGTTTAATCCCCGATGGTCAGAAAGTGTTTGATAATAAGCTATTGAAAGTGTTTATTTGTGCTTATACAATGGATTCTGGACTTAAAATAATTTCAAGACTGTACAGAGGACTACAGGAGGCTAAAATGGCAAGCACCATGTATATAAAAAAAAGTGGGACACAGAGACAAATAAG
>JAPZEB010000002.1:7175831-7187907 GCA_029783705.1 Chaetodon striatus
TAAAAAGGCAGCAGGACCAGACGGTTTTCCGTCTGAGTGGTATAAGGAGATGAAAGATCTATTAACCCCAGTAATGATAAAAACCTTTAATCATGTTCTCAGAACTGGTGAGACACCTCCTTCATGGAAGGAAGCTGTGATCTCTTTGATACCAAAAGAAGGAAAAGATAACCTGCAGTAGTTACCGACCAATAAGCGTGTTGAACCAAGATTACAAGATAGATATTTTGGCAAAAAGACTTGAAAAAATTCTCCCCCTAATAATAAGCTTAGACCAGACAAGTTTCATCCAGCAAAGGCAGAACCAGGATAATATTCGTCAAACACTACATGTAATCGACCATATAGTAAAAAAATAACGTTCCGGCTGTACTATTGAGCCTAGACGCGGAAAAGGCTTTTGATCTTGTAAATTGGGAGTTCTTATATAAAGTGCTGCAAAAATTTGGATTCCATCAGATCTTTATTAGGACCATACAGGCACTGTATAAAAGTCCAAAGGCAACAATAAAAATAAATGGTGCCATTTCAAACTCATTTGACCTGGAAAGAGGAACTAGACAGGGTTGCCCCATCAGTCCAGTACTTTTTGCAATATTTATTGAAGCATTAAGTCAGAGGATTATTCAGGACACTAATATAATTGGCATCAAAATATTAGGTCAAGAACACAAAATTTCATTATTTGCTGATGACGTTTTAATATGTATGTCAGTCCCAGAGAGGTCAATTCCAAAACTGTGGTCAGTACTAGATTCATTTAGTGCTGTTTCAGGCTATAAATTAAAAATCCCGAAAACCCAAATCTTCAATTATCAACCAAGCCATATTATAAAATCAAATGTTCAATTAAATTGGAACCTAGTCCAAGTTAAATATCTCGGAGTAAATATCCCAAAAGACCTAACAAATGTATATGCTTTAAATTTCAATTTGGTAAATAAGAAGATAAAGAGGATATTAAGAGGTGGAACTTAATACCATTTACCAATTGAGAATCTTGATTTGTTGGTGTAACTCTGATTTTCATGCCAGATGGGAAGAAATGGAAGAGAATATATGGGGAGATTCCAATCTAGGCATGTCTAGTGGACAAAAAACTAATACAAAAAAAAATTGAAACAGGAAGCAGATGGGTCACTTTATCTCTAAAAACTTGGTTCAATGTAGTTTCTAAGAGGGGTTGGCTTGAGGACATTAAGATTTTAAGATGGTGTTCATATGATTTGGATTTCACCCCAAACAAGATGGATGTGAGCTATAAGAAGTGGGCTAAACAGGGACTCTCATCATACTGTACCTTTTTCAATCAGGGTATATTGAGTGATTTCCAATCTTTGAAAGCATTGTACAGATAAAACAACAGCGTTTTCTACAGATATCTTCAGGTACAACACCATATAAACAGTTTAATCCCCGACGGTCAGAAAGTGTTTGATAAGTTATTGAAAGTGTTTATTTGTGCTTAAACAATGTATTCTGGACTCAAAATCATTTCAAGGCTGTACAAAGGACTACAGGAGGCTAAAATGGCAAGCACCATGTATATTAGCACAAAAGTGGGACAAAGAGACAAATAAGTGTATTTCAGAACAAGTTTGACTTAGATATTGTGAATTTCAGTGGAAGATATTGAACTGGAAGAATCTTTGCAGATACTTTATCACACCAGTTCAGAAATCTCATCAGTCAGGCTCTTTTGGCTGCTGGAGGAAATGTGGCTCAAAAGAAGCCAATCACTTTCACCTGTTTTGGGCTTGCCCAGTTATAACCATATTTTGGCAAAAGATCTGCACAGAATTAAGAGTTATATTTGGGTCAAAAACGGTTTTTAACTGGGATGAACTCCTTTTTGGGATATCATACTCAATATCGACAAACGTAGAGACTAAATACCTATTTGGGATACTGAGTGTAGCAGCCAGGAAAGCAATCACTAAGAAATGGCCCAAACCAGGCAGCCCATCCATTGAGGACTGGTATGATATCATTTATGATATTTGTAATGGAAAGGATTACTTCTTCTATAAGGCTACAGAAAACTACATTTGAAGAAAATTGGGAATTATGGAAAACATACATGTCTTATCTGATTCTGAGCTACTATCTATCTTTTATTTATTCATTTTATTTTTGTTTTATTTTTCCTTTTTTCCGCATATAAGATATTAGTATTTGGACCCCCCCGTCACATTCGGGGCAGGTCACTTCATGTCCCCCTGGCACAAACCACATGTTTTGGACAACTGTTAAGTGCCAGAATGAAAAACCATCATGGATCTTATATTCCCAGATTCCAGAGAGTCTCCCGTCTTCATATATGGCAGAATATGTCTGCTTTTTTTTCATTGATATAAAAATTGATATAAAATACAGGCTCATAGAAGGACATGTAATGATGGCAATTCTGGATTGCCCAGATTGTCATGAAAAACACAAGATATAGCATGGGTATGTAGCCTTTATAACGACTGAGATATAAGCTTAAAAGTAACGGCAGTAAAGATACCACAAAAAAGGCCTAGGGCCCAGAAGGTTAAACTCAGGAGATCTATTGTTAGGCCTGTTTTTGAGTCTAGGAAAAGAAGCTGGTCAGCGATGGGACACAGACTTCATACATTCTTCCAACATGGACACATGGATCATTTTGGCGTTTAACGGGCCTCTTTTTGTCCTGTTTTTCTATGTCGTTTAGGTGGTTCCACCCCAACATCACCGGAATCGAGGCAGAGCAGCTCCTGTTGACCCGGGGCGTCCACGGCAGTTTTCTGGCCCGGCCCAGCAAGAGCAATCCGGGGGATTTCACCCTCTCTGTCAGGTAAGGCCTCACTTACACTCCCATGCTTTCTTTTAATATTATTTTTGTTGTTCCCTATCAGCCTCAGTATTTAGTCTTAATATTCTCACTGGTTCAAAGTTCAGTTCAGACAAACAAAGCTCTGGGGCTGTCGTTTTGAGAGGGTGGACTGGTGATTAGAGAGGCAAGTGGTTCTCTCTGGAAAGTAATCATTGTGACATTTATATTTTAGGCACTAAGCTGGTGTTCCAATCCACTGTGGTTTAAAGTGAGTCCAAATAAGCCTAATGCCTGTATGACCAAAAGATTTCACACAAACAATACTCAAGAGTGCCCTAATACCCTTAAAATAATTATGTCTGTTTTCAGTCTGACACTGAGGAGTGACTGTGCTAGTTTGACTTAAGTTCACCATTTAGGAGCGGGCAAGGCCCTTGAGTCTCTGAAATTCCAACCTGAGCTCAGCGAGTGATGTAACATTTTGTCTGCGGGTAAATAGATGCCGTTTGAACAGAAGTTGTTTTGTATGAGTGTTTCTAGGAGCATGTTAGATAACAGATTTGGAATGTGTGATTTGGTAACAGAAAATAATAATTTTGGGCAGCAGGGTGGTGCTGAGGTGAGTCGGACAAGCACAGCGGATTGTAATGCCCTGTGAAACGTGTCATTCATGCCCTAAAACATATTTCTCTTCATGTCTTTAACTGCGAACCCTGGTGTGTTGCAGAGAATGTGAAATTGCTGGTAAGTAGGATTCAGCACTACATGCTGTGGTGATTACAGAGAGCAGGAAACAAAGTGAGATAGAAGAAGAGAGAGTTTGCAGAGTGGCTCTTCCTTGGCAACGGAAGCTTTTAAGAGATACATCAGTCGGCCAAGCGCCTGGAAGAAAGCCCAAATGCATTT
The DNA here is from genome assembly GCA_029783705.1 of Chaetodon striatus. NCBI lineage: Eukaryota > Metazoa > Chordata > Actinopteri > Chaetodontiformes > Chaetodontidae > Chaetodon > Chaetodon striatus. Next base: position 7,179,535 of record JAPZEB010000002.1, read on the forward strand.
CTTACTCTGTGACTGGCATGGCAGCACGGGTAGGGAAGGCTGTGTGTGTGTGTGTGTGTGTGTGTGTGTCTGTGTCTGTGTCTGTGTCTGTGTGAGTTAGAAAGAAACAGAGACAGAAGGAGGAAAAGGAAACAGTGAAGTTAGACAGGCAGCAGTGAGCTTTTAAATAATGTTAAAGAGTGAGGGACCTGTTAAGGCTTTGACCTTCACTGCCTGTGGTTTGCGTGCATGTGTGTGTGCGTGTGTGGTGCAAAGTGTCGTAATTCACACACACCACAGGAAGGTTGGTGGGGTGAGTTGTAGCCACAGTTTGTGGTCTTGACAGACTTAAACACACATACAGGTCAAGTGGCCAGTGTGCAGAACCACAACACCTGTGAGAGAAAGCAGGTCACATTGAGCTAAGAGGAAGGAGGAGGGGAGCAGACTTCATATTTAAGAGAGACCATTTAATTGAAAGACAAAATAACAGTTTTCCACATACAAATGCAAAGTTGAATTCAGAAGTCATTAAATAACAAAGCACCTCTGGGGACACATGTTGGGAAAAAAACCTTAATATGTAGATCCGTCCAAGTGCCACCTCAAGTTAGCCTATATGAGTTTATCTTAATCTTCCAAACCAAACAATGATAAGCCATAAAATTACAACTGGAAATTTTCTAACAAAGCCAATTACAGTTACGATGAAGCATGTCCCTTAATCTTGTGTTGTCACAAGTTAAATTGTTAAAATTTGAAAAATAAAAGCTTAAATTCCTGGGGAGCTACGTTAGCATAAATGATGAGGGCACAAATTACAAAACTGCACAGAATAACATATTGAGTTTTTTTCCACCAGGTGACCCCAGAAGGGTTCCTGTATAAAATGTACCAGTACTCAGTTCAGCACACTCAGGGGTTTGGCTGATACAGCCTTTCTTTATGTGACTAGTAGCTCATGATGGCTAATGTTAGCATTACATTACTGAGTTAGTTTGCCAATATCATGTCACTTTTGGGCGGTGGTTAGCACTGTTACCCCACAGGAAGAGTGTTCCTGGTTCGAATCCACTGGCTGGTCAGGACCCCTCTGTGTGGGGTTTGCATGTTCTCCCTGTGTCAGCGTAGGTACTCTGAGTACTCCTTTCTCCCTCAATCTGAAGACATGCAGGTAAATTGGTCACTCTAAATTGGCCGTGAATGGTTGTCTGTCACTACTGTGCGTGTCAGCCCTGCGATAGTCTGGCGATGTGTCCAGAGTTTGCCCCGCCTTTCGTCCAGTGATTGCACACCTGCAACCCAGACCCTGTTCCTGTTACAGGAAATGAATGAATGAATGTTACTGTAGCTTTTGTTGGCTGCAAAATAGGCTCACTTAAACATTGTCAGGTTTTAGCAATTTTCTATCTTCTAAATTTGTAAAACTTAGATTTGAATCAAAATGTGAGATTGCAAGATTACATGCATTTACAGGAAACTTTTTACAGCCATTGCACAGTGTAAAGTATTGTAGGAAAACAAGTCATCTTGTTGAAAAGGTGTTTCAAATTCGCTTATTGTATCCATGTTAACCCAGTTTCTTTAACTTCCTGCCTTATTTTAGGAATAACTTAATGCTTTACAACTGGCCATGCATAACTACTTCAGCACAATAAGTTATCTCTTATATTTGAAGAAACAGCCCCACATACACCAATATCGCTCTTCAAGAAAAACCCTGCAACCTTAAGCCTTTAAAAGTGACAGAGGGGCAACATGGTACAGCAGTGAATGCTGCGTTATACATGTATGTCCTGCCACAATATCCTGTTTCTCAGGAAACTGAGTAAACTATAGGGGCAGAATTCAACACCTGTGGGTTTGTGACCTTAATTGTAGCCAAGCCAAGCTTTTTATTGTTCAAGTATACCTCCTTCAGTGGTTTGTATAATAAATAAATAAAAGTGTTTAAAGTGTGTAAGAGAGAAAACAGGTCACAAGGTTTTATAAACTTTTGAAACAAATGTTCACAGATGGCTGTTTTACTTTTGGCTTTTACCAATTGTACTTCACCAAATAGTCTGTAAAATGTAGAAAATATCAGAATATACTGAGGATAATTACTTCATTATCCTGTATCTTCAGAAGTTATTCTGAGCTAGCATATCATGCTACCGAACCCGGTCTCCATTTCTATTTAAACACACTCTCACACACACATACAGTGTCTTATCACAGCAGAGGAGAGGCTAATTAGCCAGTCATTAGCCAGGTTTCATCTTACCAAGGCCATTATGAGTGTGATAGTCACTGTTCAGATTGTAATGGATGCTGAGGGAGTCCGTTGTCCCTTTCTCTCTCTGTCTTATCTTCCTCTCTCTGCCTCTCCTCCTCTTATCTCCACCACCTCTCTTCTTCTCTGGTCCACAAGGCGAACAGAGGAAGGAGGGGTTGAACAGAGCTGCTGCTAAAAAGCATCTGAAGACTGAAGTCTGAAGTCTGAGACGCTAATGAGAGCTTTTTGAGGGGTTTGAAAATGTAATCAATTCAGAGTTTCATAAAACTCAAAGACGTAGAAAGGAAAAGTTTGAAGCAGAAAAAGTTTGGCTATAATTTATATCCAAGTCCAACTCCGTAAGGAGCGCAGTCTGGTCAAGTTTTCTCATTTTTCATGCTCTTTATACACTCCAAAGACCCTGAGGAGGAATTTTAAGGGCAGTCTTAACAGAGAATTTTGCAGGGCAAATTACCACAGAGAGCAAATGGATTTCTCCTAGCCTCTGTATTATATAATGCTAGCCTTAGATATGTTTCCACTGCTGCCAGGCTATTTATAGGTTGATACAGTGGAGTGAAAAAACATTTCACCATCATTATTGTGAATGCCAATCTCTGAATGTTAACCAAACTTAAACTACAAGTCCTCATTTGTAACATGTTTCAAGAGTTTCTTAGTTCCTATGTTGAATGTAAATGTTGCATTCTGACACCTAACTTCCCACACCGTGAGCTGAACATACACAGCTAGTAGATGTTCCTGGATCTTTATGTCAACAAGGACAAAGACACAACAATTGTGGCTACACAGTGTGCAGATGTTTGTGTGTGTGTTTCTACTTCCTGATGCGTGCCAACACAGTAGACCTCCTGCATGTACTGTGGACGACACACAACACCTGAGCAGCTGAAATACTGACACAAAGTAAACGTATCCATTTTGGCTGTACTTATTAACAACTAACTGCTAGCTACTATTAACTATGCCATCTGCTTTAAGCAAGCAAGCTACAACAAATACATTTGTATTGTAAAATCTCCCTCTTGAGTTGTTGTTAGTAGTTGTTACTTACCTTTTATCCTTAATTAAGTTTGTAGAAAAACGAGACAATTCAAGTGAAAATCTTTCAGACTGTTATTAAGCTTGTTCATGTCAATTACTGTCTGGGAAAAAATGTAAATGTCACCTAAGTGTTTGCATATAGCCATCAAAGTTGTCATACATGGCAAGCTGAAAAGAGCTAATCTGGTCGTTTTTGTTTGTTCGACAAAACAGCACAAATAGTAGCTATTGTACAGTAGTTTAGCCCTGTGATATCAGTTGTCCACTTTACAAGTCATTTTCGATGATTGCTGGTGATGTTTAGGGCTTTACTGAGTGTCCTTCTTTTATGTTTTATGTTAAGCTTTTACTGAGGTTCTCAAATTCAGCTTCAGATGTCTGTTGTCATCTTTTATGATGTCATTACCCTAAAAAAAAAAATAGAAAAATTAAAAATCCTTGAACAAAATCCTTTTTGAATAAGGTGATTCATCAGATTGTAAGTTAGCTTTTTTTCTTATTATTAAATAAATTTCTTTAATGATGACTTCGTCAACATAAATACATGTAGGTTGCAGGCTAATCAAGTAAAAGCATAAAATACTGATGGCATATTAATCATGTCCCTAGGCTTATTGCAACATTATGCTACAACAGAAATGGCAATAAAATAGTCAATGTTTTCAAATGAAAGTTTTTGCCCTTTTTTTTTTACTCAAAATCTGAACAGTGAGAGTGACAGTCGCTTGTGCAAAAGAGGGGGGCTGTAACCTAGGTAACAATGTTTAAATGTTTGGATCACATGAGTCAGAAACAGTCCTACGCAGCCACTGCTGAAATCTCACTACAAATCTGCAAATAGTATAATACAAATATTAGTGCAGCCTAATCCTTATGTGCTACACTGGGTTTAAACAGAATGAAAAAAGATAAAAAAGCTGCGCAGCGTTGAATGTTAATTTAAGATTTCAATGTCAAGGTTATGAATTAAGCATCAAACTGTTCAGTACAGCCTTATTGATTCTGATGATTTAAAGATTTTATGGTTATCTGAATTTGCAAACAACTCTGGGCTCAAATTGCCCAATCTTCAGAGGAGCTGAGGAAATGAAGGTAGTTCAGAAAGATGTCTGCCTTTCAGCAGATGATATATTTGTAGTATGCCTGGTCTTTCCACTGTCTGTCAGGGCAAGCTCAGGAGACACAGACTGCATTGACCTGACATAACGTCTGAAATTTAATATCAGATTTGAACATGCCTCCTTTAGGATTTAGTTTAAAAAGCAGCATAGTAGTCTGTAGAGATGCAAAGGGGGAATAGAGAAGGAGGCCAAAACTTTATCAGCCTCAATTTGATAAGTGAACAGGATACAGTAAAAGGGATTTCTCAGTGGTTTCAGACTGTATCGAGTGAAAAATATTACTTGGAATAGCCTCAGGGCAAAGCAAGCAATAATTTATATATTCTAGGTTTCGTACATGCATATTTATGTGCAGTTCCCAGTTGAGTATGTGTGCAGGTTTGTGTGTGCTTCATCTTATCAGTGTGTTAGTTAGTTCAGTCTTACTGATCAGAATATTGTTTATGGCTAAAACTCACTATTTCGCAGGCTTCAGTGCAGTGGATAAAATGTAGAGAAGTTCTTGACAGATAATCCCCCACAGATGTGATCTGTTTGCCGCTGCCTGTTGAGCTGCAGCAGAACGACAATGTTCACATTGAGAGACACTGTGAAGGGCTCTGTGACACTATGTACATTTGTGCTTCTGCTCAGTCAGTCCTGTCAATGCAAACAAGTTCATAGGATACTTAAGGACAAACTTACCTGCTTGTATCAACTGAATTGGTTTTTCCAGTGGAGCAGGATACTGTTGTTTCCTTAAATAGGTGCTAAGAACATACATGTTGATCACTGATTTAAAAAAGCAGAACTTCGGTCAGTAAGGAGGAACAACCTTGTACTTCTCATGGATGTTTATTACTACAATTTTTTTGCTACATCCTAAACTGTGAAAGGTCTGAGGATCTAAACCTTGTTGATAAAGTTAGAACAAGTGATTGAGGGTGTGTGGGATTCTTTGTTAGTTTGTCGCAGTCAATAGTTTTTGATTCTACGCACCTGTCAGTGAGACTTTCTGGTGCACAACAACTTTGTCATAATTGTTTTGCTGGCATCCTCAGCTATTATGTCTACTACGTGAATTACATTACCGCCCATCCTGGAAGGTTGAATTTTTTGTCATGAATGGGATTAAATGGCATCTAAATGAAGGAAAACCTGACTTGTTTAAATTAAAGGTGTGATCATGACTTGTAAACATCCACAACACTTTGCCAAAGGAAAGATTCTGAGTCGTAACATGAGGCTACTAACACATGATGAATCATCAAAAACGATTCTAAGTGCTGTTACAAAACCATGCTTAAATTTGACTCCAAAACATACTTTATGATCCTGTAAACATTTTATAAATGCATGAATTAATGCACATTAGTAGGATTTAAACACTTGAATAAATACAACAGGCTCTGTATCCTAGATTATTCTTTATAATTTGCCATGAGGCTGAAAATGCCATTGTGGCATCAAGGACTCTTTGTGGATACAGTGTGTAAGAAAGCTACATAAAGCAGCGGTTAGTTGAGGTTGTTAACTGTGCTGGCCATTAGAGGGGATTTTCTCTTTCAATGCAGTGTCTTGTGGGTTGGTGATGATTACATTATACTATCATGGCGTACTGCAGTTCTTTTTGCTCCTGTATCTATAATGTACACATGATCAGAGTTATGCGTGGTGTTCTTGTTGATATCACAAGGATTTTAATGCTTTATTACCTTTTAATTCGTTAATTAATTTAATTTGACGTATGGTTGATAGGAAGTTGTTACAGCCAGGGACTGCATCAGGCTATTTTATCAAAGCTAAAAAATACTGAGGTTAACTGTATTTTGCTTTTTAGGGAACCGTGCTCTGCTAGATCTGCTACTGGCTTGATGGGGTGGCCTCACAGCAAGAGGGTTCCTGGTTCGATCCCGCGTGCGGGAGCCCTTCTGTATGGAGTTTGCATGTTCTACCCGTTCTCTCCGGGTACTCCTCCCACAGTCCAAAAACATGCAGGTTAATTGGTGACGCTAAATTGACCGTAGGTGTGAATGTGAGTGTGAATGGTTGTCTGTCTCTGCGTGTCAGACCTGCAACAGTCTGGCGACCTGTCCAAGATGTAGCCTGCCTCTCGCCCAATGTCAGCTGGAATAGGCTCCAGCCACCCCGCGACCTTCAAGAAGATAAGCGGTTAGAAAATGGATGTATGGATGGTTTTGTATAGTATGGAACCACTACAGAGACAGAAGAACTGTCCACAAGGTTATTTGTGGATAGTAACTATTTCTGAATGATAATTATTCAAATAATGTAAATTATCTGTGTCTGAAAATTAGCGGGGGGAAAAAAACTGTCACATCATCTTTATCTTTATCATCTTTATCCGGAGATGTATACATGTGTCAAGTCAGTAGCTGTTGATGGATAACTAGACTCTTACCTTCTGCTAATTTGTTAACCATAACCAGCTATGTATCAAAACAATGTGAGTAGTATATGTAAATAAACTATGGTAAACTTCCCTCCATCTGCCTGCGCCCAGATCTCCCTGTCCATATGCCAACAAAAATATTTTGGGATTATGAGAGAGAGCCATCTCTCTCTTTCTTTCTCAAACACAGACCATTCAGATTTCAGATTAAATGGTAAAACTAGGCAGTGCTGATCAAACATGAAGCAAGATTCTGTTAATGTTTTGCCTATTTCTCACAAAAATCTTTTCAGAAACATATTTAAGTGCACTGTTTAGCTGTTATACGAGAGTTTGTTAACAGGAAGTGGGCGCCATACTGTTTCCTGTATTGTAAAAACGGAGGCTGAAATCTCAGATCAAACAGCAAAACTAAGCAGTGCTAATTAAACATAAACCAAGATTTATTCTATTTATTTATTCTGTTTCTCTGATCAAATGTTTTCAGAAACATATTTTGGCTTACTGTTACCAGCCTGCCATCATGTTATTTTCAGACGGGAGATGTGGTCTTTTGTGATGTAGTGCATTCCGTTAGTTGTGGGTTTTCTACCTCTTGAGCAAAAGTGAAAATCAACAGCTCCTTTTCTTTGTTTTCTCTGGTCATATAGCACCAATTCCAAAATATGTCTTTGTACTGCATATGCAGAATAGTTTTGTGAAAAGATTGATGATGATTATGAAGATGAAAGATAATTTCTAGCCGTGAAGTACTTTTTTTAACAAGACACAATACAGGATAACTGCAAATACACTCATGGTGTCTGATAAAGTATGCTGTATATCAAAAGAGGATCAGCTCAGCTGTCACTAAAAGAGCAATAGATTTTATTTTGATAGAACGCCATCTAATCATCGCCACGTTTCTCACTCTTTTTCACATAAACACGGAGTAAAAGACAAAGTGTTAAGTAATCTGTCATATATTAAAATAGACAGTAGTGAGCTAGAGCCGAGCAGACACGATGCTGACCTTGGCTCCCTGAATTCTCTCCATAAAGAAGACTGCCATATCGTAATAAATCCATAAATGTTATCAATGTCAGAAAGAAGCAGAGCAGGGAAGTGAATGAAAATCTAATAGGACGTGTTTGGCTCATTCCAGAGTTAATGGTGTTAAACTCTGAGAGAAAAGGGGGCTTTGGCCCGAGAGTTAAGGAGGGGCCTTTAACAGGGCCATAGACCTGTGGCACCCTGCCAACAGCCACTAATAGAGCCATAAAGCAATTACCAGGAAATACTGGGAGAGAGGGATGGAGGGAGCAAGAGAGAGATGGATTATGGGACAGAAAGGAGGAAGGAAAGGATTTACAGTATGTTGAGTGGGAGGATGGAACGAAGGAAAAAAGGAATGTGACATTCAGGAGGACAACAAGAAAAGTGATGGAGCGAAATAGGATTTGTGCCATTTGATATGACCATTAGCTGGTAATCAGTTTGCAGGGGAGAGAGAGAGAGAGAGAGAGAGAGAGAGAGAGAGAGAGAGAGAGAGAGAGAGAGAGAGAGAGAGAGAGAGAGAG
>JAPZEB010000002.1:7188007-7204406 GCA_029783705.1 Chaetodon striatus
GAGCGAGCGAGAGAGAGAGAGAGAGAGAGAGAGAGAGAGAGAGAGAGAGAGAGAGAGAGAGAGAGAGAGACTATTGTATTGACAAAGTAATATATTCTCCACATCAGATTGTACTGACTGCCTGGTTAACCCCCCTCTGTTGTTTGTGTGTGTTTGTATGTCATCATGCTTAATATGTTTACAGGATGTTTGGTTTATCTCTGCTAAAGAAACATGTCAGACGAAGTCACTGGAGATGGAAAATGGGAAAACAAGTACATTTATCAATCGAGCTTGAGCAACATCTCATTCTTGCTTCCAGGCAAATATTGTTATAAAGAAGAACTGTAAATGTGTGTGCGTGCATGTCGGTGTGTTAAGAGATTCGTGTGCACCTATTCAAACCAGTCAGAGGACTCTGAATATGCAAAGTGGAACCAAATGTTTTCTGGCTTATCAGTCTTGGAGCTCGGCAGCAGCATGCCTTTCTTCTGTATTGTTCTGCAATCATGACATAGCCTTTCTCCAAATACATTAGATATGAAAACTACAGAGTATTAAGAAAAACGGATGATCCCTTGTGAAAAGATTTGTGTTGTTTTGTTTATAGAAGTCAAAGTGAAAATAGTTTGTGTGATAAAATGGATCAGTATTTTTAAATCACTGCAGCTTTGTAGCCTTTTCTTGTATTTTCCTTGCTGTAGTAGCTTGTGGCTTATTTTGTCATTCCAGTGTTGGCACAGTTACTTTATTATAACAGTTATTTACTGATAATATACATCAATATGTTCAGCTCTGCAAGAAAAGCTCCAGTATTGCAGAGAAATTAAAGTGTCATAGACAGAAGACCTATAGAAAACAGACAGGATGAAATAATGTCACCACATCTGCACATTCTTTAACGTGTTTTTGAGAAAAATGAGGTTCAAAGTCTTAAAATGAGAGCAGATGGCTTGATAAGCTGGGCATTTTTATAGTGTATATGCATTTATGCTCTGTGAGTGAGCGTGGGCGACAAAGTGTGTATGGTCTTGATTTTGTTTGTGTGAGCATATACTGCATGAACATGTGTGTGGGTGGCTGTGTGTGTGTGTGGCTGTGCATGAGAGGGTGTGTGTGTGTGTGTGTGTGTGTTTGTGTGTGTTTGTGTGTTTGTGCGTGTGTTCAGTGATTAAATATCTGCAGGGTGCAAGTGAAGAAGATAAAAAACACAAAAAGAAAAATGCTGAGTGCTTCATCGGAGTGAGTTAACTTCTGTTTACACACATGGTAACTATCTGAGTAATGAATCCCCACTGTGGTTTTTCCCACTCAGGCGCCACGATGAGGTGACCCACATTAAGATCCAGAACTCAGGTGACTACTACGACCTGTACGGAGGCGAGAAGTTCGCCACGCTTGCTGAGTTGGTGCAGTATTACACGGAACAACAGGACCTGCTGCGTGAGAGGAACGGCCATGTCATCGAGCTCAAGTACCCACTCAACTGCAAGGACCCCACCTCTGAGAGGTGCCGACAAACACTAACACCCACACATGCAAAGAAGCTCACATTTGCATACAGCCAAGCACTATATGGATAAATGCAGGCAGATAGACACACATATACATATAAATGTACCTAAGGTCAGCTCGATATGTTGCTCTTCTGTCTAACTCATTAAAAGTGCATGAAGTTTCTCCCTTACCGCGAACAGTTATTTTTATTTCTTAAAGCTTCAGGGCTGTCAGGCTGTAAAGCCTCATCCTGCCATGAGAAGCAGCTAAACCACCTGAGAAATGTTATTAGTCGAGCTTCCAGTGCGGGCACAGTATCCTGTTATGGCTTAACTGCCATTTATGGGGCATTTTCACCCTGCAGAGAACAAAACTCTGGACAAAATATAGAATTATTGTCATTTCTTGTACAGGATTTGGTGGATGAAAATTGTTACATTTAATATTATGCATTAAAGTTTTGCGTCATCATGATGCATTTCCAGAATGTTGAACCTAAAGAAGCAGTTTTGAGATCAGTGCAGCATTGTAATTAAGTTCTATGGGGGGAAGCTATTAATGCCACACAAAATAAATGTATTGGGAAAGTAAAAAAAAAAACTTATTCTAACATCTGAACGGTTCAGAAGACAAATTATTATTAGGAACAAGTGAGACTGGATCTCCTTCATGTCTTGGAATAGAACTTTTTTGAGCCGTCACCACAGGGCTGGTTGATATGGTTAAAATTAACATCACAGTGTTGATATAGAGATTTTTCTCACCTCAGTATAAATGACTATATGGCAGATCACAAGGGCTGGTCAAAGTTAATGTTTAACACAACCTGCAGCTATTATTGTTATGAACTACTTTCAAAAAATGTGTAGAATCTGAAAAGCAAAAACAAAGGTGAGTACTTGTTTTTGTCTCCACAAGCTTCAAAAAGCATCCCCTTGTTCAGCTGCTAAATGCTCCACTATATTTACTTACTAGTTGCTTACTTAGTCTGCTGTTTAGGGACAGATAAGTAGCTTATAATGGGTTTATAAGAGCATTTTTTCCAGTGTGATGCAGCTGGAAAGGAGGTAGATGAGAGCGCTGAGACTGAACCACAACAGTAAGCAATGACCTGAAAGATTTTTGAACACTGTAGAGCTGAGGGGATCTGCAGAGTCTGGTGACAATTTTGTGTGATTTGAATTCTCACATTACACAGTAATTTCATCCATTGTTGAAATAAGAATATTGATTGATTGAATGATAACTCATAATTGACAATATTAACATATTGTCCAGGGGCCTCATTACAGAAAAACTGCCTGTCCTACCTTAAGTATCATAGACAGGGAAAATCCTGTCTTTCTATTACAGAAGCAACTCCTCAATTTATGGCTGTGTCCTATCCTATCTCAGTTGTTTTGAATTTAGGAGAGGGGCCTATGCTATCCTAGCTTAGGATTCCTAACAAGTCAGGATAAGAGATAAGATAATATAAGATACATATTTTCCTAAATGCAGTCAGGAAACATGTTTCTGTAATACCAAATATCCTAAATGTCATCCTAAACTGAGACAAAATAGGATTTTAGGCTTAAAAGGTTTTTGTGATGAGGACCCAGCCCTTCATCACTAGAAAGTCAAGCATTTAACCAAAAGTAAATAAAAAGAATCAGACATCAGATCATTGACTGTGTAACTATGCACATATGTGTTGACACATACTGTTTGTAAGGAGGGTGCATTAGTCTTTACACATGCACTCCCACACATGAAACTCAGATGCACTTAACATCCACATGCATAAATAGTGGCATATTCCCAAGTGCATCTTCAAACAAACTAAGTGGGTGGTGCTGCTGTTTATGTTTATGCTCACCGAGTATCCACACGCTAACATCCTTCCAGAAAGTATGCAAAGGTTGGACGCAGCTATACGCTTCATCACACCTACACACCCTCATTGAAATGAGACACTAAAGCAGCTGGTGTATTAATGCCAGGAATCCATGCATGCACTCACGCATACAGGAAGCATTTTAGGAAGCTACACGATCATAATTATATCATCATTTGGAAATCATCACTTCTCAGCTGTGTTTGGTATCATCTCTGGCTGAGCAGGTTATGTACATCTTTAGTTTTTCTACCCATCTGCACATTTCAATGTGAATATCTTAGTTTCTATTTAGGTCTAAGAACAACTGATCTATGGTTTTGGTTAACGTGGTTTTTCCATTCTACATACGTCTCGTCAGAGCCTCCTACACGTTCATGCTCACCACACAGGAAAAAAGAAGACACACTCATGCAAGTTTTTCATCTTTATATCAGCAACTGAGTAAGGCTGCAGCAATATAATAGACACTTTCATTCTCGAGTAGGAGTCTAGGCTCACAATGCACATATAGATAGACATTATGTTAAACCCTAAAGCAGCAATATGGAACTTTTCCCCCTGAGGCAGGAAGCATATTGCTGGTCCTCCCCCTCAGTTGTCTCCATAATTTGTCTGACTTGAAACAGCATCTAGCTTGGTGCAGAGCTTCTCCATCTCCTCAAGATTTGGAGGAGCATACAGTAAGCACAACCAGTCTGAAATAACCAATGCTGATTTCACTGTGTTTTTATTTTCTCTTGACAATGTGAAAACAACATGGCCAGATTTAAAAGGGGTCCTTCATAGTGATGACTGAGAATTATCAGTTGAATCTGCAGTTCCCCTTTACAGTGAGATTCAGTTCGTTGTTTAGCTGTCTGACATGCAACTGTACTGTTTTTTTTTCACTCTCACCACTGTTTTCGGCCGCAGCAGGCGACTGTTTGCAGCAAAAAAGGCTCAGCTGTGCTCTGGCTGCTCAGCATCAAACAGCAGACAGACAATGTAAGTAGCTTGTGAGCACAGTGGAGGATATAGCAACTAAAGAAGCAGAAATTTTCCTCAGGAGTTGGTAGAGATCAAAAACAAAGCTCAAAGGAGAGTGAATATTGGTCATTCATCATTATTCATCAAGTGGCCAGAAACATGATGCCAACTAAATACTCATCTGTTTCTGTAACTGCTGGATTTGTAAAAAAGCCACAAGTTTGTTGAAAAGATTGCCAGTTCCACTTAAATATGGTTTGTGATAACATGTATATGTTTTGTTCACAACTTGTCTCTTGTTGGTTTATAGTTAATATTAAGAGAGTGGAGAATGTGTCTGCAACTTACGATTACTTTAATTAGTGAGTAGTCTGCCAGTAAAATGTCAGAAAATAGTGAAACACACTCTGTGTGTCAAATGGTATGTTTTATGCAACTAACTGTTCAAAAATCCAAAACCATTAAGTTTATTGTTATGTATGACAAAGAAAAGCATCAGATTCTCACGTTTGTTTGTTTGTTTTTTTGCTTAAAACATTACTAGAATGATTATTTGATGGTCAAAATAGTTGCCAATTAATTGTCTTTCAATCGACTAACCAATAATCAACTAATAATTGCAGTTGTAGTGGGGAATGAGGGCACATGAGGATGCCAACTGACCCGAGAAAGTATTTATTGTTGTTTGATGCGGAAACATTTTCTATATTGCATAAATATTTCATATTTTATAGTTATATATACTTTATATTTTATACTGCGTGAATAAAATTAAATATAATATTATAGCCTATGATCATTTCTACTGTAATTACAAGGTGACATTAATAATAATGCAATAATAGTGGTAATCTAGGAATATATACACGTTGTTTTAAATGTAATGTTAGGATTATAGTTTTTAACGTTGACTTTATTGTTGACTTTCATTTTTAGGAATTGCTACAAATCATATGATATCTTTCTTCAAGTTGTTGGTTAACAAGTTGCTGTCAGTCTGTCAGTGAATATTGTTTCTGTGTTGGTTAATCAGTCTCCTCTCTCCCTCCTGTCCAGGTGGTACCATGGGCACCTCTCTGGCCGAGATGCAGAGAAACTGCTCACAGAAAAAGGCAAAGCTGGTAGCTTCCTGGTACGGGAGAGCCAGAGTAAACCGGGTGACTTCGTCCTCTCCGTTCTCACCAATGAGGAGAAACATGAGAACGTGGACCGCAAGACCAAGGTCACCCACGTTATGATACGCTACCAGGTGAGGTAACTCTCCCTTGTGACTCAGACTGCCTTATATTGTTGGTGCTGTGAGTCAGGTATTTTTAAGCGGGCGATGATTTATTTTTGCACTTAAGGAACTCCTCAGACCAACTGTTAGTGTAGTTGAACTGTCAATGTTTGCCCCCAGCAGGACGGTAAATACGATGTAGGGGGTGGTGAGAGGTTCGACACCCTGGCTGACCTGGTGGATCACTACAAGAAGAACCCCATGGTGGAGAAGAGTGGAATCGTTGTGCACCTTAAACAGGTATAGAAGAAATATTAAATTAAAAAAAGCATCTGATCTGGTAAATGTTTTGCATAATGTACCTTAAAGGCATGAATGATTTTCAAATTTGGTTGTTAATTCAAACCTAAAAATGTTATTTTCACACTGAAGCTTTTTAAATTTAGAGCAACTTTTTTTTTCTATGTTGACTAATTACATTTCCCCCTTTCTAACATGACAACGACAGCCCTTTAACGCAACGAGGATAAATGCAGCCAACATTGAGAACCGGGTACGAGAGCTCAACAAAGTAGCAGACAACTCTGAGAAACCCAAACAAGGATTCTGGGAAGAATTTGAGGTATGTAGCCTGAACACTTTCAGTGCCAGAATTATTCCTTTCGATCATGATTTTTGGAAAAATATATCTCAGTTAATATTGTTGATCTTTTTGAAACAAATCACTTTGTTTACATGTTCCACAGTTTTATTAAATGAGGCTCCAGTTAAAAGCTGGATGACTTCCGTCATATATACAGGAAATTATTGGGGGAAACTGAGTCATGTAAATTACTCTTTTGAGTGCCATCTATCATATCTATTTGTGTGGGCTTGCATCTGTGTTTTTCCAGCGAGCTATTTGTTTTCTTGTCTATCAAGGGAAATTCAAATGTATTTATGCTGTCTTAACCTTTGATTAATGATGTCGCAGCTTATCTTGTGGCATGCTCTTATGTTCCTGTATTTGTCACTTTCATGCAGCTGGCAGGTCATTAATGTGAATCATTTCTATTGTGTCAGTGGATATTAGGCAGTCAATTATTATTTGGTATTTACTGGCCCAATGCCAGGTTTGTCTGCATGATCACAGTCACTGATCAATGTCTGGTTTCTGGATTTCCTGCTCTGAGACAACAATCTTTATCATAATGATTATTATTTTTCAAATGAATTTAAATTACTAACTGCATCTTCTGTGTGTGGATGACATAATACATAGAGCATAAACTGTGAACTGTGGGTAAACGCTGTACTTGCTTGACATATTCTACTCTTCAAGAGCACATATGCATCCAAAATGAATTTGTGTGGAAAGCATGAAAGGAGAGACTTTGAGACTCCATGCTAAAACGTTTTCTCATTAGTCTCCAACCTGAACACTGTTGCATGCAGTTTTTCTGCATTTGCACTCCAGGGTGACCCCTACTGTATTAAAGGCCCATTACATTGTTGTAACACACAGCTTTGAATGAGCAGTTTTCTCACTATAGTGCAAAACTTATTTAAAAATTCAGTGTTATACATCTTCTTCTTTCCTGCCTTTGTTGGTGCATTGCTTTATATCATAATGAATTACAGCCCCATGTTGATCCAGGGAATAGTGTAAAATCATCGGCAGAAATGTGTACTCCATAGTGCTACTAGAGGTTTATAACTCCACAAGGAATATTTAAGTAGTATCTAAACATCATAATCTCAACATGGCTGATATAAAGGGATTAACCTCAGAATTAGTGATTGCATTATAGTAGATATTCTTTTGTTTGAAACTTTTTTCTCATCATCTCTTTATCAACTACCAGGTACTTCAGCAGCAGGAGTGCAAGCTACTGTATCCCCGGAAAGAAGGCCAGAAGCCAGAAAACAAGAGTAAAAACAGATACAAGAATATCCTCCCCTGTGAGTCATGTAGCAACCTGCCATTTCCTGTCTCTCCAACTTCCTGTGGAAAGAATGACACAAATATACAACAGTGAACATAGAGGCCTTAACAGAGTGTGAACATGTCACTTTGATGGCTCACAGCCTATCAATTGATATTTGTTTTGAAAAAAAAAAAAACATTCAGTGTGATCTCAGGAGACTGTATTCTTCTTTTGTGCATTAGTGACAGTTTGACTTTGTGTTTTCAGTCGACACAACTCGCGTTGAACTCAGGGAAACAGATCCAGAAGTTCCTGGTTCAGACTACATCAATGCCAACTACATCAGAGTAAGTCTGCTCAGTAGTATACAAGGTCATTAACCTGTATAACTGTAGATTATTGAAAGACGGCATTCATACACAACATTGAGCAAACATGCAAGATTGTTAATGGAAAAGAATTGTGGATGGTTTAGTACCAGCAATATATAGATAACATACAGAAAAACAAACTACCTGTTTTATAAGCAACAGTATAAAACATTTTTATGTATTTAGTTTAGTTTTTTTCTTATCTGTGAATATTTTCATTAAGAAATGAAACTATTGATAAATTTCTGTATATTTTACTTCACCTGACAATATTACTATCTCTATTTGAAAATAAATCTGTTGTCTCAGTGGTAAAGTACTTGATTCAATGTGTCATTGTCCATGTCTTACAGAGTATGCACGAAGAGGGACGCCATGGGGGTGAGGGCAAAGTCTTTATCGCCACCCAAGGGTGCCTACAGAATACAGTCGTTGACTTCTGGAAGATGGCGTATCAGGAGAATACACATGTCATTGTCATGACCACGAAGGAAATGGAGCGAGGACGGGTGAGCGATTTGCACTTAACATACTAAAAATATACAGTAGTGTAGCTCAGCTGAGGGCCTGTGAAATATTATGATTGCTTCTGTTTACCTTAACGTTGTATTAGAAGGGTATTTTAATTAAATAGATGTGTTTCTATACATTATATTTTCAAAGCAAGTAGCATTTTTTTCTCTCCCCAACTCTTTTTCATTTGCCTTTTCTTGCATTTACTCCTAAATGGTCTCTCTGTTGTGATGGGTTGCATTCCTTAAAGCTGATTGCTTGTAATGACGAAGAATTATGAACTGAGGGGTTTACTGTGATGGGAGACTTAAGGGTTTGTAATAAGAGCATGAGCAGAACACCCCACAACTCAAACATTAAATTTTAAAAGAATCAACTGCACTAGTCAAGTGTAATTAATCTAAAAGTTGCCTTAACAACCAGACTGGCCACAAAATGTCTCACAGAGCAACAAAAGATAACAGCACAAATAAAAACAAGAGGTGGACAGTTTTAGTGTCTCATGATGAGCTAAATGCTGTTTCAGGCACTTTCCAAGAAACCAGGGGACACAAAAAGTCCATATTGTTTCAGTTAAATGACTTAGTATCAAGCCCCGGTGTTGACCTTTACAAACCCACGTTGTCGTTACTTCTTGTCAACCATTTTGTTCCAGCATTCTCAATTGAAAGACAGTACTCGAAGGCATTAAGTGATTCTCAGAGAGAGGGTTGGATATGCGTAGTAGGGATGATGATGTGTGTGTGTAAGGTGTGGGGGTGGGGAGGGAGACGGCTGACAAGGATAGTATGACAGTTAAGCTGATTGAAAAGCTGCTTGAGATGAGCTGGTTCTTTCGATTGTCTAATACCAACCACCCTCCCTCTCCCCTGTCTATGTTCCTCTCTCTCTGTTTTTCTCTGATTTAGAATAAATGTGTCCGTTACTGGCCCGACCTCCACACCACTAAGGAGTTTGGGAAAGTGCTGGTAAGGAACATGGACGAGAGGCCAGCACAAGACTATATCCTGAGGAAGCTGGAGGTGACTCGTCTGGACCGGGTAGGGAAAGCTGCGCTCTCAATCAGAGTTGCCCCACTGACCTGGGGTCAGATTATTTAACCCCTCACATAAACTCACACAATCCTGCAGCACATGCGTGTGCTTACAGAAGGATTGTCTGCTGGGATCTCCAGAATACAAGGAGACTGAGAAAAAGTAGAAAGCCAAAGTGCATTTAGCCTCTTAAGATATTAGTTGGGCCTGAAATAATAATAAAAAGAACTTTTATACATGAATACAATAAAGAGCAAATTAAGGATAAAAACAAAAGCCCCTCTTTTGTTGTTGTTGTTGTTGCACAATGTCAATGTCCAATTAATGCTTAGTAGAGGCCGTTTCTGTGATCTCCGTAGTCAGTCTGTTTAAATTTCACTTAAAAGGGGGGAATTTAAAATGGGATGTAGAGTCTGCTAAACCTGCCTGAGATTTACTTAGCAATATTGTCTCCAAAGAGTGCCTCCAAGTGAGTCTCCAGACTTAATGTTTGTGTTTAGGTGAATGACAGTTAACTGAACAAAATCAACCAGCACTCGTTTGTTAATATATCACACACTCTCGGTTAATCAAGAGTCCTGTCAGTCTCCTGTAAAGGAGACTAAAGGGCTGCCCACCCCAAGAATGATAACTATAAAAATACATATCGGAGCCTACACCACAACTATAACAATGACATTTGGGATGACTTTCAGAGGGATTTGATAGAAGAGAGAAACACTGGCATATCCATCTTGCTTAGCAGCTGAGTAGGGCTGTGTAGCAGTACATGATACCCAAAGTAAAGTATTAACCAAAATTACCCAAATAGTATTGAAACCCCTCCAGTCAAACAATCCCCGCATTTGATCCTTTTTGTGTCCAAATCTAAAAAAGACTGTTTGTATGGTTTTGCTTGCAGCCAATTACCGTAAGCGTTCTCTGATTTATTGCGACACATGATTGGTCCACTACCACAGCAGCTACAAATCATACAGGCTGGGGTGTGGTGAAGTCAAACGTGCTGTAGTTGACGAAGTTGGCAGTTCACAGTGGGCCGAGATGTCACCACAACATTTCAAAGTATGACTATAGTACACCCCTGTGGTGTCTATTCGCACTTAACACAACTGAATGCTTCGATTTGCATAATTGACATCAAATGAAGTTGAAAAAAAGGTATCAAATAAGTACTCTATTGGTATTCGTATAACTTAACTTCAAGGGTATTAGTATTGCTAATGGTATCGTAATTTTTTTTAAAAGTACACTACTGCCAACACAGCTAAAGTGCGCAGTATGTGCTGGGCGTCATTGTTAACCGAATGTTATTGTTTATGAGTGCAGAACTCAGACAGAGTAGTTCATCTATTTTTCCACACATTTAGTTGTTTCACTGTGTCATTTAAACGAGACAAGGAAAGGCTTTGGTTTTATACTGGACACAAGAAGAGTTCCTGGTTGCTTTAATCCTTTACTTATACTGCTCCTAAGCATTAGTTCCTCAGCATTAATCCACTGCATGAAATCACAGACAGCAGCTGCAGTTTCCATTTTCCATAGAAGCATATTCCTGCATTTAGGGTTACCCAGAAGTACTGGTATAACTGTTATGTTACCACAGTAGATACACTCTCTAACAGAGAGTATCTCCCTATTAAAGTACAATGATCAATGATCAAGTCCAAGCCAACACAAAGAGAGAATTTTATACTGACTGTGACTTTGGGGAAACCCACTTGAATTGGCCAAATCAGATTGTTGAAGCATTATATTAACTTTGGCTGAACTTCGCAAACCATGTTTGGGAAGAGCATTGCGGTATTGTCCCCGGCCTCTTATAGTAAACCTTTTAATGAACACTGCAGAGACATTATGAAGAGAAAGGAGGAGGATACATGTCAGGATACATGTTACATATTATCTAATGTCAACATAATTAAATTTTAAAATAATACTACAAGTGTTAGCAGGGATTTTTGACAACTTCAGCTCATCAGCTTTTTTTGATGTAATATCCTTGTAGAAGGAGCCTTTGAGGTACATCTGGCACTACCAGTACCTGAGCTGGCCGGACCACGGGGTGCCCAATGAGCCTGGCGGTGTCCTCTGGTTCCTAGAGGAGGTCAACCGCACCCAGAGTACCATTCCAGACACTGGACCCATCGTTGTCCACTGCAGGTACAGCCAGTTTTACAATTTGAAGCATTGAGGAGTTTGGATGAAAGTGGAAATGGTTGGGGCCTTAAGTTTTGGGGGTTTTTTTTGTTTTTTTTTTCCAAATAATACAAAACACTAAAAAAACGACAAAAACTAAAGTGAATACAGGCCAGGATTGTCAGGGGATAAGGGGACAAGGTTGTGTTGGCTGTTGTTTGTGTGTTTGTGTGTGTGTCTTTACTGTACAGGTTTGACAGGTGAAAGGATAGGGGAAGAGGAAAAATAAATAAATAGATAAAAATACAAATTAAAAAATATGTAATATATTATATAATGATATAAAAGGGGGAAGAAAGTATTTAAAATGAGTCCTGCCTTTAGTAGGAGGTAGAGATAGATGTGATTTGCTAACACATGTGCTGTGTCATGTGGCTCTGTGGCGCAATGGATAGCGCATTGGACTTCTAGTTGAATGCAGGAGAAGTGATTCAAAGGTTGTGGGTTCGAGTCCCACCAGAGTCGATATTTACTACTATTTCTTAAATCCATTGTATACATACACAGTTGCTATTAGATTCCTCATCTGAACCACAAACCTGAGGCAGTGTTACTGAAGACGTCCAAAACTTTGGTGAAGACCTCTAAAGATGCCACACAGTCATTTGTCTGGCTTGAGCTGCTGAGGGGTTTTCCCATTTGGCTTAACCCATCTGTGGGTTACTGCTTGCTCTTTCCCTTTTTCTTCCTCTTCTCCATGTTGACTCAATTTTCCATGAGATGGTAAAACTATTTTGGACTCCTTTAACTTTGCTCACTAAGTGAAAAGATATGAAATTAGGATTTAGTGAAATATGGTTTCAGTTGTCCACTTGGGTGCGCTATAAATTAAGTAAAACTTTTCCCTACTTAAGGGCAAGAAGTCCTCACCGGACTACAACAATCACAAGTGATTATATGTGGTCTCTATATTCAGTCCAACACTGTTTCACAGTCATTGTCCCCCGTCCTCTATGAAGACATGTTTATCAATAGTACAAACACAAATGCTCCTAATTTCACTTGAAGCTGTAGATTGTAATTTTTATTAAAAAATAACTTGTCATATTTGCTGAAACTGCCATATTCACACAGCACAAAATGAGACAGATAATTTGTGAAAAAAAAAAAATTCTCTGCCTACTCTATTGCCTTGTAGTGCTTCTGATTGCCTTACTGTATGTGAACGAAAACAACCAATCAGAGCCGAGGAGTCTCCAATGCACCTGTCGATCATGTCAGTCACTGTTTTCATGCGATCAAACTGTCAAAAGAGGCAGCGCTGATCAAATATGAATAAAGACTCTGTTCCTGCACTCCTTATTTCTTGCCTTAAATGTTTTCAGACACATATTTCAATGTACTGTTTAACTGTAAAATGAGAACGTTTCCTTTGATTAATTTCAACATGGTGGCCAGGTCACAAACTTTCTAATTCTACAGCTTAACAGTACACTAAAATATGTTTCTGAAAACGTTCGCGTCGAGAAATAGGCAATGCTGTAATGGAATTTTGATTCAAACTTGCTGCTGTGTTGGAGACTCCTGGCTCTGATTGGTTGCTTTTGTTTTTCTGTAGCTTCTACGAAATTAGAAAGAGGAGGAACAGGATTTATTTTTACATTCTGTCTCGTATTTCTCAGAATATAATGACAGTTCCAGCAAATGTGACAAAAAGTTATTTTTCTAAATGTTACCAACTACAGCTTAAAAGCGGAACTGTAGCTTTAAAGATTCATGTTGCCACTTGCAAGTGTATTTACTTTTACAACCTGTGAGATAAAGCTCTGCTTTTGCCAATATTCTGTTACTCCACGCGCTTTATTTACATCGATCTGTTTTACTTTCAAAGGATGTACACACGTCCACTAACTAAACAGCAGGAACTATTTGAAGTTGCACATTCTGTTTAGTTCTGTAGTCAGGATGTCCTCTTTGTCTTAATAGAATAAACCGAAATTTAAATTTGGGGTTTAAAGTAAAACTGATTCCTGTGTATTGCACCTACTTCAGATGTATCTCTATGGTACACATTTAGTACAATTTATCATATATGTGATTTGATGCTTGTTGTCGACAGGCATGCACTGATTCACCACTCTTTAATGCCATCCATTTTGCTTTGACTGATCACATTTGTTTTTGTATTTTTAATGAAGTATAGGTGACTGCCACTCTTAAACACTATTGATAGCAAATGACTGTAGATTTGTCCATTTGGTGTGTTTTCACATATTTCACCACACCAACCATTCAACATGTACTATAAACATGATGACAGGTCAACAGAACGCATCTGACTCATGAACTTACCTGATCTGATGGCTGCTGACAAATTAATGCTGTTATTGTGGGGAAAATAGCACTGAGCTGAGCTGAGTTCTCTCTGAGATCTAAGAGCATTTTATATGTGACACAACAACAAATTCAAGTTTATTGCTGTCGGCAAGTGCAAACCTATAATTCATGACCTTAGACTTTCATGTGTTACTTTTATTGTCATGTACAGGCTGAGAAAACTCTTGATGCTTTTATATCACTTCTCACAACTCTCTAGATAAAATCAAATATGCTCTTTTATGAGTAAGTGCATCAATATTTTACTTTGACATTGATGCTTATTTCCTTCACATGGCTTGACTTTTTACTTTGTTGTCCCCGCAGTGCAGGCATCGGCAGGACGGGCACCATTATCGTCATTGACATCCTTATTGACATTATTAATCGCCAAGGTGAGTGACACAGATATAAAACAGACTTTTTTTTAAATTATTCTAACCTTTGTACTGCATTTGTCCTAATTCTTAGATGTGTGTGTGCTTGTGTGCGTTCCAGGTCTAGATTGTGACATCGACATCCCTAAGACCATCCAGAGGGTACGACAGCAGAGGTCAGGCATGGTGCAGACAGAGGCCCAGTACAAGTTCATCTACATGGCTGTGCAGCAGTACATAGACACAGCTCAGAAGAGACTGGAGGAGGAGCAGGTACTCCATCACTAAAGAAGTCAATATTACTAAAAGAAATGCATCAGACATTTTTTGAAACTGTGACAAAGGCTTTAAATATTTATTTAAGATGTGAGGTCACGAGGCCTGAAGGCCAGTACTGTGTTATGTTATGTCAGCTAGAGCACAGAGGTAAACATCAGTATGGTTACTACCGCAGCAAGTTTCCAGAGAGCTGTTCCACTGCTGAACATGGACGCCATCTGGGACTATTTAAAGTCAAATTCAGCTCCTATAGATACAGGATGATTTGTGAGAGTTTTTCCTGTCAACTGAACCTGCCTCTCATTATGCTGTCACTTTGCAGAGGAATAAGATGAAGGAGAGGGAATATTCCAACATCAAATATCCCCAGATGGGCAACTCAAGGTCCAAAGATCTGGCATCCTCACGCTCTTCTTCTGTGTAAGCAAAACACATTCCATGCATGTGCACATGAAGATGTGATCACAGAACATGATGCAGAAAATGCTGTTTATTTGCTTTGTGAGTGAATTTTCTTTTTAATGTGTGTTTATTTAGGATGACAAATGACGATTCGTCAAGTGTGTACGAGAACATAAACTTTAAAAGCCCTCAGACATCTTTTAGCAGTAACACCAGGAGGTAAAACCATCACTGTTGACCTCCACATCTCTCTGTCTGCCTCTCTGTAAGTACTTCATGAGCTTCATTCTACATAGTTTGCTTTTCACTGTTGCTGCTGTGGCATTCAGCCTCTTTTGCATAAAATTGGCACTTTTTTCCTGCAAAAGTGAGCAAATCTGTCAAAACATCATCATCATCCACTTGCTGGAGAAACAGCCTGTTCATATTTCCAGGTCGTCAAATATCAAAGCTGTGTCACACTCCTCAGTCTGTGGTACTGACTGCAAAAGCACTCTTCAGTGTCTTTATGAGATGCATTAGGCTTTAACCAGTGTAAACACATCTGCGGCAGTACTTCACACTGAGAGCATCTGACAAATTATAAAGACTGAGAAAGTCTGTATAGGTTGGGAGATGGGAGAGGAGAGTTGGTCAAACAAAACTGGACTTTCAGCCAGGAGACCACAGTTCTTGTCCCATGTGGGACCAGAAGTCACTCTTGTTTAACTTCACATAATTTGCACCACCGTCACTCAAGTGACATATTTACATCACATTAGGATATGTAATGTATCAAATCTACTTATTCTGAACCAAAACATTGTCTTTTTCCTAAACCAAAGTAGTTTTGTTGCTCAAACCAAAACATGACTGTTCCATAACATTTAACACATGTCACTATGTGTTTCAACTGTGTGTCACATAAGCCCCGTTTCCACCAAACATTTTCAGTGTGGTACCTTTGGAACCAAAAGTACCCTTCAGACATGGTACCAAGACCCTTGCCCCACTGCAAACCGTACCTTTAAATATGGATGGGGTTGTTGTCAGTGCCTGCTCCATCCAGCACTCACTGTATTTCCTCATTACCTGTGACACAGAGGGAAGTCTTCACCTCGTTTATTGTCCACAGAACGAGGCTGCACGCCGACGTTTTCAGAACAAAATAGCTTAAAACAAAAAAGGCTCAAGTGAAAGTTTCTCTCCATGGGATATTTAAAAATAGCGGGTTTGTGTACTTAGTCCCTCTCAGGCAGGCTCAGGGGTTTAGTCTTGCGTTAGCCTGACGCTACGCAACGCTTTTGTTTTCTCCGAGTGAGGATAAGAATATATGCACTTCACATAATCCGGATGAAATTAATACATATAAACGCTGGAAGGACCACTTACTACTACAAGTGTATGTCATATAAAAACCAAAGTGATGGTCAAAGTTGTAATATGTAATATTTAAGGTGTGTTGATTGAGGAACGTTTCCATTT
>JAPZEB010000002.1:7204506-7227960 GCA_029783705.1 Chaetodon striatus
GATCATCTGTACTGCTGGGGGGAAGATGTGTGTAGCATCCATGTTTTCACAGACACGGATGTAAGCTGACATCCAGAGTGTAAGTTGATGCAACTGGTTTGCGGAGGCATACAACCGCAAGGCAGTAATTCTAGTTTTAAACCTCACATGCGAAGGTATTGTAAAGGCAGTAAGGGTTGAATTTCTGACTGAATGTAAGCACTTCCAAATATTGAGCTTAAATAATTTAAATTTCAAACTCATGTGGACACACTATAGATAATCTGGCAGGTGTAGTGTTGCTGAGTAAATGCTGCTTTTAGCTCCAGGTCCCAGTGTTCATGATTCAAAGCGACACCAGCCATTAACTCCACTTGTCTGCCTGTCTGTTTGTGTTTGCTTCAGTTTCAGCGGAGGTGTCGCTTCATCAGCGCCTGAATATCCCTTGGGGGAGGAGGGAGTGCGTTGCTCTGACTACACCCCACATCAGTGGACCCTGCCTGGGCTGAAGGTGGCGAGCTGACCCCCCTCTCCTGCTGCCGTCCTACTGGACCTCTCTGTCTGGCTGGAGTCAAACCTTACCCTCCATAGAGAGGATGACTCTACAGCATAGTGCTCTCGCTCAGGGCCTTTGTCCCTCCCCTCTCCCCCCCCTACTGCTCCACCCCCTCCGCAAGTGCCTTGTCACAGAATGTGTCTGTAATCTAGCCTCCCCAAACCTGCTGTTACATCTCTACTGTTACTACTTTCCAAATCCTGGAAGTTGAAGCAAGAAACAACCAGTATGTCCTTGTGATGATGCATATTAAACATGGAGTCTACCCCGGTCTGAACTGATAAGAACTGTATGGGACCCAAGAGGAGGTCAGAGCTAAGCTGTTTGTTCTGCTTGTTGCCAGAAGTCCCTCTCTTCACTAGCCCTCTTTCTCTGTCTTCACTGGCTCCCATTTGAACTCGAACCTAAAACGTTTTACGGCATTCTGTCTCTCCAGCTGTGGTTATTATTGGTTATTAACATGGCTGCTGAGTGATAGTAAGGACAGTTATGTAACCTGCCACAGGACCCTGTGGCACAGGGGAGGCAAGCAGGCCCCCTTTTTCAAAAGAAATGAACAGAATAATTTTAGGTGTAAAAGTGGACTCTTTTAAATTTTTTGCTTTTTTAGAAGATGCGACTGATTGTCAAAGTGTTGTTTAAGAATCTCCTGCAAATGCCAATCAGCTTCTCTGTACTTCTACAGACCTGCAGGTCATTTTTACTTCCTTCTTGGGGTCACTGGTACATACAGTCCACATCAGCCCTGTCTGTCATCTGAACATGGCCTCCAGCTGGTCCCACTCTGAGCACAAACTCATTCTTGTTTTCATTACTTTGTGTTGTTTTTGTTGATACTGTGGGTATCATGGTTGTGTAGCATATGAGATGTTGATTTTTTGAATATATATATCTATATATTTATAAAGGAGCATTATGGTAGAAAAGATCATGTTGAAGCACAGTTGTCAAAGCAGCATCCCCAGCACTAAGTTTGATTTACCCGTAGATTGTAATCGTAGTTTGAAGTCCACATTTGACAGGAAACAGGTGGAGAGGATTCCTGAATGGGTGTTCGGAGTTGAGCTTGGCTGACCGCTGCCTCTCAGCTTCGTTCGACTGGCTGTCCTCGTTAATCAGCAGGTCTGATGCAGTTCAACATCTGTCGGAGGAGATCGTCACAAGGAGACGAGGGAAAGGGGGCGATTACAGTGGGCCAGATGGCCATCTGCCTGAGATTGAAGAATAGATTTGTCTCCAAAAAGTAATTTAGAAGATGGCCATAATCCAGGCTTGATGATAGTGGGGCGAGTAAGCCGACGTCATTGATGTGATAACGAAGACGGTGGTGGAGCAGAGCACTGAGCCCTCTGCACTGTCTGGCAGATTGTTTGCTATTTTTAGCTTCCAGAATCAGCACCAAAATATCCTGCTCGCATAAAAGTGTTGATATGTTGGTGAAATCTGACCGAGCTTGTTGAAATTTGTAATAACTTGATGATCCTAAAGTACTTTAAAAACTGTCTTTCACAATAGACAGATGTCCTGATAATGTGTTTTAATGTGTGTGTTGTTGTTTTTTAAGCATCAAAATAAACCATGAATGATTTGCTCTTATTGGTGGTGTCTGTGCTCAGACCATTCCTCTTTCTCCACCAGCAGAAGTGTTCGACTAACCAGGTCAAGGACACTCACAGGCTGGACTCGCCTTGTTTTCTTCAGTCGTAAATTGGCCAGTTTCTGCTGCTGCAGCTCATGATTCTTAAGAAACATGATTTAGGATACAGCTTAGTGTAATTAGAATGTACTGGAGTAATAGCACTCAGTCATTGCACTGTAATAAACTGTAATTTAATACTGTTGACCTTGTGGAGGATATTAAAACAAAGTGAAAGTGTGACCTGCAGCAGCCATATCGTCCTGTGTGAAAACCGAGTTCTGTCTTTTAAAGAGCACAGAGTCCTTTTTATCAAGGTCTCAGTTGAAGCTTTGTCTGTCTAGTGATTTCAGTCAGGAGAGTTTTCCCAGTATGACTTGTTGCCAATGTATTTTAATGGTTGATTCCTTGTGAGAATAAAAAGCTAAGTTTTTCTTAAATGTGTGGCATTGATGCCGTGTGTCAGTGATGGCTGATGCCTGTCTAAAAATATGCTGCACCACTTGATGTACTTCAGTTGCATTTTAACAATGCAGATGTGTGGATTCTTCTGGTTCTTCCTTTTGTCCTTTTCCCATCTGAACTGTGATCTTTGTCCGATGAATGACAAAATGACTTTTGTGGTTTTGTTTCTGTGTTCCCAAACTATCTTGCGCTGTGGATGATTCAGATTTTTATTGTATTTCACTTTGCCTCTATGGGTCAATTATTATTTTTTTTTTTTTTTATGAACTGGTGAAACATCAATACTTGAAAGTGTGAAACTGCTGAATCTTTGGCCTCAGGCTGTGTGTGGATGTCCGTTGGCTGTGGAAGTATTTTTGGTAGTGCACTAGACTTTTTGGTGTTTATTTTTCTCGCTGTTGTTTCATTTCAAATTGTATTTCTAATTGATTGTTTTATCCAATATTGCATTTTGTATTGTGTCAGAATTATAATCATTATTATTATTATTATTATTATTGGTGTAATTTCACCATGGATAAGTAAATTCTGGTTCTGAGCTGAACCAGCATACATGGAGGTATGCAGTAGTAATACGGTATTTTCTTTCTGCTTGTCCTCTTACATTTACTTGAACATGATGTCTTTTTGTTTTGATTCCTTGTTCCTCTGTTGGTTGCAGTATGCCTGAAGTGAGTATACTGAGTGCTCCCATGTTGTTCAGTGGAGGCTCTTCCCCTTTTTCCTCTTCTTGCACTGGCTCTGCCCAGACGCCTTTTTGCTGTATAGGCTACAACTGCTGATGCAATGAGCTGCCAGAAATGGCATCAAAATGGTTTATTATCATATAGTTTAATAAAAATCTATGATGGCACTATGTTAAGTTACCTTGTGCTTGTTTTCTGGTGTGTTTGCTTGTGAATCTAGAGCTGTTCTCTACCGGGGGACGGAGGTGAAGAATCCATGTTTGAAAAAGGTTTCTGAAAACTGTGTCCCAAAGTCAGTGGT
The DNA here is from genome assembly GCA_029783705.1 of Chaetodon striatus. NCBI lineage: Eukaryota > Metazoa > Chordata > Actinopteri > Chaetodontiformes > Chaetodontidae > Chaetodon > Chaetodon striatus. The sequence continues at coordinate 7,208,130 of JAPZEB010000002.1, forward strand.
GGTCCTAGATTAAAATTCCTTCAGTCAAAAAATTTATTTGGTCAATTTTGCTCAATCAAATGACAAAATTATTTATTAGAAAGCAATAAATGATGTTCACACAGGTCTCAGTATTTAAACATCCAGCTGTAGTATGGTAGCCAGAAGACGAGTTTATAGTTGTCATTGCAACATGTGGCATTATGTGATCATCATCATCACCCTTTTTCCCATTTTGTTATGAGTGGGCCCCAAACATTTGCCTGGTTTACCTCCCCTGATGGTGCCCTGCTCTCCAAAGTGAAAGAAAGGTCAGTATATGAAGCACACTACCTGTATCTTGCCTCTAGGTGAAGTCCCTGCAGTGGAGCAGAGAACACAGGACAGCGTGTTGCTATAAAGCCGTGTTTGTGTTGAACCCCGCTGTGGCTCTCCATCTCATCCACTCTGGTTGTCTCTTCATTTGGAAAAGCGCTCTGCTGCATGACCCGTGTGATGACCGAGAACATTGCTCAATGAACACGAGTTAACTAACATTAATATTGAAAAGCAAGGCAGGAAACTCATTCCAGAAAAACACCAATTTAAACCATAATGACAGATTATTTCATGGTTGAAGTGGCCGGCAGAAATTGTGCTTTATAACTCACGATAAAATGAAAGAGAGGCGAAAACACAAGAATGAGTTTGAAGTTAGTGCTGTTTTAACTGTTATTTTCTGCATTTTAACACATGAGACACATTAGGTGTTAAATAAAACAGTTTTATGTAGCTGCTATCCACAAGGAAATGGGCTGTTTATTCTGCTTTATTGGAGAGAAGGAAAAACTTAACACAGACAACTTCATAATAGGCATCCTTTGTGATGTGTAGTTTAAATGCCCCAGAGCAAAATGAGGACAGCTAACAAGAAGCTTTTATTCATTCTTTTACACACAATATTTATTATTGTCTTATTGTTTTACCTTTATTCATTTAGGAAAAATTTTCACAACCCATTTTGAAGCCATGACTGAGCCTTTTTTGTCTTTATCTGCAGCTGTTGGTTAACAGTGTGTACTGGCAGTTAATATGGTGCTCCAGGAAGTAGCACTTTTATTACGGCCACTCCTAAATGAATGTTAGGATTTAACGCAAATGTCTTATCACCCTGTGTCATAAGTGAGACACTTGGAAACCCCCACAGCCTAACTTTTCCTCTATCTGACACACCTAGTCCAGGAATAATAAAGGCAACTTCCTGTCAAGGCGAAGGAAGGCTTTGCTTTTATAGTCCTGTGTTTAAGGTGCAGATAGGGAGGAAATGACACACAGCGGTCAGTAAATGGCTCAACTGTTTTGCAACTTGACCCTGAAACTAGTACTTCTTTTTTAATTGCATTCAAGCACGTCAGGAGCTTTGTGTTATTTTAGGGCAATTTACTACACGTGCTGTTGACATACATTAAACCACTAACTGATGCTGCAGTAAATTTAGTTTTCAAGGCACAGAGAAAATGCATGAACATGACAAGTCCCAATCAAATGACACCAGTCTAAATAATGAGGCTGTCATGTACAAATGTTTTGTTCTTTCCCAGAAACATGATCTTTTTTATTTCAGTTATGTAAACAAGGACGTATCAAAACACACAAATCAAATATACAGTATATAAAGTTTGAGTTCATAGTTGGCACATTGGGTTTACATTCATTTTCTTCTGTTACAGACCTTTTTTTCTTACTAGAACTCGACTGTAGTGTTTTTAAGCCAACTAGATGTTTGCAAAGCAAAGTTCACATCAGCATTTTAAACGTCACTGTTTGGCTCAGATACAGCTGCGAGTCTCCTCCTTATTGAGTAATGATTTGCACAAATCAACTCAGTCATCCTCTCTGTTATCTGATACTCCGCCAAATGTCCGAATATGACACCAAATTCATTCAAAACAGTTAGACCCAATATTCTGATGTAATTTAAAACTACAGGTGTTGATTTAAGTGCAAAAATGTGGATTCTGTGAATGTTTCTGTGTCACTGAACACAACTGCAGTATCCATCACAGTCTCCCTCCACTCTTAGGTGACATTTGTGTCTTTACAAGCTTGTATGGACAGTTAAAGCTGCTATGGGTTAAATTTTTATGTGATTCTAATTTTAGAATTCAGCCTAATTCAAATAAGTCTGATGGCATATGACACAATAACACAAAATTCAAGTAAATATTGGTGCTGTCTCTTCATCTCCATCCCCTGGCGGGGTCTGCCACAGTGTCTGTTTTTGAAACCATCACTGGGGGCACTAAAGTCAGACATCTAAAAAGCCTACACATAGTGGCTTTCACATCCGTAGTTCTATTGCAAGTTAGAAATCTGAGGTGTTGACAGTTGTGTGTGGCAATGTGCACTTAGTGAAATTATGCACAAAGACTGTACGGTGTCAAATGTGTCATATACTATAATATGTATAGATCCAGTGAAGTCCAGTCAGTCTGTAAGTTTAATCTGTCGGACCAGGTCGCCTGGTGAACGAGTTGAAAGGAGTGGTAGTTGTTGCGGGGGTAGTTGGGTTTGTGTGGATGGGTTCTCGCATACAGCGCATGTTCCCAGTGCTGAATACACACTGCAGTGGCCACAATACAACTACAATAAGCAGCACCATGAGTACGATGAAGAGCACCATCCTCTTCCAGTCTGACAGCCGGTCCAGCAGGCCAAAAGTCCGGGTCTGCGTCTGGATCGGAGCATCCACTGCCTTGCTTGCTCCAATGTCAATGCAGACGCAGAAGGCTGATGGACTGTCAGGGGCGCCCGAGCCGGCGTCCTGCCTGGAGCTCTTGTAGCACAGCTTCTCCCCCTCCAGCCACACTGGCTCCTCATGCTGCTGGTGGCTGGGCAGTTTGCAGAGGACCTCGCGACTGGTTGTCAGAGCAGGGGGTCCCTCCTCTGGCAGCGTGGTGGGGTGACGGCAGAAGGGGCAAGAGAGACGAGTGCTGCCGCTGTTATCGTCCTGGTCAGCCAGCGACACAGCCATGAGGCGGGAGAGGCACTCCAGGCAGAAGGTGTGGGTGCACTCCAGCTGTTTGGGTGTTTTGAAGACATTGTCATAGTAGTTGTAGCAGATGGAGCACTCTGGCTGGCTAGTGACTGACACCTTCTTTTTCAGATCTCCGCTAGTGTCCTGGGGGGAGACCTGCATGTGCCAAATCTGCGGAGACTGTTCCATCTTCAGAAATGAAGCCCACACTCTTCTCTGCTGAGTCTTCCTTGGCCCTTTCTTTTCTCGTTTGTCCTTAACTTCTGAATTATCTAAAAAACAAAAACAACAGATGGCAAGTACAGATTAGTTTTCTTATTACAGGTGGTATCTTGCTGCTTGTATCATGAGAACTGTGCAAGCAAGTGTAAACCATTTTTTCAGTCATGCACAACTGTAATCTTATCAAGTTAACAGGATTTTAGTCAATCAGTGCACGTTTCATACAGCCCAGGTGAATGTTGAACTTTGAACTATTTTTAGTCTCACACAGAGCGCACATAATATCGTTAAGGTGACAGGATTTCGCTCTGTCAATGAGTAATTCGATCACGGGTGTGATGCAAAAGGGGACAAATGGCTTGAGTGTAACTTTTGGATTGCTAAACAAACAGCAACAAGCACAGACAAATCGGCGGCCTGCCAGGACAGGAACAGAAAGGACAACGTCCACCCTGTGCGGTAAGCAGTGTGGACAGCACTGACTGAAACACACTGCATGTACAGAGTGTTACTTGTTAGATAAACATGGTTATTGAGGAAACAATAAAAGATTTTCAGTGGTTACATTTGAATCAGGCAGAGGTGGGACCAAGTCATTGCTTGCAAGTCACAAGCAAGTCCTAAATCTTTGCACTGAAGTCCCAATTCAAGTCCCACATCAAGGCTGAGTCATAATATGCTCTTCACCAAATGTAATTCCATTTTAGCAGTAATATAATGAATTTACAAAAATCATGAATGCTTCACGAGACACAGGTGTTAAAGTCCAAGGCAAGTTGCAATTCTTTTTTTGATTTTATTGAGTCTAAACTCATCAAATTTGTGACTTGAGTTAGACTCAAGACCAAGTCATGTGACTCAAGTCCACACCTCTGACATCTGCACACAGACTGTGAACAAGAAAAACAAAGACGAGCCATATGCGAGACCCTTGATTCCACCATAAACTGGTGTAGGTCTTCGCTCTCTGTAGACTCATGTGAAGGCCAAACGCCACTTCTTGCAATGTTAATCCTTGTATCTGCCCTGTGATTTGTTCTGCTCCAAAACTGAAAGGGTTCTCTCTGGCCCATGCTGCGCCCTTCCCCCAAGTTTCTTGCAAATCATGAAAAGTTTTTTTTTTTGGAAATCCACCTGACAGACAAACAATCAAATCTAACCTCCTTGGCAGATGTAATTAAAAATTACGAAACCTGTACTGACCTCCACTGACCTGTAGAGACACCTTAGTGTTGGAAGGTTTAACCAGTGAATGACTCTGCCGTGTCTCATCATTTGCTGAGCGTCATGTCACAATGCAAAATGGGTCAGCCAAACAGTAATGAGCAGGCCGTTGTAAACATGATGACACTGGGTGTATTTTGCTTGCTCATGACCTGAACATCGAGTCAACTGAGTATAAACTTTATTGTCCTCAGGGTACATCGTGTAATTGATGAGGAAAGATACTTTCCAACCTAGTGTATTTCCTGGGGCAGACAAACCCAGAGGAGTGCCACTTTAACTTTCAAATATTTCACCAATATTTATCTAGCAATATCCTAGCAGGTGAAAACTCAATCTATGTTATCTAACCAGCGATTAAGCAAGCAAACTTTTGTAAATTTACACTGAAAGAATTTAGCCCAAGTGCTAACTTGCTTGCTATTTTAAGCTCCTCATATTTACTGCTCTTGTTAGCTTATTAACCCTTGAACAGCCCCACTGGAGACACCTTATTTTTAAGGTTTCGGTTGGACACCAGCTGGTACAGGGAGTCCTTGGGCATTCCTTGCATCTAGCAGCTGATGAAAGATTGTTTTGGGTGCGTTACAGTATGTGGCCCTACCTGGAATAGAATCAGGGATGAACACAGGCGGCTTTGTTAGTGTGACTTTTTGAACATGTGTGTTCAAATCTGTATATCAGACGCTAATAGAGCAGGTTTTGTGTCTCTGTAGGTCACCTGGACCTCAGTTGGAAAGTGTATAGTCCTCAGATCTCAGGGCTTTAATGGACCAGGTTGCTGCTTTCTTCTGAGTCTGGCCTCCTTGTCCACTTCTTTCGGATGATAAGAATATTACATGGTAATAACCTGTCTGCTAGTGTTTTGGTTGAGGTTTTAAAGGAGTGAAGAAGACTGTGTTTGTGTGATAGGGATGATGGATAGTCAGAGCACAGGTGTTCTCCTCTCTGTGCCCTCAGGGCTGGTCCTGCCCCAGCACTCCCCCCTACACAAAGTCTCTGCTTGTTCTCTGTCTAATCGCTCCATCTACCCTTGAAATTCCTGCTTCGCCAACTCTCTCTCTCTGAGTCTCTACTGAATTCAAACATGCCTTAGTGGGCTGAGAACAGATTTTTCTGTATAATTACACCTGTCTTATCAGTTTAAAGCCTCCCCTAATCACTGATCACGACTTAATTCCCCTATTGCTAACACTGAAATTCTGTTATTGAGTGTTGTCATTTGGTGGAGACTCCTGAACATAAGTGTATCCAGATAACACCACAGTGGACTATTCTCAATCCCTCCTCATCAAGGGCGTAGGTTTCATTTCCATATTGGGGGAGCACATGTGACAAACTGGGGTATGGGTCCTCTGATGGAAAATTTTGAGCATCAAACACCTAATTTCCTGCATTTTGGTGATTTTTATGCACCAATTTGTGTTTTTTCTACAACTTATGCTAATGTTGTCTTTAATTTCGTCAAAGTAAAAGTCCTCTGCTACTTTAATGTATTTATTTGGGGGGTGACAGATGCTAGCTCTAAATATTAAGGGAGACGTGTCCCCTTTGTTCCCCCCCAAAATCTACACTCATGCACCTCATCAACCACTAAGTAAAAAATACCTGCATCCAGTGAGAGAGCAGCTAACTGAAAAACCCAATGTAGTCCTTCAAGCATTTAAATATTTACACAGTGGCTTCTCATTTTCAAATGAGGCTGCTCAAGCATGCAAAGTGCAGCTTCAAGAAATGACCGAACAAATGACACAATAGATATCTTGAATAGTAACCATGCTATTACAATTTGTGTCAATTGTCTCCTCTCTGAATGGAATTAAAATGAACTCCTTTGCTTTTTTTTACTCGAAAACTGGGTGGTTTTTTTGTTTAAATTTGTGGTCTAACAGACTGGTGTTATCCACAGTCGGGTGCAGGTAACGTCGCTCTCTATAGCTATGCGGTTTTCATTTACATAGCTAGTATTTACAGTGTCCATTCACACCTATAAAGGTTCATATTAGGTTAATCAATATGTGTTTCACATCAGTCACGGGTCATGGAGATCAAGCTCAAGGTCTTTATAACGAGACACCATTTCCCAAAGCCCCAGGCCATTTTACCTGTAGAACGAGCACTAAGTAAATAGCAACCAACCGAGCACTGAACAACAACACAGTCTGCCATTGTCAAAAGCCAATGAGGTGAAAGCAGTTTTAGTGGCAGCCTCAGGCTGCACTTTGTTGTACTCCTAATGATTCCTCCAATGGTCCTCAGCAGAACACCAGGGTCCAACTCTTACCTGATACAACATAGTTTTAGATAAATAAACCAAAATCAAACACATTCATTTTTACAGTGTAAAAATAAGAAGAAGAGGATCAGATTCAAACCTGTAGGGTCAGGTCTAAATTGCTTAGCTGTGTACTTGATGTGACCTCACCTGTGTGAGGCCTGAACGTGTCCTCAGGTCATCTCCACCTCTAGTGGTTTGGTTACACATTGAACTTCTATCTTAGCTAAAGGTTCACAGCATTATTCTGCTGGCTGGTCAGGAGGAATGTGCCGAAACCATTCCACACAGCTCTCTAAATTCTTACTGATCTTATTTACAAATGCAAAAATATGCTGCTCACATCATGAGCTGACCCTCTGAAAATCTTTCACACATTCCAGACACAAGTGAGACTGCACTGGAAACAAGTTATGAAATATCTCCCTGAAGTGGTGATGTCTCTTAGTTTTCAGAAATGTAAGCAATAGGTAGTCTAGATGAGCGTGGTGGTGTAGAGATACCTGTCTAGTTAACAGATGTAGTTTCAGACACTTAGAAGGAGACTGTTACTTCATACATTCTTTTACAAGAGAAGAGTTGAATTTATGAGCAATTAAACACACCTTTTCAAATCAATATAGCTTTATTTGATCTGGTATGACCAGTAGCTAATGGTGGCTAATGTTAGCAAACTTTAGCTTGATTCAGTTCACTGACTTGACAGGGTTTTTTTTTAAACATGCTTTTAAACTGTTGCATTATTTATTACTTATTTCTAGCTTTTATCATTATCCAGTAATTTCTATATGTTGTACTGTTTAGCTAGTCTCCCAGTGGCACCCCCAAGAGAGGGAGGGATGGGGGGGCCGTGACTCCCCTGATACAATTGCTGGTTTCCTTTTTGGTCCCCCTGGTGAAAATAATATTACAATATAACTGTCTTTAAGAGGCCGTGGTGTGCTAATTATTTATGCTAGCACTAACTAACTAGACAACCATTGGTACCAACCATGTCGGCATAGCTTGCATAGCAATGTTGTTTTATTCCTTACAGTAAATGTACTCCTTCATATTTGGCTGTATATTTGTCTTTTTAAGGAAAAGTCAACCAGCCTATCCGAAGAACAATGAACTGACTATCATGTATTGATACGTAACACATTAAAACAGGATTGTTGTGGAACTCATAATGTTAACTGCAGTATTAACTGGTGTTTGTCCATGCATATCAAATAATTGGTAATAAATGTAGAGTATCATAGTGACATAGTTTTAAGCTATCCTATATATTTTAAAAACATAATAGAATTCCTGAAATTCAGTTATGGCTGTTGGTTTTGGTGTGTCACCCCAAGATTTTCAGTGGCCCCATGTGGCCGCCCCCATGAAAAATATCTTGGAGCCCCACTGGTTTAAGGCGGAGAAAATCTAATCGCCTATGTACTGCCGATTTGCACTATGGAGATGTATAAACCACACTGAAGTTTTGCTATCATTTTTTTAACTGTCCAGAGTCCAAGTGGAGGAAAGGTAATCCATAGGGCTTTGGGGACAATCCAAAGGTTCATGCACTTGATGGCAGAGTCAAATATTAACTGCTGAACCCAAAAATACTGATGTCAAACATGAGGGAGGTTCCTTTATTGTCTCTCTACAGTATTGTGCTGTGTCCTTCAATTCATGGTGCCTGGTTATCAGTGGCATATCATGTTTTTCTCACCTGTCCTACTGACCCATTAGTATACAAATTACAACTCATCAGTCACGAGACCTTATTTAAACTGAAACACTCTTTTCAGTCTTCATGTAAAACACCGTAGTTTTTCTTTTTGTTAGTCCCTTTGTGTCGGCTCAGCTGTGTGTATCATCAGCTCAATTGTCATCCATAATGCTGCCCTACCTGTTCTCAGTCTGAAAAGTAGGTGAAACTTGATCAACCTGCCGTTTGAACTGAGGGTGGGGGTGCCGACAGTTTAACTGAACATAAGGCTGGCTGAGACCTGAGCATGTACAGATAGCACATGTGTAAACACAACAGACAATGCAGGAAACAGTATGCAGACACTTTAGGAACTGAATATACTGAAAAAATGTGAGTACTGGCTCATGCAGCTGCTGCTGCTCTGTTATCCAACTTATGATGCATGTAATTCACCTGCACTATCACATTTATTTGTTAATAAATAAACTTTAAAAAGATAAGTGAAGGAAATGCCTCATTTGTTACAGATCAAGACAGCGGTCTGGAGATTTATTGGTATTTGATTTTAGGAAAATCTCTTCCCTCACAGTGCTGCACATCTTTAAAAGAGTCAGGTCATTTATGGTCTTTACTTTCAAAGAAACTGCTTAAATGAAAACAGTGTTTGGAATGAAACCGCTTTGAAAGTCTTGTATTATAGGCCACAAACCGGTATAAAAAGCACAAAAGCTCAAGGCAGCATTTAGAGTAGAGGTTCAGTTTACCTGTGAACTGAAGAAGATGTCAGATGATCCTTTCTTTATCTCTCTGGGCCAGGCTCAGCTCACTCCCTTTGCACTCGGAAAAGCATTTTCCTGGAGTCAAAGTCAACTGACTTGTGAGATGCCAGCAGGGACTTTGGGGTTTTAATTGTGCCTCTGGACAGGCCAAGGTCCTCCTCTGTACTGGTCTGAACACTGTGCTGGAGTCACAGGTGTGTGTGTAAGTGGGTGTGTGCTCAGAGGCTGTGTAATAGCTTTTGTCTGCTCTGGGTCCTCCTTCCTCTGCGTCCGTTGGCTGGTATTACCTGCCCTGCTCTGTCAGCTTCCCTTTTAGCACTTTATGCAAATAGGTTCAGACAGTGCCTCGGCCTTGAGGTGGTGTCTTGGGGTGGGGTGGAGGAGGGGGAGGAAGAAGCCTTAAGACTTCAATAAGAGTAATACACATTCTCGCCTCCTCAGCACCCCTCCCTGTCCCTTTCTATGCTGATATGTCTCTCTTTTCTTCCCTCACCTCTCTCTTTCCCTGTCACCCACCCTCACAAAAACACACATAATTCAAATACCCCTCACCTCCAGCCCTGTATACAAACACACACGGTAATAAATCCTTTAACTGACAACTGCATTTACTTTCTTGTCAACTACATCTCACATCTGCACTCTTAGAAAACTCTGCAGGCTGCACCTTTTTTTTCTCCCCAGAATGACGAAAAGCAAACTGAGTGAAACAGCCAATGTGGCGTAACACCACCGTACTGGACATTAAACACAAAAGACACACAAACTACACAACCTTTGCATCAGCCAGCATGTTCAAGCTGCACAAAACATATAAAGGATTCATTTCCATTTAGTCAGTGATAAGGTAACAGGTGGTGATACAGGACTCTCTTCCCACAGGAGCGCTGTTTTCTCTGAATAGACTGTTGTTGCTGGTCAATATGACACATCAGCACTGGCCAGGATGTACCCTACAGTGTGAATCCAGAGTAGTCCATTTTTAATGATTGCTAGTGTAGTTTGAAAACTTTTCCAGCTACACTTCACCAGGGAAAGTGTCTTGAAATGACAGGGCTGGACCTAGCAGATTTGGCGCCCTAGGCAAGGCATCCTACCCCAAATTATATTTATTGTGTTTGTTAAAAAGAGGAACAAGAGCTAACAAGAAATCAATGAAAATAAAAAACTAGCTAACAAGCAATAATAATACACAAACAATTAAAGAATACAGTGTGTGCAAATTTGCCTTTTTCCCCTTTTTGTACTGTGCCTCAAATTGCTTTTGCTTTTTCATTTAGTCTTATTCTAATGCTCTCCACATACACTTCACCCCATCTCACCCTTATGTGGGTAATCATTTGAATTCATTAGGCTGAGCTGCATTGCCAAGACTAGAGGCCAACTGTTAGCATTAGATCTTTGGATTATTTTTCCTTTATATTCAGTTTTTATTTGGGGTGAGGATGGGATCACCTTCAGCAGCAAAGAACATTTCCTTCAAATCTGCATTTTCAAAGACTTTTATAAACATTCATTCAATATTTAATTCAGGAAATAAACATAAAAATAACAAATGTACATCCACCAGGAAGAGGCTCCTGCTCATTAAGCTGACTTGAAGGATGTGTGTTAGACTTTTTATTTGACTACTCATTTTATTTTATGGTAATGACTAATGGCTCTGGGCCATTAGCAATAGCATGTCTCTGCAATAACAGCTGCCTAACTGACTCTGTTATTTAGTAACCCAAACACAAATAGTGCCGTATCATATCAGCAAAGTAATTTATTGGGCATTGAGTTGTGAGTGCTTTGAGGAAGGAGAAGGTATACAATCAAAACCTGTTTTATTCCCCTTCCTGGAATCCATGAACCTGGCTTTGTAATAAACATGCCAAAGATTTAGTGGCTGGCTGGGGGAAAGTAATAAGCTATGGTAAGTTATCTTGCAGGATGGAGGGCTGGGTGAGGCTGCTGCTGAGGTCGGAGAGGGATACACGTGAGCAGGAAAGATGTGTGTGCAGGCAGGCTATAAACTGACACAATGTTGACTGTCTCTCTACTCTGCCTGACATTTACTCCAACACTACAGAGCAAAGATGATATTTTCAAGGCCACTGAGGGCAAAACCTGCGCTCTTGCATTTTTTCAGGGTAAAACACAATGTTACGTCTGGGGCGGCTGGTAGGATTGGGCAATATGGGTTTGTGTACACTGGCTTAGTAATACTGACCTTGTATTGACTGTAATATCTAGAAGGATTTGTTCAGCATTGTTCACCTCTGATAAAATGCTTTTTGGTTGATCATATTTTCAAGAACTGTCAGTACCATTCTAGCTGTCTGTGGTACAACAATAATCTGAAATGATCAGGACACATTTATTCCAAACAAGTACGACTTTAATTATACTGCTGATTATCATTAGTAGCATGTGTTGTTTTTTTTGGCAATGTGAGCTGCTTGGTTCTAGGGATTGATAATTTGATTTTGACTTATATCTCAACAACTATAGGATGAACTAGCATTGTATTTTGTACAGACATTTGTGTTCCCCAAAGGAAAAATCCCAAAGAGTTTATGACTAAATATCTGCAAAACCAGTGATCCCAGGGCCACCTATAGAAGCCATATATAATCATGTTTATCCTAAATATATTCAATGATGAATACTTTTACTTTAAATGTAACCTGATTCAAAAAGAGAACCTCCTCTCTCTTTTTATGTCGGTATGCAAATGTGAAAAACAGACTGCAGGCGGCTGCATGACCAGGTACATGTTGATATGAGTAAAGCAGATATGGGGAAAGCCTGTTCACTGGACCTTTTCAGGGGCCCAGCCTTTTCTGTGGACTGTCTTGAATGACACACCAGGCTAAGCTATACTTTGTGTTTAGTGTTAATTAGCAAATGTTAGCATGCTAACACACTAAACTAAGATGGTGAACATGGAAAACATCATACCCTCTAAGCATCAGCATGTTAACATTGTCATGATTAGCATGTTAGCATGCCTAGCATTTAGCACCACTGTGCCAAAATATGGCCTCACATAGTTGCTAACATGCTTGTAGACACTTAGTCTTGCTGTGTGATAACCTCAAGTTTCAGTAGACAGTTAAGTGTCCCATCATGGACTGAATGCTTTTAGAGGTGTTTCCAGCTGACAGGAATGAACCCACAATGTACTGTAATTTTTCAGATTTTGGCCCTTCCAGTTGTAGTGTTGGATCAAACTCTTACTTTCCTATGTTCTGGTTATTATTATTATTATTATTTTGTATCAGTATTTGGTGTAAATGTCTTTAATCTTGGCAAATAAAAATGACTCCTTTCATGTTTTTTATTGGGGGGCACAAATACATGTGTTCTAAATATTAAGGAGTGGATGAGTACCCTGCGTCCCCTCCGAAATCTATACCTGTATCCACTACAGCTTCCACGTGTGCAGAGGAAAAATCAAATGACACTGTCACAATAATTTACTGAGCATGTCCATGTTTCCTCAAAGAATGTAACCCTTTTGGACACTCCATAAAGTTTTTTTTAGCATCTGGTAGAAGTGTCAACTTTTTACACCATACGTCGAAATATAGTAGTGACTGTTATTCTGAAAACACTTCCATGTGATTTTAGCAACTCTGGCATTTACTCCTGCGTTGACCTGAAGGCAAACTTCACATTTTTGTAGCCTATGTTTTGGGCATTGTTGCCTTGATTTTATAGAGTACAGAAGAGTGTTTGACAGGAAATGACAGGGCGAAGAGAGAAGTGAATGACATGAAGCTTAGATCCCAAACTAGAGTTGATAACTATGGTCGTTGCTGTTGTAAGGTATGGGTCTTCGGCCAAGATGTCCCCTTGATACTTTAAACTCTTGACATTTACTGGGAAGGTTCTTGACATTTTAAAATCACCACTACTGTATATTATTATTTTTAGATATTTAATCTTGTTTGAATTTGACTTGAAAAACCATGATAGCATCAATTGTAATTTGCTATAATCTTAAATTTTGATGTCCCTTTCAGTAGGTGACATGTATTTGAATCCTCATTAGTATTTTAATAAATTATTTGCTCACATGTGTCTTTACTTAAGCATTGTATATAGAATTTTAGATTTACTAGCTAGCTGTTATGTTGGACATACCAGCTGATACAGGGCTTCTGGGTGGGTGATGAGGATACCAGACACCTCAAGGTGCTTCTCCACCTTCTAACACCCATCTGCGTCTCTACAGTGCAGCAACCACCAGCAGCATTACATCAGTTTTTCCAACATGAAAACCTCTGGCAGGGAGTCTTTATGGGGATGTTGAAGCTTTCAGCAGAAGAACTGGTTCCAGTTGGAAGCACCCAAGTTGTTGTCACTTCCTGTCTGTGTCCTGTCTTTACTATCGACAAGTGAGGTGCAAGAGAGGAGAGAAGATTACTGTTGAAGTTCAATTAAAATGCCCACATACAAGAAATGCTGAAGGTGAGATATGGAAGGCCAGTCGTGTGATGTCGACACTGAAAGCACCATCTGCAACTTCCCGAGACACACCGAGCTTTCACCAAACTCCAGTTTGAAACCGTCCACGGCAATAATTGACACTGAAACAAACCGATGTAATATAAAGAGAGAGAAAGTCTGCATATTTTTATGGGTCAAACAAACACTGACTGTCACCAGGAAGACCTCTAATTATGTCCTGCTTGAGACCAATAGTCAAATTAGTTTTAACATTAGCCTAACTTACCTACCTACTTCCCATGCGAAACAAAAGGTCAGTGTTTTTTCATCATAACATTACATAATTTACATACCTAAGTCCCGTGTGAAACCAAAACTCGTGGTTGTTATAACGTTATAATGTTATCTAATTTATGTGCAGTCATCACACACTCATGTCACTTGTGTTTCGGGTTAAAATAAATATATTTTAATTACTTTACAGTTATGTAACATGATGTGAATACATCATGTACTTTTTTCTTAACCTAACCGTAACTGTTTCATAACATTCACCATGTGTTACAATGTGTTTCAGCTTTGTGTCACATAGAGATGCTAAAGGGTGCCCTGTGCGTTGTTTGAGATGCTGGGGTGCGTCTGTACCTGGAAATAATGGCTGGAATGCATGTTAGTAGAACAAGTGTGACAACTTTAGTTTTTTTTCCTAAGATTAAAGAGTTTAGGGCTCTAAACTGCAAATGCTGTAATTTTTCTACAAAGATATGTTTAATCTCTCATCTGTTTTTTATATTTGAGCCACTCTATGTGAGACTTCAGTAAAGCACAATAATAATAAACTGTACTATATTCACAGCAGACTGTATATTAGATTTTTGGTCCAGTCACCTATGTTTTTAGACAACAGAGAACAGAGGTCATATTGAGGTCTGACAGTTGAAGTCAAAAGGTCTTTGAAACAAAGCAGATAAACATGGTAAATATTGGTTTACAAACTTATGAGGGTTTATTTGACAGTTAACTGTAAGTCAGATCAGGTCATCAGCTTATCTTTATGGCCCACCACAGAAAAACACTCATGCTCTTCTTCAAATTATCTGTGGTTGCACAGCTCTGACTGCAGCGCTCTTTGTGTTTTCTTGCCAAGTCATTTGAGGAAGAGGGAAGTGTTATCCATTATGCTTCTTATCAGGGTCACATTATTGTTATTATCACTCATGTTATCATTAAGAATTTACCAAGTTTCCAGATCTATCTAGGATGAACACAGCTTCCTCTGAAACAAAGATGAGTTAAAGCAGGTCAAAACATCACACTCCTCGGGTTTCCAAAAGGTTATCATGGTGCTAAGAATAGCTTTCCACAGCAAAGATCCCACTTTTGAAATCAGCCCATGCAATATTTCTGTTTGGCATGAGATTATCATTTTTCCAGCACGCTGACCTTCACTGTCAACATGCGGCTTTTATGGTTATATTCATGCTGAGTCTATTTTATACATAATTGCATTCAGGCAAAATGACTCTGGGAGGATGATGACATGTTGTAAAAAACACCTGTTGTCACACACTCCCTATCACACACACACCCCGTTGCTAACCCTGGACATAAAGATGTGGTGTTGTGGATAGGATACACTTTATATTTAATCTAAAGTGTTGTCCTTGTCGTTTTTGTTTCTTTTTGTCAAGGAGATCATCAAAAGTCTTTGGAAAATACCCACTTGATTTGTAAAATCAGATCTCAAAAGCCCCATATTAACATTGACTGAAGTTTTGAATGGACCTTTGTAATGAGAAAAGGAAAGATTACAGAGAGCAAAGCTGATCCAATCTACATATGGGCATGTAAGTATTGTTTGAAGATGTACTTGAAAGATGTGAACTTCTCCTTTAAAGCAATATTTTTGATCAGCTGAACGAGGAGAAGATTTGAAGATAAATGATAAATTTAAATAACTGGGCAAACTGGGGAAACTGCCCCAGGGCTTCAGTGACCACTTAAGTTTTAAACTTAAGTTTGACCCTCATGCAAAATATGTTCCTGAGCTGTGCGATTCATAAAACCTCTAAGGTTTTCTCCTTGGCTAAGTGTTTAGTTTAAGGCTTTCATAATAGTTACTGTGATAATACAGCATAGTGCACTTCAGTGACCATGGTTACTCTTCACTCATGTCATCGTCATTTAACATTACTTGACAGCAGTATTGTCAGTGTTAGCTAGCTTCTCCAAAATAAACAACAAGGAAAATACAAAAGAAAAATAAAGACTAACTCCAGAAGATGAGTGTTGTTTATTTGAAAAATACTGAAAACACAAAGTAACAGTTTAACCCAGCCACAGACAAAAACAGACAAAATCAATGCAAGAAATCTTGATGTGGAATGAACCGTAGAGGAAGTAATGAAGAAATATGAAAATATCTATACTTTCTAACAAGTTGAACATCTCTGTGTCCACTGGGTTTTCTCTGTCTTGAAAAATGTGTTTTGGTTTCTCCTCCTCCTCCTCAATCACCATAAATTCAGCCATTGATTTTATGTTTTGTACATTACAAACTGGTTTTGATCCCTTACATTTTTCTGTGAGAAATGGTAACTAAGGACCTTCTAGCAATGCATAAGGGAATACTTGAGGGCAAACACTTTAAGATCAAGGGGTTTTCCCTTACAACATCTGAAGGAAATCCTTATGGTGATTTTATGCAGTTCTGTTTTCTAAGGCATCCTTTCATGAAAAATTTAAGGGCAACCTTAGCCTAAGTGTTTTTATGTAAGAGACCTGCAGGAGCCCTGAAGGCAAACGCTTCAGTTAGTAATTTGCGGTAATTTGATTTATGTCAAATTTGTGTGGTGACATGCACAACTAAATCTCAGTATCAAGAGATATGTTAAAGGCCTTGAAATGTCTTAAGAACCCATCTTGTCACATCTAATTTTAATTCCTTAATTATTTCAGTAGTGCATATTCCCTAAAAGTAAATAAATAAATGAGCAATCCTGACGCAGGGTAGTACTCCAACCATAGGACATCGTGTATTGCACGGTTGCAGTACAGCCATGTACACTATCTGATGAGTAAGGCAACAGGGTACATAGACAGTGGGAGGAATATGTGGGCGTGTAAATACAGGCCAGCAGTTCAGTTTTGCCATGAGACCCACTAGCAGCGTAAGCCAGCCCTCTGGTCTCCCTTAGTAAGTAGTAGCAGTGTGAAGTGTAGTAGTGGTAGTATTAGAGGTAGCAGTTAAAGTAAGTAAGTCATAGGAAAGTCTAGTGTATTTATGTAGCACTTTCTGAGAGCAAAAATAGAAATAAATGCATGAAAAGCTGTAAAACAACATGACATTAACATAACTAGCCTAAAGACTAAATGGAAAAATAGAAAACCTTGTTCATCTATGTTCTTTACACCGTTTACTTTTACCTTTTGCCTGAAACTTCTTACTTTTATTTACACAAAATTATAAATAATTTATTGTCTTAATATCGCATTGTTTTGATATATATTGTAATTCTACTACGGCATGTCTGGCAGTCTGGGGATCCCTTTTTTTCTCTCCTTTTTTTCAGTTAAAGTTTTTTTCGTTGGGTTTATCTTTACCCAGATTGAAGGTCGAAAAATACAAAAAATAATATATGTAAAGCCCCATGAAACCAGTGTGTGACTGACTTTGACTCTGAAGTGAGATCCAACCAGCAGGCCCTGCTCAGAGGCCCTACAGTGAGCGACTTAATGATGTGCTGTACTGTACTGTAGGTGGGTGCTCTCCATGCAAAGCTCTATTGTGAATTCCCTCTGTACTGCCTGGGGAACGCTGCCCCCAGAGGCCCAAGAGACAGTGTACTCCCAGTATGACAGCCCTGATTAGATGAAGTGACTCCAGGTGTGTGTTCAGGTGTGCTCTGACACACCAGGATCTCTCATCTCCTTCATGATTACTGACAGTGTAAGTTCTCTGTCTTTATTGTCGATGATGTACATCTGATCACATTTTCATCTTATTTATAGTTTACCTTATTGTAGCAAGGATTAATTACTGCACACTATTTATTTGTTGTATTTTACTAAAGAAACCATGCATTCAATTAACACAGAAAACAGACCCATGAGTTGTATTGTTTTCTCAGGAACACACTTTATGTGTGAGGTTGTGAGATCATCAACTATCCTGAGATCCATTCAAACAGTTGTTGAAAATATGCTTCATTAGCTACAGGGAATTCAAGACCTTTCAGCATAGCTGGTGAAAGTCTGAGCAGCAACACTGTGGAAGTATTATAAAAAAAAATATATATATATATATTATCAACTAAATATACGCCAATATATGAATTTAGTAAAATGACAAGGCTCTGTATGCACAGCGCATTCTCCCCTCACATATGCAGCCCACACTACTGCACTGTCTGAGCCAAAGGACTACATGCTTTCATCTCAGCTTTTGATTATACCACCGCAGCATGGGTGGATCATGAGACAATAGCCCCCTGGGCACAGATATGCAAAGGGCCCCACCACCTCTCCTACGTAGAAACGAGATGCACAGACTTGTGATGAATATTGTATCTTTGTAGTCATTTTGTGTCTCCTTGTAATTGTTTTGTTTCTTTCTGTAGTTGTTTGGGTTTCTTTGAGGTAATCTTGTGTCTTTGTGGTCATTTTGTGTCTCTCTCTGGTTGTTTTGCCCATTCTTGTAGTTATTTTTTGTCTCTTTGCAGTGCCTTTGCATCTTTGTGGTCATTCTGAGTCTGGTTCTGGTCAGTATGTATTAATTTTAGTGACAGATTTCCCCCTGGGGCCCTTGGGCCTGCGCTCGGTAGGCCTGTTTAGTAATCCATCTATGTACTGGAGTGAATTTATCTTGTATTTTTTATAATATTCCAGTTAACCAGCAGATAGTGGCCTAAAGCAAAGAACATAGTTCATAACTTGTTTACACCTCCCACTAGTTTTTGTAGCCAGCTGTTACCATGTGGGATGCAGCTTGATTGAGCATGCTTTGAGGGTTTTTCATAAATCTTTATCTACTCATTCTTTACTGCAAAACATTTCTGTTATACATTGCTCCCTTCAAACCTTAAACCCCCTTGCTAGCTATCTATATCACGACATGTTCCATTTCACATTAGGTCTATATATGGGCTACTTTGAAAAACTATAGGCAAATGGTCTGCTTCTGATATGGTACAAGTTTGTTTCTATCTGCATACGACATCATAAATATATCTTTTCTTATTCTTATTATTTCATTAATCCCCATAGAAAGTTCCACCTTGAATATTCACAGAATGGACAAACTAAACATTGGCTCTAGATCAATGGCTACCATCCTTTTCCCTTCAGTGACTCATTTTCTATCACTGAGTAAACTGACAACCCCTGACTAAGTGACATTATATGGATATTCCATATCATGTTCATATAATGTATAACAATAACAGTACAGAACAAATGATAAGATATACACCTGACCCAAAATAAAACCTGTCCATCATATTTAAATCTAGTATGAAAAAACACCTGTGCCATAGTTTATGTATTAGTCATGTTTATGTGTATGTGTCTATTTTATTCATGATTATTACATCCTACCGTTATGTCTGCTATATTTGCGTGTTTAGGAGATAAACTATTATTTGTAATAGAATAGATCTGAAATACTAGAGGGGAGGTTTTCACCATAAGCCCCTCAGGTTTCTTACCTCTCCTGCACAATCCCTGCCAAGTTTATTTTTTATATACCTGTTTTTAATCACATCTTGTGTACTAATAAAATTCAAAATCAAATGCCCAGCTGCAAGTTACACGTAAAATGACCAATTATGATGAATTTTGAGCAACTGTTTCTGGTAAATATTACATTCAGACATGAGTTTTCCTGTCATTTGTAGGAACTTTTATACAATTTTCTGTAATGGTTTTTCTTTTTCTTTTTTTTATAATCATAGATACTTAAAAGGCTTCTTTTCGAGTAATTCAGTGTTTTCCTCTTCCTTTTGCTTAGCTCTTTGGTTGTTTTAACTGTGTGCTTTTGTAATGCAGGATGAGGCTGTTCAGCAGAGTGAACGTTCTGTAAATGTAGCCTGTGTTCAGGTCTTCACTGTGCCCTGTGAGATTTCTTTGAAATTTATATTCTGAATAACACCTTAAAACAGTTAGGTTTAAAAAAAATAAATAAATCAGCAATGACTAAAGCGCTGAAATATAGG
>JAPZEB010000002.1:7228060-7242276 GCA_029783705.1 Chaetodon striatus
CCATTTGCATGATTATATTTTTGTGTCAGCCACCATTGTTCTCCTACATGTTTGGCACACAGGAGAAGTTTTAGTTCTGCAACCTCGCTATATACCACTAAATCCTACATACTGGACTTTTAAGCTGGGTGAAGGTCATGTTTTCTGTGAAACAAGAAAACCAAAGGCATTCTTTGCTACCAATCATGTCATGTTAGTGTGTGAGGAAAGGGGCTTAAGTAATGCTCCAAAGTTCGGTTAATGTTGGCAAGGTAACAACTGGCATTCAAAAGCGTTCCTTAAACTTTCACCTCAAGACGTCTGAATGAAGATGGGTTCTGTGGGTACCGATGAGTCTCCCTTAAACTTGAGAAGGCTTGTTCCCAGATAATGTTTTGTTCATTACAATCATTGTACTCCTTTAAATTGAGGCTGAATATTTGACTTCTTGAAGAAAAGGATAACCAGCCTATTTAAGATAGGCAATGAATCGTCTAACGTATAAACATCAAAAACATTCTCTGGAATTCTACTCAAACTTTTGGTCTTTTCAGAGTTAAATACCTTGGATGTAACAGTGTCAGGGGCATATCACAGGGAGTTTTGCCTGTTTCGGCCTCAAAAATGTGAAGCGGCCACATTCTGTGAGCACCTGAGAAACCATCTGTGGGACACGAACAGGCTCTAAAACTAAAGTAAATGTAGGCCTACTACTACCACTTCACAAGATCAGTGATGAAATTGTTATCACACTTTTTTTTATTTGTTAGACATTATGAAAAAAATTTCCAAGAACCTTTTTATTTTTAATTATTGGCCTTAAATTTGAGTTGCTGTTAGTAAATAATCAGTACTTTTGTAAATGATCAAATCTCTCTTAGGTTAGCAGGTTACCGTCGTCATCAGAAGAAGTGAAATGAAACCGTTTATCTCTAAAGAGTAGGCCTTGGCAGACACATTTGCATTAAACCTCTGTGACATTCACAGTTTGGCAGTCTTCAGTGTTTTTGTTCTCATCCACAAATCCTCTGAAAAGACCAAAGCCAACAACGGGCCATTTTCCCAGCAGACATTTCGAGTAGCAGGAAAAACACAAGTAAAGCAAATTAAATTAATGCTGCCTCAGTTCCATCAAGTGGCCTAGCGAGCCGTGCCACTGAGCCAGCATGCACAATAATATGACCCTGAATTTGGTTCAACTAAACAGAATGCAGTCATTTTTAATGTTATCAACCACCCTTGTGCTTTTCAAAATCAAAAAACAAAAAATATGCCAAAAATATGCCTTTAATATATTGTTATTTTTTTAAAAAATGCTTAACAATTTACTAAAACAGCTGGGAAATGTAGTCTTTGAGCAGAAATGACTACCAGATCACCGGATTTACCCTTTAGACTGAGCCCGAAAAGTCTTATTTTGTAACACTGATATGCAATTTTGTGTAACATAGCAAGATAAGAAGCCAAAGTTCCTACTGCTCAATTTAAAACTGTAATTTCTTTTGGTATATTGTGTTACACAGCTGAAGTCAAACTATATTCCAAGGTTAAATAAACAATTCATTATAGGAATAGCTTTCCTCCCTTGAACACATTCAGCACATGTAGGGTTAAGGCTACTCAAATACCAAACATATCATATCTGAGATGCTGATGCATTAAAACAGAAAAGTTACAGGAACACTTTCAGTGCATTGGGATGAAAACTCAACTCTGCAGGTTCTTTCCTGTCAGTGGAAGCACATGGAGACAGTGCCCCCATGTGGTCACAGTGGAGACATACTCATATGATGTTGGTTGGACACTGATGTCTCACAGTGCTTAAGAGGAAGTGTATTTTATCTACCTACAATTTGCCCGTCAGACTGAGTTTACCCCTGTTTACCATTCCAACAAGCTCCGCCATTTAAACTGTAGTATTTTGGTTGGAGCTGGTTAGGGTTAGGGCCATGTTTTGGATTTAGGATCTTGGTAAAGGAAGTGAGAGAAATGTGTCCAGCCAAGGAGGAAGTTATGCCTGTGAGGCTCAGCACAGGGCAAAAAAAAAAAAAAATCACTTTTAGGAAGAACCTGTTCTGCCAGAGTCTTTAATCCCTGCTCTCTCAGGGTGTGTCATTCAATCAATACACCAGCCCTCTGGAGGATTGACTCCTCTGTGCAGACATTATTTTCAAACTTAATTATTCTGGTGACTCCCTCTTTTGGTTTCAGGCCCCTAATTGTATGAGTCTGGACATAACAAAGGAGGTGAGGTCAGAGGTACCTGCTGAAGAGGCAGTTTAGGTAATGTGCTGGTAAAAGCAAATCACAGAGTTAATTTGTAATGCATTGAACATCATGCAAAGGGACTTCTGATCTGGTGCCTTAAGTGGAAACGCATGATGGGAAATTTTGCAGAAGTCCTGTGATCCATTATACACTCTAAGAAATGATTCATAGGGTTAGTAACACTTAAAAGACTAAAAGTTTTACAGCATAAAAAAATGTTATATGTAAATGCTTTGATCTGTTTAAGGCTTATTTTAAGCAGGTCAAAATGCCTAGATTTTTTAATTTTGAAAAATATTTTGCCTTTAGCTCAGGAGAAGGCTAAATTTGCCCAGGCTTGTTACAAGACTGTCCATCACAAGATTACAGAGGGGGAGGAAAAAATACTTTTAGCTAGTGTTAGCTTATAGTGCTGACAAAATGGTCCATCACTTTTTAGTGTGCCCTGAAAACATGTTACATCGTCTATTTTCTGATGCAGTTTTTCCCTAAATACTGTGTTGTCACATTGTTGAAGATGTTTTCTTAATTTGCATGTGTTTTGTTTATTTGTAGGGTTTCTTCATTTGCAGTGAACTGAGCTTCTCAGTGATGAGGAAGACCCTCATTGGGACGAACTTCGGCATCAAGTGGGGACAGGGCAGACTGCATGACCTGGACTTTGTGGATGACCTGGCTCTGACTGGTCATACCCATGTTGCACTCCAGGAGATGACCAGCAATCTCCAACAGCACGGAGCAAAGGTTGGTCTACTGATCGGCCACGAGAAGACCAAGGCCATGATCGTCGAACAGGATCAACACCACCCACCACTCACTCTAGGCGAGTATGACATCGAGTATGTTGAGAACTTCACGTATCTTGGCAGTAACATCTCGAGTACAACAGAGGTGGAGAAAAACGTACAAAGGAGAATCGGCAAAGCTGCAGGAGTGTTCCAACAGCTCTACAACATATGGTCGTCCAAAGCCATCACTATGGCCATCAAGCTATGCCTGTATATGTCAGTGGTCATTCCAACAGCGACCTACGCCTGTGAGACGTGGATGAGGACTGCCAGCATTACTAACATGTTGGATGTCTTCCACCGACGATGCCTCAGAACTGTCTTGAGGATCTCATGGCGAGACCACATCAGCAACAATGAGGTGATGAGAAGGGCAGGGGTGGCGCTACTGTCTCTGACATGGTCTCTAACAGGAGAAGAAGAATGGCTGGACACATACTCCAACTGCCAAGAGAGAGACCAGTGAGTGTAGCAATGGACTGGGTGCCTGAGGGTGGCAAGAAGAAGAGAGGGAGGCCAAAGAAGACGTGGAGACAGACGTTTAAGGAAGACCTAAGCGAGATGGGTGTCAGCTGGCATGGTGCAAGGAGGGTCGCCAGGGACCAGGAAGTGGAAGGGACTCGTCGCCCAGAGCCAATAGGTACGGGAGGAACTAAGTCTATGTAAGTAAGAGCTCTCAGGGACACCGTATTCATAACCTCCTACACAAAAATGCCTGATCACAAGAGTCATAGTTGTGCAGGGTTACTGTACAGCCCAGTTTTTCAAGGCGTTTACATTATTAATAGCATAGTCACTCATTAAATGCTGTCCTTAAGAACCAATTTTTTAATGTTGGACACATCATGCTTTAATACAAAAATATTCCAGATACTGTACACTGGTTCTCAACATTGTGCAAAATGTGGAAAAAAAACTATTTACAACTCCCAATAACCAGGAGAAAGTCAAGGACAGAAGAAAAAATGTAAATATTAATGTTGATGAGGTTTAACCTGGAGTCTTAACACTTTGAAATGCTCTGATCAGAGTACATAAACCTACTCGATCTGAAATGCAAACAAAAAGAAACAGTAAACAAAACGTTTATGTACAGTTTGTGCTGAAGGGAATGCAACATGGTTAATGGAATTTTACAATAAAATGTATTAAAACATGCATCAGGTTGGAATCATACAGATTATTTTCAATTGTAAAGTACTTACAAGATTGAAATTTAAAATTAAAGTTGCATTTACTGTGTAGCAGAGTAGAACGTATGTTAAGTAAACAAGTTTCAAGTCCAAGAGAAAATCGTTACAACCACACATGTTCAGGTTGATAACTGAGGTTAAGTAGCTGGAATGTATTGTTCACAAGGTTTCATTACTGTTTTCCAGTTTTCGCCCATTAGAAAGTGCACTGCTCTCAGACATGCATACATGGCTACGAGATGAACCTGGTCCTCTAATATCCAAACTCTTGACCGTCCCATTCACATCTTAGACAAAAAACTCCTCAGCAAGTCCAGCAGCAACAAGTGTTCTGTTAGTAATTACAAAGTCTTTCATCTAAAAGCCATGGTGTTGGTCACTTGTTCATTTCATTTGAAGGAGCTTCATCTTGCTTCCTAAAAAAAAAAGAGAAAAAAAAAAACCCAATTAGCTATCGAAAGACCTTTGAAAGTGAACACTTAGTGACAAAGCAACACTTACCTAAGCCTTTGAGAAATTTGTTCACACCACTTGGCTCCGGCTCAGGGTATGCATCCAGATACTCAGCCACTCTGACCTCGAAGAGACCTGGGAGATAATAGAAAGTGTTGAGCCACAGAGACAGAATGTGTCCAGAATTAAATATTAAACTTAAAATTTGGTTTAGATTCTCTTCAAATTTGGCATGTTTCATTGATCTGGTATTTGCATGCAAAGAAAATTATCTTCACCTTTTTTTTTTTTTCAAATTAATTGATCCTAGGTCAGTGCATGTTGTTAAAGGGAAACTTTCACATTTTATAACCTGGACCTTATTTTCCTATAATGTTGTGTGTAAGTGACTAATGGAAACAAATTTTTTTGAAATTGGTCCAGTATTGAAATGGGCCGCATCAGCTGCTGTGGCGAAACAGGCTGTGGTCTCTATGGGCAACTGTGCACTGTCATCCACTTAAAGTTCTTTTTTCTGCCACTGACAGGCTCAGATTGTCATTTTAAGTGTCTGACAACGTGAGGAGAAGGATCCATAGAGAAGTAAGACCCTTCGCTGATCTGGTCTGTTATTGTGTTTAACCAAGTCTCACTGAAGAAGTCGTCTTGTCCTGAAATCTCGCTGACATTTCCACGTTGTCAAAATGAGGTAAATATTCATTCATGACATTGAAAACCTTTTAGAAAACACTAAGCTACGCTTTCTGTACTCAAACACAAGAAACTGTTCCTGGCACTCTTCTCTCTAACTCTGACTAATGTTTCCACCATCATCTTCCTGCAAAAACTCACCTCTCCTGAGATTTCAGAACAAGATATCTCCTTGAGTGAGGCTTGGTTACACACGGTAATTAACAGACTTGATCGAGTGAAAGGTAAGGAAAAATTTCATTTCTCTAATGTTGTCAGGCACTTCTGATAATGTGAGCCTGTCAGAGGCCAAAATTAGCACTTTTAGTGCACTTAAATTGACGGTGTGCAAATGTCCGTAGGGACTACATTGCAGCCTGTTTCACTGCTGCAGAAGTCTCTCTCAATGCTAAACCAATTTCAAAAATTGTTATCATTAGTCACTTCAGCACAAAAACCTGAGAAAATAGGGTCCAGGTTGAAAAATACCGAAGTGTAACTTAAACACCCTCCTTTCGGCCAAATGTCTGGTTTGGTATGATTGAATTAAACACTACAACTTAATCATTTTAAAAATGTTCATCACATTATTTTGTGAAAAGTTCTGGCATCTTTACTCCTGAGTTTTATGAAAAGAGTGCAGCAATGCCCCCCTTCAAACCCTGAACACAGATTTTACGAGCAGACTGAGAGCAAGTCAACATGGACACTGGCTAATTTTGTTTTTTTTAGTTCTTTTGCTGTATTTGCATGTCTTTGTTGGCAAAGCATTGTGGGAACAGTAAAAGTTAGAGACACCTTAAAGATATACTGTGCAGGATTTTCCTAAAAAACAGTTCATAGACTTATAAAAGTAATCCCTCTAAATCATCACTTATGACCCACTAGAAGTGTGCAGTAGTGTATTTATCTGCAGAGACTCTGCCCTCTGCTCGTAGTTTCTTAGATTCTTCTGTTTCCTCTTTTCTATGTTCAAGACATTCCTGGGCACAGTGTGCAGGTGAGGTCATGACTTCATAAAAATTAACAGACCAGATGCCAGACTGTAAACTGCACACATCCAAGAGAAAGCTACGTAACTTGTGGATACAGAACTGAAAAATCATATATAGCAAGGTGAACACCAAGAGGACAAAGCTTGGGTTGGCTTTCACCCTTCCTTTGTGATACTGTTTACAAACAGTAACTGACAATTCCTGAATAGCGTAACTTTAAAGGAGGTGACGTTAAGAGCATGTGTATGATTCAGAATCTGGTGCAGGATTGTCTGCACACAGTTCTCAACATGAGGGTGGGTGAGCCAGTGACTAGAAGGTAACCGTGCCAACTCAGTAAACGGCATGAAGAATGGCAACAGTGCTGACAGAGCTTACATTGATACCTGGGGGGAACTGGAGGGTGGGCATTATGCTTCTGGGACAACGCTGTCCCTATATCAGTGGTAACCGTATTATAAACGTAATGAAGAGTGACTGCAATTAGCTAGCCGTTTGGGATGCACACACAGGGACTCGCATGCACGACCAGCACAGCTTCCACAACAACCCACAGAGAAGCTTGGATTACAACACAGAGGTAGTGTGACTTCATTCCCTGCTCAGGACACCATTACTCTGCTATATCCTTACATAGCAATTACTGTTTTGCTGCTATATTAATGCTCTGACTGTCACATACAGAACCTTTAAGCAGAAATTAAATCTAATGTCAAGATATCAAAGATTCACGTAAAAGGCTTAATCCTCATCTTGGCTTGAAGGACAGTGCCAGTGAATGTTATTTTTCTTTCTATTGATTTCATTATTATAAAAAGGTAGTTACTGTGTCAGAACTGAGCGTTAATAATTTATTTTTAATCTTTTAAGAACTCATAAGTGCCCCTTGATAAAAACAGAGAATAGCTCATCTTGGACAAGATAATTAGCTGTTCATAAGTCTTCTTTTTTTTTTTTCTAAGGAATCAGCCCTTATGATTATTGGTCTGCTGCATCAACACAATTTTACCTCTTCCTCCTCCCTTGCGCAGCTCTTTGTCCTGAATGAAGCCGGCAAACATCTGAGTGTCCATGAAGAGCTGTAGGAACTGGCGCACTCCACGGGAAGGGTGAGATTTTCGAAAACTTTCTCGCTGGAGCTCCCGGCTGCCATTGGAGGACTCGACCATGTGGAGAGGATAGTGGCCCACCAGCTCCACGAAGAACCGTGCAAAACCCTCCGACACCAGAGAGCTCAGATCAGCCTGCTGACCTGGACGAGCCACATGTTGGAATACAACAAAAGAGTTAATAATAGACTCCAAAACAGATGAAAATTACCATAGGTTTGCAACATCATTATCTGACAGATATTTGTTTAAAATACTAAAACCACCATGTTAAAGGCTTTTGCTTACATCGTGACTTATTCTAGAAGCATCTTTGTGGTGCACAAATTGATGTTTTAAATATCACAATTGCAATACATCAGCTTAAGTTAACCACCTAAATAGGTCATCAGTTACCATCTGATTACAGTCTCAACTGCCAAGTTTAAAAAACAAAATAAACTTAAGACTTGGCAGCAGTCAGCAGGTCACCAGAGGTCCAGGCCTGTTGTACAGCTGTCATTTGTAATTCATTTCTAAACATCCTGTCATCATAGATTTAGTGCACTTAACCAAAGGAAGAGATAATGCAACTATCAATATAAACAAACCGAAAAAGGTGATGATATAGCCAGTGTAAGGGCTTTACCGAAGGCCCACTGAAATACCTGTGAGCCTGTAATATCTGTAATATACCAACCTCCACAACTGTCTCCATCCTCCTGTCTCAGGATATCTTCCCTCTCTTCCAGGATCTGCTGCAGCGCTGCCTGCAGTTTACTGGGCAGGATGCAGTCTTCATCGCCCAGCTGTCACACATCACAGGAAAGGTCAACAGCGGTCACATGATGCCATTTACAAACACATCTTAACTGTACTGCACACTGTCGCAACATATATTTCTGATGTTTCTGGCTTTAGTGGAAATGTGTTCCCTGTGTTTTGATCATGTTTATGTTTATGAATTAACAGCTTTACATTTTTTGTCTAGTAATGGTGTTTTGTGCAGTGATACAAAGATGGGTTTTAAATCTGGTGTTACAAAAAATAAAGACCTAATGCTGTTATGCACTAAAGGCAGTTAATGTTGGAATGGCAAGTCATTCACTGCATGTCCCATTAGCTTGAAGTTAATAGAGAAAGAGACAGCGCCTGAACAAAGATTAAGCTCACTGAATTAAATGTCAAATTAAAGCAGACATAAATATTACCACAACAAAACAAACAAGTTTATCATTAATTGAACAGACTGAGTGATTACTTTTGACTGACAAACCTCGGCTCTGAATTAGCTGCAAAACAGACTTCCTGTTTGCGCCATGACATGATTCAGGTCTGAGCTTACATCCTATATAGCTCTATCTCTGCAGCAACATGTGGGTGTTACATATTTTTTTGTCTCTGTCACCCTCAAAACATTCTGCATGCAAACAAGGGACAAGTGTAGGCAAAGCCATCTTTCCCCACTGGGACCACACCTACCATTCCCTTTATACAGTGCTATGTGTACACACCTGAACGACAAACTTGTCTGCACACAGATCCACTATGAGCACCTGGGAAGACAACAAGAAGAAAGAGAGTCAGTTACAGAGTGGAGGAGTTCACTATTTCGCAACATGAGTTTTAATAAGGTGGAGTGAGCCTGAGCAACAGTTTCTTCAGGGTGTTTCTCCACCACTCCCGAGACACAGTGGAAGCTACCATGCAGCCCTTACTGCTCATGTTGTGATTCATTCACAATATGTAGTTAATATCCAGCCAAAAGATGGCACTTGAATCACTACACCAGGAATCCCACACATTTTTACCAAGAAATTTTCAAAACTTTTTCATAATATTTTACCACATTTCCATGAGTTTAAGTAGTTTAAAATACGTAGGCCTATGTAGATATACAGCCATACATTATTGGACATGCACTTCCCAGGTATTTGCTGAACTTCAATCACTCATTAGACATTCCCACCGCCAACAAGCTGCATATGCCAATAGACCAGACCTGCACATATGAGTAATTTACAAAAGGTCAAAGCCACACCCCTTTTGGGGGATAGAAAACTTAAGATAATATAGAGATCAATGCATTTTGATGTGTGTTCCCATTTTAATTTTCACAAGCCTGTATGCATTTATTTCTTTTAAAACAAATGTTTGTTATAGAAAAGACTGAGCATTTGTGATACATTAATAAATAAGGGTTCATGTTCGGATCACAATACCCGGTGATGCAATCAAATCTGTATATTTGGTTAAATGACCAGGTATTACTTTGCTAAGTAGTGTCTGTAAATAACCAACCTGTTAATAGTCAACTGTTCAATCTAGTTGAGACTTAGGTCGAGACAACAGTCTGACGCTGCTACACTGACTGAATGTCTGCAGCAGCCCCTAACTCAAGCAAACCTTAGCTATCCATCTGTGGTAACTGTCACCAGCATCATTTAGACCAGTGGTTACCAACTGGTCCAGCCATGGGGTCATAAGTTCAAGCTCCACGCAGTTTAGTACATCTAGCGTCATACTTGCGTTTGGCCATGTCATGGAGCTAGTTTGCTCATGGAGCTAGTTTGCTGTCTCTGTCAAGTAGCTGTCCATTATTCACACTCTCTACAGCAGGAAACAGCACTTCAAAATTAAAATTCTGTGCCAGAAAATCGCTGTGCTTAAAAATAAAGTGTGTTTTTAAACTGCGGTCTAGTCAGAATGGACCCGCGACCCACTTTTGGACCACGACCCACCAATTGGGAATCACTGATTGAGACATTATCACACTGTCTGTGAATATTCTGTATTTTATGTGCCTCAAATATCAGTGTGAAAGCCTTGGTACTTAATTAACTTGCTACACATCAGCTTTTTTACATCTTCCTGTTTCTCTCCTGACATGTCGCCGCATTTCTTTCCCCTAAAAGGGGGTACAGCCCTGGCAATGACACGATACTGGTCTGGTCTATGGTCATCATGTGATACTAGCGACATTGAAAACAGCAGCACAGCACTTGATCTTAAAAATAGTACTGCAAGGAACATATTTTGCACAACATTAGACATGTTTTGGGATTTTTATTAGCATATTTTAAAAAGATAGCCACAACAATGTGTATTCAACACTTTTCCAAAACATTCAGTTAAATCAAAAACATCTTTCAGCCTGGAAAACAGGTTTTTTTAATTGTATATCTTTTCCTGGAATTCCACGTCTGTGGGAATACTGCTGCACAGACGAAACCAGTCTATTGAAACTGCAAAGTGGACGATGATTTTAAAACATTTAAACAGAATTCTGACCGACCTCCTCGATGGGCAGCTCCAGCACCTCTGGCAGGCAGGGTGCCAGCACCCCAATAAGGAACGGGGTCGGGGAGCAGCTGATGTCCAGCATGCTGGCCGGTAGCACAGGCACAAAGGTATGCTGCCAGGTGAAGGGGTACAGCAGCGCCAGCACTGCATGGCTACACCGAGACAGCACGCTATAGTGAACAGAGGGGAGAGAAAAGATTACAGACAAAACACTACTCAGTTCTCACACAGATCATATGACACAAAGATATCAATCAAAGCTCCCTGAAAATAGCGTCACACTATTATAATTATTTCCACCACATTTTCAAAGTGACCAACTGTGAGAGCTTTCAGCAAACAGCTCTTGTGTATTACATAATTCTCCCAAGAGGCAACTGATCTATGCTAATACTCTTTGCAGTATCTGCTACTACCATTACTGACGACACACCTTGTCCCTTTAAAAACTGCTATTGGACTCAGCAGAAAGCATACTCTGAAACCTGCTGTTTTTAATAATTTGAAACCCATCTATCATCTACATTTCCTCTCCGAACTCTGCAATAATTTAATATCGAATAACTGCAAGATAATTCTATTTCTCATAACCTTTTTAATCTGTTTTATAGCACTCTGTTGTACCACAGAAACTGACTTAAAATGCTGCTGAATGCATCGCAACCTTTTAATTCTCAATCAAAGCATACCATTTAACATTGCTGGTATAAGCATATTTTTGTTTTTTAAGCAACTTTGCCTTCAATGATAGGACAGCTGTAGATAGACAGGAAAGGTGAAAGAGAGAGGGATGACATGCAGGTGAACTGGAGGTCACCCCCGTATCAGCATAAATGTTGGCAGATATGCAAAAAGGAAATGCTTTTCCTGTAGCTTGCATTTTATTCATATATGGAAGTTACCATAACTCACATTTGATATGGTTGTTGTATATATGTTTTATTCTGTCATTATAATAAATAAAGACACAATTTGAAGTTAAATATTCCACTGAGAGTTACTAAATAACAACCAGCTTGAGACACTGCAAGTGATACTGGCCTGTACAAATAAACCTGCCTTGACTTGCCATGGCTAAGCGCTGAGGCCAAGGTACACACAGATAAATGACACTGACGCTGGGCCTGTATGATGTAATCAAGCATCAGCAATAGCTGGCACACATCCAGGTGGAGTCTAATTTTGTCACACTACTGATCACACTATTTTTGAAATGCTACTGTATATCACCTTTATATATATATACCCACAGTTAAGAGGTCTTGCAATGTTTTGTGATACCACAGCAGTACCTGAGTTTGTCAGCGACGAAGATGACCCTCCTCTCAAGCAGAAGGGAGGCAAACACCTGCAGGAGATTCCCGACACTGAGACACTGCAGCAGACTGTCAAAGTCCACATGCTCCAGTCTAGAGTCCACTGGTCGACACAAAGTCAGTACCTGGCAATGTGACAAGAGCACACAGAGTCAGGCTCAGTGTAAATAAATACAGTGGTATAACTTGTAGCTGTTTACACTAGCTGTTCCACACTGACTGTTGGGTGAGTGCCTGGCCGGTGAGCGATTCTTGGCTTCGGCTCGACTGTTGTCAACATGGTCAGGTCACAAACTTTCTCAATATACAGCTGAACAATGAATTTAAATATATTTCTGAAAATATCTGAGGCGAGAAACAGGCAATGCAGTGACAGAATCTTGATTCATAATTGATCAGCGCTGCCTAGTTTGACAGTTTGACTGCAGTTAACAAGCAGTGACTGACATGATTGACAGCTGACCTGTGATTGGCCACTGTCACAGGCTAGATTTTTCTGAGGCCTGAAAACAGAGTCAAGCAAAGGTGCAGAATTCTGGAGTTCTGTCAGACTACTTGAATTGCAATATGCTTAAAGGTTATTATGGGATTTTTGCCCAATGATGTCAACTCCAATTCAAAAGCAACCATCTGCTGAAAGAGAAAAAGTAGTGATTTGGGAGGGGTCATGCATTAACTTCTTTTGAGTCTGCAAACAGTAATGACTAAATTGATATTGCTGATTGTTATAATATACATAGCTGTCCCAACATGAACCTCTCAAAGCTGAAATAGCTGTGTCTATTGTTGACAGATAACCTCCCATTCTGAGTCATTCTGAGTCTGCAGAGAGGAGTGGTTAGGAGGAACAAAACTACTAATTAACATTTCCTCCTTTGGTTTCAGGGTTACCTCATTCCCAGAGCCAGGGAGGAAGCTCTTGACGGTGACTGTGCGTCCAGGGGCTGGAAAAGGGGCCTCCATCACGCTACGCATAAAAGGATAAACCAGCGCTGGGGAAATCTCCCTGCGCCTCTCCACCTCCTCCAAAATCTGGACGGACAGAGATACCAAAAATCACTGTGTCCTGGAAAAAATTGTGTTGATTAAAGTCTAAACATTAGAACATAGCCAAGACGCAGCTATGCATGTAAATTAAGTTTTTCTCCTGGCTACATTCACACTCGCTGTTTGTAAATTTCACTCGGCCAACTGGAAAATGGGTGTGACACAGATACATGCATATAATTCCTTTTTTGAAAAACACACCAAGGGATTACTCAAATTATCTTTAAGAGTAGACTCATTCCATCCTAATACACACAAGGAGTTTTATGACAGCAGCTTTCACACACATCAAGAGGATTCCCACTGAACTTTGGCAAATCCAGCTCCTTTCATGTCCCTATAAAGACTTCTATCAGCAGAGTAAAGAGAGCAGATGCATTGTACAGCTGCCTTACCTTTGCAAAGAGGTTGAAACAGCCCAGTTTGCTGACAACACAGTGCACCTCAGGAAGCCTCTTCCCTTTTCCAATGGGCTTAAAGACACATACAGTTTCATATCATAAAGCATGTGACAACAGAGCTACAGACGCCCAATAGAGTACAATCAGGTTCTCAAAAAGAGCACACTTTCCCTTTTAATGTGTTTACTAGTATTTTTAGTGACAACTTTGTAGATAGGAAGAATAAAATAACAGTCTAAAGTCTAAACTTTTATGATTGTAGTTGTTGTTTTATCTACCGGCAAAATAAAACATAAATCTCTTCAAGTTAGGTTAGGCCCAACTGTCTACAGCAAAAACAGAATGAACACAAGAAAACAGAGTTAAGAAAAGCTTAACAAGACAACTACGCTCACAATAATAAAAATGAACACACTGAAAATAGCAAAGGCAGACAAACCACATCATTTCAACCTTAAAAAGCATGTTTTGAAAAGTGTCTTAAAAAGACCTAAAAGCTGCTCTCCTTGTGAGGCAAAAGAAAGGGGGAAATGATGAAATTCTTCTTGCTCTCTGTCATCGATTCAGAAGTGGTTTATGGTCTGTGATTCACATGTACTGATTCACATCTCCTCAGAGATGTTGAGTAAGCACATGCGGGCTCCCATGTCATCACACACACACATACACACATTTGTGCTTGAGCCAATGATTCAGAGGCACACATCCACACTCAC
>JAPZEB010000002.1:7260052-7273931 GCA_029783705.1 Chaetodon striatus
AACAAGGCATCACCACATTTAACAGACCAGGGTGTAGGATTTAGGGGATATATTGGCAGAATGTTTTTTTTTAGTGTATAATCACCTTAAGAATATAAGCTGTTTATATCTACACAACGTTCATCTGCTTTATTCAGTGTTGTTACTGGTTTTAATCATGAGGTCTGTTTGTTTTAGAGAGGAAGAGACCACTGCAGATAATTCGGCTGAGAGTAAAAACCTCCTGAACGCCTGGATCTTAAGTTATCAGAGAAAAACGAGCACATATTAGCAGGTGCTGGGGTAGTGACCTGTCTGCAATGAGCTGTGATTTTTAACGTGAAACTGCTTTATTCAGTGTGTTTACGGTTTAAATCAGCAGGTCTGTTTGTTTTGGAAAAGAAAAGACCTCTGTGGATAATTTGGCTGCCAGTGTAACCCTCCTGAACAATGAACACTGAAGGAATCCTACCCGGTAGTTCATGCCTGGCAAGCTGCTATCCTCATCACTAGGTGCCACTAAATCCCACAGACTGCTCCTTTATAGCTCTCCATCAGTTTACGTTACCTCATGAGACAAGGCGCTCTGCAGAACACTGTTCCTGGAGATCTCACACATGTCGCAGGTACTGAGCTTGAAGACCTGGGCTGCAATGGCGTACTCTTCCATCAGGGGTTCCTGTAGACAGAAAGGCAGAGACTTACACTCTGACATTTGGATTACTCCAACTTCAAGTCACTGAGGTTAAAAATAGGCTTTGTAGATGAAGCTATCACCAGCTAAGTTGCATATGTTTACAGTATAATCTGGAAGGCAGAATTTTTACACAATAGAATCCTAATTATACACAGCAGAGTATGTGCCCTGGTCTCCTCCCTCCATGTGCTCAGACCTTGGTGTAATGGAACTGCATGGGGTCGTCAGTGGACAGAGAAACCACCAGGCCTTTCTTGTGGAACTCCAGCAGTGGGTTCTTGGCGTATTCCAGGAACAGGCTGTTGTTGCTGAGAGGAGACATGGCGATGGGGATCTGGGTCAGGAAGTACAGGTACTGCAGCACAGGACCCTGGTGAGGGAAGATTAATAGATATGATCAGTTTACATGATCAGGTCTAATCAATGACATGCAGGCCTCAACTTTAGGGGGCGGGGACACACGTTGATAAGTGTCCCTGCCAATAAAAACGTTAAAGTAGCAGAGGACTTTAATTTTATTTTGATAAATTGGTAGAACGCAACTCATAGCCTTGACATAATAATGCCTCTGGTAAAGCAGGTGGTAGCAGTATACAACCTCAAAAAAAGAAGAAGCAGCTATGCATGACTGAAGCAGGAAGTACCATGACACTTTCAGCATTCACTGATGCACAAATGGCACAAATTGGTGTATAAAAATTCACCAGATTGCAGGTGTTTGAGGCTCAAAATAACCCCCCACCCACCCACCCACCCACCCCTTAATATGTGTCCTCCCAAATGTTGAAACAAAGCCTACATCAATGATCAGAGTATGACATTATTTGTCAAGGCCTGGCAGTTGGACCTGAATTTTGGTTTTTATTTTTGATAACACAGCTAGCAAAATTACTGAACAGGCAATAAGTGATGTTCTAACTGCAATATTACTGAAAAGATTAATTCCAGCTCTGAGACTGCACTTGAAATTTCATTATCAATGGTACAGTAGTCCGAATATCCCCTTACAAACTTTTTCTCTTTTAAGAAACCCTGAAATCAGATAAAGATTGTTGTAATAACCCTGGCAGTTAACACAGCTAAGGCCTGGAGAGCAGTACGACGTATTAAAGATCCAACACCTACTCCAGATCCAGGTTTCAAACAGAATTTCTCCTTCCCTCTTTGAGAGTAGGTCCCAAAACACTTTTATCTGATATAGGAAAATATGATATATTCAGGCAGAACATCTTTTGGTACTGTCAGATAAGAGATGATATCAAGAAAAAACACATCTTTGTTAATTGCTTTTAATGCCTCCAGTATAGAGAAGCAGGTCCTCTGTACTATTTTGTATGCTGGAGCTGGGACAGAAATGGGAGAGGGTGCTGAGCGTAGAGATTACAGAAGATGTGTAGGAAGAATTTTGGAACAATTCAAAATAGAAACATTACAACTCAAAATACTACACAGTGCATTTATCGCCTGATCATTTTTCTAAATCAGTGCCGGCACCTCTCCATCGTGCCTTAAATGTAAAACAAATACTGGTAGCTTTACCCAATGTCTCTGGTTCCAAGTTAAATAATGCTGGGAAAAGGTCATGCATAAAATGTAGAGCATGTTTGGAACTGAGCTTGAATTCAAATTCCAGTGTCTCTTCTCCTTTATTGAAATAAATAAATAAAGTAATTAATTTATAATTTTTTCATAAGGAGCAATACTCAAATATTTTGGTGGTGGTGGAAGCAGAGAGGATGAAAGCACTGGAAAGTTAAATTACAGTTCACTGTGTTGTCTTCTTGTTCACGGATGTTACCTGGTATAGTTGCTTATGTTTTATCTACTCTTCATGTTATGCATGTTTTATTTGTATTCTCACACAGCAGCTGGAGATGACAATACTCCAACTCCTGATTCATCCACAGAGGACACCTCAACAGATGTTCTTGGTACATAAACTATATTTCCAACAGGAAATGAATAATGTGTTTCTTTACAACAATTTGAACTCTTTTTTTCCTACCAGGTCCATCATCTTCCCACGCTGAAGCTGACTCATCTTCAGCCCCTGGGGTTGGTTCCAATGTTACATTTGGTAAGTTTCATGTTTGCTGCCAAGTTATGGATGTCTTTCTTGGAAAATTAAATTGTTACTAAAGCTGTTCAAACTGATGTTACTCCTCAGATCCAGTTGTAACTATGGCCCATCATGTTGATAGAGGTAAAAATTTGATGCATAAGGTTTATAATTGCATACGGTATCTGGTTTTGTGTATCCTTAACTGCCCAAAACTTATCCTGCTTCGGGCCCCCAGATGTCCAGAGCCGGCCCTGCCTGGACTGTTAGATGATTGGATTCACACTAACATCTTATATTGACAATTTGATATAAATTGAAATCTGGTCAAGATAATAATGCATATAAGTGTATTTTAATCTTTTCCTCTCATGACACAGCTGCACATAGTACATCATTGTCATCTTATACCTTGTAGCTCCTTTACAGAAGTCTAAAACCGAACTGGTGCTTAATCATGTGTAAGTGAATGTATCTACGAGTGCTGCTGAATTCAAGTATTAATTCACAGAAAGAAAGAGAGGACTGACCTTCTTCAGGTTGAGACCGTGAGAGATGTTATCAGCAGTCATGAAGGCAGCCAGCAGATGGGTGATGGCACCAGCCTCACCGCAGTGAGGCCTGAACATAAATGTGTTCATCCCCCTCTGTCTGTAAAGCAGAAAAGCATGGGCAGATTATGAGACAATGGGCGCCTGGGCACAGATATGCAAAGGGCACCACCACCTCTCCTACAAAGTAGGAGCAAGACACCCAGACTCTGTGGTCATTTTGCATCTACTTGTGGTTGTTTTGTGTTGTTTTGTTGTCATTTGGGCCTTGGATTTTTTTGTCTTACTGAGGTAAACGTGTCTCTTTGAAGTAATTTTATGTCTTTTTTTTTTTGGTCATTTTGTGTTGCTTTGTAGTCATTTTCTGTCTATTTGTAGTTGTTAAGTGTCTCATTTTGGTTGTTTTGTTTCACTTTGTGGTTGTTTTTCACATTTTGTAGTTATTTTGTGTTCCTTTGCATCTCTTTGTGGTCATTTTGAGACTCTTCCTGGTTGGTACATGTTAATTTGAGTGACATTTTGCAAGTGAATGCCAGGGGGCCCTCTTGACACTTTGGGCCCTTGGGCCTGTGCTAGTAGGACCATTCATCCATGTAAACAAGTATTATACTGTGGAAAGGATGAATATTCTTACAGGAACTTATTGTCCTTTTATCATCAAAAATGCACTCATTGTGAGTATTTACAGAGATGAACATGAAATACTAAAGAAATGAGGTGAAACTACATACACAAAGTGGCATAAATGTCTTGTAAGAAACAGAAAATATTAAAGCGCCGCTCCAAACAAGGTTCAAAGTATAGAAAACTACTCTGGCATAAATAATATTTTTGAAATGGTTTTCAAAAAGTAAAAGAAAAACTAAAAAAAGTAAAAAAGAAAAAAAGGAACTGGAGCCACATGAACTCTTTCTCCCTCACTGAGAAGTTCTGGATCTGGCCCCAACAACTTGTGCTAAGTTAGCAAAGATAAGCAAATGTAGCAGAATGATAAGTTCAGTTAGCATCTTTTATTTGTTTTTTTGTTGACCCTTCAAAAGATAGTGATTTGCTTTCGAATTTGTGAGTGACATAGCAAATCTAGCTTGACTGGGCAACTTTTGAATCTCAGATTTTAGGGAAGTGCAAAGACATCGCCTCCTTCAGTAGAAGAATGTAAAATCACCTCTCTAGTGATATACTTTGCTCAGATACAAGTCAGTATGGGCAAGGTCAAACATTTTGGAGCACATAAACAGAAGAAAAAACACATTTTTGAGTGGAGGGGATATGTAAATAATTGTTGTCTTGCACTACTAGCTAACAGTAAAAAAGACAAAACTGTGTGCATGCAGACAAAGTTACTGACCTGCGGAGCTGGTTGAGCACAGCAATGTTGGCATACATGTAGTAGATGTAGTAGGTGTAGGAGGGGTTTTTGTTGATGTCCCACTCCTCTGGTTTGGGGCTCTTAGTGGAGAACATGTGACCGCTGTGCTTGGACTCATCATCCACACTGTCGAAACCTGTCACCTATACACCAGGAGGCAAACAGAGGAAACAGACAGCTCTCAGGTGATTTAACTTTACTCTTCAGGGTATTCTGGGGTGTTTAACTCTTAGATAAATATAACTGTTAAAAATGGTTGTATTCTTTTGTGTATTGAGCCAACAATAGTGGTCTATTAATTTGCTATCCACGTGTCTCATCATGTCACATTTGTTGTAGCACCTCTCATGTTTTGATATTTATCCCATTACTACATCCTTAAAGGAAAATTATTAGGGGAGAGGGTAGGGTGATAAAAAGGCAGGGTATTCTTTCTTTCTTTTATTTTTTGCTTAACCCATATTTCAATCTTATTTATAACATACTGATTATAAAAAAGACCAAAAGGTAAATCATAATGGTGGTTTTCATGTGTGCTATTGGTTGTGTTTCCATCCAAATGCCCAAATTTTACAGGAAATGTATACGCTTTTCCCATCCACCACCGCTGTGCGATTGAGATAAGCAGTAGGTGGCCGTGATTTTCCTGTCAGGTGCCATGATATCACTGCAGAAGAAGAGGGTGCCATGGGATGGCACAATTAAAGGAGCGCTAGTCAAACCTCAAATGAAAGAAAACAATGAATGTATAATAGAGAGAGCACACTGGACAATGAAAAAAGAGAGGTTTGAACGACTAATATTACAGCCCTGTGCTCTTTGAACAGCCCCATGTGTATACATATGCATGTTAAAAGCCATCTAGAGACAATAAAGACATTCAAGTCTTGTAATTTCTGTATGTCATCATTTATTCACTTGATCCGTTTCCATTGCACTTAGTTGCATTTACCTTATATCGATATATCTCCTTTTCTACCTCTCCCAAGCATGAGAAACTGTTTTTGTGGTATTTTGAGATTCACTGAAATCATTGAGGTTTTTTCACATGCAAATTTAAATGTGGATTAAAATAGGTGGATGGAAACAGTCATTGAGGTGCATTTTGCCATGTGTATTTGATATTGGTTAAAGAGAAAATAATAATGAGTTCACTGCAATTATTGTTTATCTAACAGCCCTTTATTCAGAAATAGAGTGGCTGCATTTTCGCCATTATGTTTGCCAGAAATATATACATAATATATATTAAGTTTTTAGATATTTTGGGAGGGTATTACAGGTTTTTGAAGTGGCAAGTCCAAAGAAAATATTGATAATGCTGGAGAGGGCCTTGCTACTTTTTATACATAATAAAATATTCATCACCTCTTGGGCTACCTTTCCCACCCCAGTAACTTTCATACAGACCCTACTTCATGAATCATGACAGTGATATCTGTCCCTCAGCCAAGATACAAACTGGTATCCTGCTGTGTCTGAGCTGTTATGATCATGCTGTCTGTGTCTGTTTCTGACTCACATGCTGGAGGAAGATGCTGAGCTCTGGGTTGGACTGTGGGTTGATGGTGGCCTCGAACACGGGAAGGAAAATGTTCTCCAACATCTTGCCAAAGTGGGGCACAAAGTTCCTGCCTCTGAAGATGTCACTGAGATAGAAGAAGGGTAAAACATATTTATTTGAACATGAAATCTAGCCATATTTACAGCTTTTGAGCCTTTTTTTTTTCAAGCTTACAGGGGAGTAAAAATAGATTTTTCTTTGATATCGGGTTAAGTAGAAAATAACTAAATCTTTGATTTATCCACAACAGGTTAATTAAGTCTCCATCTGTCTCACAGCTGGGTCAAACTGCACAGAATAAAATAATAATGTTTGAAAACTTACTAGATCCTGGGTACTTGAATCATCCATTTGAGGTTAGGGGAGTAGACTCTGTTCTTGACGAACCAGCTGGAGAGCTTGGTCCACTCATTGGGGTTGCAGCCATAGATGGAAAGACGAGGCTCAGCATACTGGTACTTAGCATCCTCCAGGTCACTGGCTACTTCCTGGTTTACACAAAGGTCAAATCAGGCCTGGATCACATGACTTTGGTACATAATAGATGCCCCAGAGCTGGCATATCAGTATTATATCTCCCTGTAGGATGTTTCATTATCAGAACCTATTTTTCTAGGACTGTTTCTTTGTGATTTTTCTTATCTATTCAATTAATATAGAAACTGACCTTAATGATTGTGGCAAAGTACTCTCCACCGATGTGGTTCTCTGTCTTCAGGTACAGGTCACGCAGCTCACTGGCTCCTACAGGGTTGTACTTGGCATTGAACTTATCAAAACGCTGGAAGGTTTGTCTTCCCTTTAGAGAGACAAGAAAGAGACGAGAGGGTTGAGTGAGGGGATAGAACAATGTGGACTGATTTATTCTACAAGCAAATGTAGTTGAGTAGATAGGAAAAATAAAATTTAAACTTGTGCTTCGTATGTTTAAATGATGGCGATTTTTGATTTAATATATTAATTATATTGTCTACAATCCTATAATTTTGACATATTATGACAACAAACAACAGCAATTGTTAATGTAAAACCTTTGACTGATGTTCTAAGCTACTTTTTGATATCTGGCACTCCGAGTTTGGTGTACTTACGAAAAGAAAATCAATACCATAGCCATTATACTTGGATGCTTTCCACACAGTCAAAAAACAGTCATGAAATGTTGATTTCTCATGTATCCTTTTCATTAATAGCTGTGCATTTTTATTATTCTGTTCACATCTGAAGCCACCAATGTTCCAACAACTGAGTTACGTACAGCGTGCACATCCAGGGAGTCCACAGTGAGGTCGTAAGGATGCAGGTGAAGGGACTCAAAGAGCTCTTTCATGGTGACCTCTCTCCCTTTGAGGTTGTGCACAACACGGTCAGCATCCACACGGTAAGTCTTCTTGATGAAGCGCAGCAGGTGCTTCTGGTTCATGCAGGCGGCAGCGTGGATGTGGGTGTCCACCTGGAATGGCATAGAGATGATACAGAGTGGATCACTGAGGTTTAGGGACTATGTGGTCTAATGAGTCTGCTTGGTCACAAGAGGGAGCTAAAGATACAGACAAGGTGTGTGGTAGTGCAGTGAGGCCATAAGGGAGAAATAGGAGTTTAAACATTAAATATATAGAATCGCATAATTTATGTACATGTGAATAGAGTTCAAATACACAGCCAAAACCAAATTCAATAAATGGTTAAGTACACTGAAAACTGTGATATTCAGTGTACTCAAAAGACTTTTTTCATGTTTAAGTGTGTTTTGTGCGTCATTCAATCTGATTGTTACCTACATTGCTAACATCTACAGTACATCACCTACATTAAAAATAAGCATAATGATGGTCACATCAGTCAGTGGAGGAACAATGCAAAGACTCTACTTTAT
The DNA here is from genome assembly GCA_029783705.1 of Chaetodon striatus. NCBI lineage: Eukaryota > Metazoa > Chordata > Actinopteri > Chaetodontiformes > Chaetodontidae > Chaetodon > Chaetodon striatus. Next base: position 7,268,148 of record JAPZEB010000002.1, read on the forward strand.
TTTAAACTCCAGTCTCTTTGGCACCTGGACCCACAGTAAATGTATTTTTGTTACATCCCTCCACATTAAAATACCAAGACGTATAGGTTTAAAGGTTGATTTATTGTTATTTTTGTCCACACCAAATGCTTTTCATGTCTACCTTCCTGCAGTTGTAGAAGTCCCTGTGGGGGTTCATCTTCAGCTCCTTCAGCTCCTCCATCTCATTCAGCATCTCATGCACATTGAACTTGGACATGAGGAACTTCAGACGGCGGTGAGTGTAAGTCTTACTGCAAAGCAAAGAGAAGCACAATATATTCATGTTATATCTTTATATTTCTGCACTGTGTATAATGCTATGTACCAAAATCCCCAAGTTCCTTAAAAATGCAAAGTTACTCAGCAATAAAACCTTTCTGATTTCTGAAAACCTTCATTCTACTGACTTGAAATCATTCCAGTTTTTCATGGCTTTGTCTATCACTTTGTTATTTATGAATTCATATCTACTCTGTAAGTCATTTTGAAAGAGACAGACACAAATTTCCTTGTGTACTTTGTTGGTGATTTGAAAGGTCCAGTGTGTAGAATTAATGCTGCGCTCCCATGGAATCAGGGAGACGACAAACTGGGTATCATTTCAGTGAATGATATGTAAAATAAAATGAGGCTGGCAAAGAATATGGGCAACAGGAATGGTAGATGGCATTGCCATTCAGAGTTTATATATATGTTACTTTTTGCCATCCTCTTATGTTCTCCTCGAAAGATGCAACCGAATGTTTCATAGCTCATTCACACAAGGAGAAAACGTGGAAGATCTTGACAATTACTGAACATTACTGGAAAAATCTGTGCCATTCTGTCGGACTCTTTGTTTCCCATACTGTCCGCAAAGTGTTGTCCATCTGCAGTCTTCCAACTGACCAACTGATTCCATGTGAACACAGCATTAGCGGCATTAGTGAAGTTGCAGGATTAAAACGTTTCCAGTGTGCCAAGCTTGAAGAAGAGCTATGGTGGAGGATGAAAACCTGAAAGGCTCTATAGCCAATGTTTGATTTGTCCGTTCAGGGCTATTGTAGAAACACTGTGAAAGAGGACCTGCTCCATATGTAGATATAAATGTCTCATTCTACGGTAACAAAAACACAATAATTATTTTTTTCAGGTGATCATAAACTAATGAAAACATGTGTATGAATATTATATACCATTTCTGTCAATATATTCCCCTAAATCCTACACACTAAACCTTGAATACTGCTCATCCAAAGATAAGATGATGTTCAAAGTTAACTTAACTATAACTATCTTATGACATTATTTACATGACTAATAATGTTTTGAGATGAAATAAGTGTAGATTTTTCTCTGATGGTTGTTTCTTGGCAGCACGGGGGTGTGGTGGTTAGCACTTCTGGACCCTTCTGTGCAGAGTTTGCATGTTCTCCCCGTGTCAGCGTGGATTTTCTCTGGGTACTCCAGGTTCCTCCCACAGTCCAAAGACATGCAGGTTAATTGGTGACTCTAAATTGTCCATAGGTGTGAATGTGAGTGTGAATAGTTGTCTGTCTCTATGCATCAGCCCTGTGATAGTCTGGCGACCTGTGCAGGATGTACCCTGCCTCTCACCCAGTGTCAGCTGGGATAGGCTCCCCCCCCCCCCACAGGAGGATACTCATGTTTTGGTTTGTCTAGAGCCAGTGACAAACCAAACACTGGCTCTAGACAAGGTTATTAGTGTTGTCATGTCAACCACTGTAGTGCTTCTACATGCTTGACACACAATCGGAGTTTCAGCTCTGCAATCTCACAGCTAGCTGCCACTAAATCCTATGAACTGGACCTTTAACACGCAATTAACCCTGGGAGTGACGTGACATCATTTTAGAAGATCTGGGTCACACAGAAATTGGACACTGGTGAAATTATGAGAGGACAACAGAGACAACTGACATATTTCAATTCTAAAATTAGAAACAGTAATCAACACATTTCAAAAGACTTACGTTGGGCCCTGTGCAATGAGAGCAATGAGGAAGTTCATGTCGTCGATGAAGGTGTCATAGTCGGGGCAGGGCAGGTCTTTGGGCTGATGTTTGTCAGCAGCTGCAGCGTCATTGTACACATAGATGAGACCATCCTTCATACGAGCAACATAACCCAGATCCTTTTGCAGCTTCTGGACGTCAAAGGGATCGTCACCGTTCTTTGGAGGAGCTGTGAAGACTGATGGATGGATGCAACATACAATTAATCATTTGGGATACCCAATGGTACGGAAAACATCTAGCATAAGCTCATTTATTTAAACCCCCAGGTCCACCACCTTATTGAGCCTCTACTCTCTTTCCACCTCACCTGGCTGCACCTGATCTTCATCTTTGAAGGTCTCTCCCTCGATGTCACGCAGGTACTTAGAGGCCGTCCGTGGGAAGCGCTGGTAGGCCAGCCTCATGTACTTCTCCCTGATGGTCAAGGCGCGGTACAGACCCTTACAGGACAGCTCAAAGTCATCCATGGTCACCTGAATAGCAGATATAAGAGATGTTACAGATTTTGGAGGAGAAAAAGACTGTAGCATTACAATGGCATGCAGCTGTGTCAACATTTGAGGCAATCTTTTGGAAACAAGATGAACTCTCAACTCGTGCAACAGACTTAATACATATTTAGATTTATATTTGCTTGATGGAAGGCATGGGGGCTTGATTTTTATAAACCTCGCTGTCCAAAAAATTGTTCCAACTTTGCTGTTTTCTGATATGCTGCATTCCATTTGCTCTCTGTCCTACTATGCAGTATATATATTTTTTAAGTATATTTGAAATATATTTTGACAAACATGAGGTTAGGCTAAAGCAGAAATAACAATCAGCTCCTGCAAAGTGTTTCTCTCCCTATAAATGTCAGACCCCCAGTCATGAAACCTAAACCCCGGCCTGCTCTCAGTTGAGCTCCATTCATGGCCCTCAGTTAGTGAGAGGGCAGCTGTGAGGTCACTGACCCACAGACACATATGGTCACTGAAATTCAAAGTCTGCATCCACGTCAACTTGACCCAAGTCAAGTTTAGGAAACTTCAGCTACTACTGCTTCAATATTATTTAAAAAGTCATGTTTTCTTGAACTCAAAGGAAAAGGTTGGTTTCCAATCTTTATGCTAAGCTAGGCTAACTGGCTGCTGGCTGAGACCTCACATTAAACAGACACATATCAAAGTGGTATCAGTCATTTAACTCGTAGCAAAAAGTAAGCACATTTCCCCAAAAATGATTCCTTTAAAGGTCCAGTGTGTAGGGTTTAGGAGAATATATTGCCATAATTAAACATTTATAATAATTATTATGTTTTCTTTATTATATAACTACCCCAAAAATAAAAATTGTTATGTTTTTTGATACCTTAGAATGAGACGTTTACATAGGGAGTGGGTCCTCCTTCACAAAGATTGCCATGGTACACCATCATGTTTCTACAGAAGCCCAGAATGGACAAACAAAACACTGGCTCTAAATAGGATCATTAGCATTTTAGTGGTGTCATTAACAGCTCCCCCCACGACGAGCAATGTTGGAAAAACACAGATTTTTAAAATTTTTTTTTTAATGTAAAACTGCTTATTTGGGTATTTTCACCAGTTTGAATTGCCTGGTCCATTTGTCTTACATAGAAAAAGACTTCTACGGATGATTCAGCTCCTGGAAAAAACCTCCTGAATGTGTGGATCTTATCAGAGAAAAAAATGAGCACTCATTCGCAGGTGCTGGGCTAGCATCCCGTCTGTGACACGCCAAACAGCACAGAAAAAAACACTGATTTGTAATGTGAAACTGCATTATTCAGTGTTTATTTATTTGTTTTGGAGAAGAGGAGACCTCTGTGGACAATTAAGTTTGCAGTAAAACCCTCCTGGATGTCTGTTTCAGAAAAAAGGTGAGCACACGTTGAGACTACAGACAAATAAAGTGAGCACACATTAGCAGGTCCAGGACTAGTACCTTGTCTTCAATGCAGCAAACAGCTTGGAAGAAACATTAATTTGTAATGTGAAACTGCTTTATTTAGTGTTTTACCGGTTTAAATCACGTGGTCTGTTTGTTTTGGAAAGAAAGAGACCTCTGTGGGTGATTCAGCTCATGGTAAAAACCTCCTGAGCAATGAACACTGAGGAAAATCTAACCGGGGGAAGTTTCAGCTGATTGCAATCTGAAATCCTCACTGCTAGATTTCACTGAATCCCCCTAAATCTTACATACTGGACCTTTTAGTCAAATTAACTTACACTTGTAATGATTACGTGTAATGATTTGAAATGATGTTTAAATGAATTTTCTGCTGACTGTTGACGAAACTAAGCAAATTAAGCTTTGAAAGAAAATGGTTAGCATATTAACAAACTCTCCAGAAAATGTCCCTCTTCGAAGGACACTTTTCTTTAACGAAAAGTTACACAGTTGAAACTTGATTATCAGGTTCTACCTGTTCAGTTATAGTTGCTCTCAAAGGTAAAAGTGAAAAAAGCCATGACAAAGGACAACATTTCATACATTTAATAAAGTCCCCTTCAAGTTCAGGGAATGTAATGAGGAGAATTTAAAAAAAAAACTGCATTATTTTATTTGAAGATTAATCTAAGTCTGAAAAGGAAGGTGATGTTTTCTAAAAGTATTAAGGCAAACATTCACATGCTCAAAGTTCACCATCAAAGTAGAATGTGACGAAAGGAAAATGAACAGTACCCCAGAGGCATAGTCTCCGATGATGGCCACTCTCTGGAAGTCAGGCACTTCCAGGTAGGTGGGTGTGTCCACTTCCACTGGCACTACAGGGACAGCAGCTGACTTGGCAGCGGCTGTAGGCACAGTAATGGCGCGGCGCTGGTGCCTCTTGCTGTGGATAAGGAGGGGGGAGGTTAAGTGGTTGGCTTCATCCGTTATCAAAATTTCTGAACTATTTGTTGTGAAACACAAGCAAAGTTCCCCTAATGATAAACACCAGCTAAATATTTGCCCATTTTTGACAATACAAAGTGTCCTGTCTCACCGTTTCTCAACATCGTCCTCATGGTGCAGATGGTGGGCCATCTCGTGGTGCATGATGGGACAGTCCTCAGCCACATCAAACATAGAGATCTCATCGCGGACGTCCTCGCTTTTGGTCTCAGACGCAAAGACCTGCTCCGCGAAGGCCCGCATCTTATCATCGGTCTCTGTCAAGCACAGCAAAGGTTTGTTCTGTTGTTAACAGACATGCACTCTGCTCCCAGCACACCATGCAGCACTGCATTAGACAGGCTGTGGCTCTGAGCAAAACAGACAGAACCTTTTGACTGCTAATCTATGCTGCATGAATATGACCACAGAATAATGTATTCATTATTGAAAGATGCATATTCTACATCCATTATAAAAAGGCACATACATTACCTAATTTGATGTGTACGAGCTCCAGCACATGCGTTGTATACATGACCAAAGACTGACTCAGCCATTACAAGTCTGCAACTCTGACCTCCAGATTGGTCCCATGCACACAGAGGAACTACAGTGATGAAGCACTGACACACACCTTCGACTCAACTTATACAAATACAAAATAGTAAATCCTTATCAAACATACACGGATCAGGCATAACATTATGACCACTGACAGCTGAAGTGAATAACATTGATCATTTCATTACAATGCAGTGTTCTGCAGGGACACCTTTGGTCCTGGAATTCATGTGGATGCACCATTTAGATGGGTGGAGTGCATAAAGGGGTTATGCACTCCACCCATCTAAATGTTGTTACA
>JAPZEB010000002.1:7287405-7299642 GCA_029783705.1 Chaetodon striatus
CCTTTCTCCTTTTTTAAGTTAAATTTTTGTTATATCTGAAGTTTCAATGAACTTTCACTAAGCAAAAAAAGCACACATTACATACAGTATAGTTCAACCCACAGGTTTGGGATGCATATCAGTATTATTTCTACTAGAAAAGAAAGCCACCCTAAGATTGTTCTGAATGTTTTGGCGGTTGGCTGGGAACAGAGGTTACATCTAATTTTTTCTTTTTTTCATTTATTTTGCTTGTAGTTTTTAGGCACCTTATTCTTACTTAATTCAATATTAGCAGATTGAGTTTCAATGGAAAAAAAAGCAAAAATATGTGCAAGAAAAAAAAAAAAAAAAAAAAACATAGTATAAAAGAACTGCAGATATAAGATGCCACAAGGAATTCTGCACCTGGGACAAATTGCTTAAGTGGAGCATGTGAATACCAAAAAGGTATCTAAAGGCTCCAGATTGGTAGAAGTAAATCCCATTAGATTAACTACTTTGACATTCACATACATTACACGCGCTCACACACACCATGCTTTCACTTCAGCTCTTCAATAAAGCGTTTTAAAAACTGCTCAAAAAAAACGAGCAGAGAAGAATCCTCAGTTTAAGCTCGCACATGAGAAATATGATCCTCCTTATGGAGGGAACTTTGCTTTGCTTTATGCGTTTTGTAGGAAAGCATACAGTAGTGGAAACTCGACAATGAATCCATTTTGAGTTTCCATGGGTAAAGGAGCAAAAATATGAGAAAAAAAATGGAGCAGATGCTCAAAGACATGCAAACATTCACACTCATTCACCCAGGCAAACTACTGGACAGATTACAGGTGCAGAATTCCAGACAAAGCAGATTCAAAAAGATAGGGACATAGACAGCCACACAGTCATCACTCTGATTTAGAGGGACGAGACCCTCAGAAACAAATAACCTCCGTTACACACTATAATCACTTCTAGGATACATCACACACGCACACACTCAGAGACCCCATGTACACTGCAGTGTGGAACTCTTTATCAAGTACATCATACATGGGGGGCAGGGAACTGTGGAATGAGAAAAGTTCCCTCGCAGGTATCGATGGGGACGAAGATTACACATGCCGATTACTGTATGTGTGCGTATGTTTTCTGTATGAATTTGTGTGTACAAGCATGTGTCAAATCAAATTCCCTTATCCCCTGCTGTTGCCTTTTGGGACAGCATCCCACCAACACCAAACAGGGTGGGCTCTGTATTGCTCAGTCAATGACGCCGGGCTGGCGAGTCTTGCGCTCCACATTGAAGCCCTGTAAGGAAGAGGATGGATGCAATTAACCTTGCAATCTTTTCCCAGGTACTCACTTTTAATAATACTATAGTCCTGATTTCCAGCAGAAATGTTTTCTTAACAACTTTGTATTTACAGTAGAGATGTCAGTTGCACTTAATTTTAACTGGACTTAACTGCTAACTAACCACGTGAACACAAAGAAACATGGAGCCCACTGCACAGCTTCCTGTCTCCACTGGTTAGCTGGCCTTGGCCACTCTGCACTGCTCACCATCCAAGTTGGGTGGGAGCTAGCAAAACCACTAATGTTTGGATTACCGCTGGTAATGTCGTCATGGTGGGGAGACGATATTGTCGCAGGAACATAATGGCCACCCTCTGGTCTGCCTCCTGGTAGCTCAGGCGAGTAAGTGGCTTAATTTTGAGCAGCAAAATCCCTTTAGCATTGTTAGCACCACTAACCGTGCTGACACTGCTAATGGTGCTAACAGTGATAATTAACAATGCTAAATGGGGACTGAGGCTCATATATGAGCCACATACCCACCGGGGTGACTTGAGGGGAGACCAGAGGGTGGGAACAATGTTTCCATAGCAACACTGTTTGGTCAGGATGGAGTTATGAGCTGTAATCGCTGAATAAGTGGCACTGCTAGCATACTCCCAACATACCTGATAGGTGCATAGTGCAGTAAACTAAAGACTAGCAAAATCAACCTTTAAACTAACATCCGTGATAAGTCAAAAATATTATTCTGGGTTACCTGATTACTGATTAAACACTGACATCCCTAACTTAAAATATTTGATACTAAAATAAGCAGCTTCATTCATATTGCGGACAAAATGTGGCAACAGGCCTGGTTGTACCTTTGAATTGTCAGGACCGCGGGGCTGTCTTACAATCACCAGGCGAGGAGCACTGGCGTCGTCAAGAGTGATGCTCTTCAATCGGTTAACCAGACGATCTGGACGCGGAGTCACCACTGGTTTAGGCCCCTCACTGGAATGCAAGGTACATAATGAACATTGAGACCAATTATTTTATCTTATGTTACCATCATACTGGTTACTGCCGGTAATTTTAATCCTGATTATAACTGAATCAAAATGTAAACTAGATTCTGGAGTCCTTACCTGACTCTGCGTACGTTGCAGGCACTACATTTTCCTGTGCGTTGATTGAGGACAACTGAGAACTCCACCTCATCCCCGGTCTGGAGCTCAAGGCCATCTTGCACTTCTTTTACATGGAAGAACAGCTTCTTGCTCTCGCCAACTTCATATGTGATGAAGCCAAACTGGGGGCAATAAGACAGCAACTTTAGGATTTAAAATTGAAAGTCATTCACATAATCTGTGCTGTAGTAACAGTAACTTCAACGCAAAGGTTTCTGATACATGTGATGCAATGATCATTCATAAAACAGAATTAAACCATCACTACCTGATCTTTGACACACTCCACCACGGCTCTGCGCTGAGGTACCACATTACAGGCCATCTTCTGTCCAGTTTGGGCTACTGTGCAAACCTGGAACTTTACAAGCTCTCCTTTCTGCAGACAATCTGCCTTGTTGGACATACCCATAATTCCAAAGGGATAATTCTGCCCTTTAGTTGCACCTGAACCAATAGAGAAGGGAGAAGGGAGTGATATCCTGGTTATCTTCCCAAGAAAACATTGTGCTTCAAATGTTGGGTCAACAGGTCCCATCATTACTTGACACCAACCTTCCTCTGTGACTTCAATAAGCCCTTGGTATTCTGTCTGGGAGGGGTCCACACTGCGCAAGGGACGGATGACTTTCCCCATCATCACTGTTGCACCAACATCCTCACTAATGCCATTCACTAAAAAGTGGAGAACAGTGGGTTTGACACACCTACACCACCATATCAACAAATATTACAACGAATAATGACAGTTTAACTGGCAATTTACCTGCAGCCACTTTGGTAACCTTTTCAGCACTGACTTTGTTTCCTTTTCCCTTCGAGAGCGTGTACTCCACTGTGTCGCCCAGCTCCAAGCTCTCCAAGTCTCCACACATTTCACTGAGGAGAGAACGGATAAACACTAGGACTTGGATTTAAACTCACAGATTGTTGAACACAATGAACAAGTAAATCAGCAACTAACTCATCCAAAGGCATCCATTACTTAAACCTCTACCTGTAGTGAAAGAAAATCTCCTGGTCATGATTTGCTGTCTCAATGAAGCCAAAGTTGTCCTTCAGTGTAGCAACAAATCCAAGCAGTCTCTTTGCATTGGAGGCGTTGCGGTTGAGGACTCTAATGGAGACAGCGCTCTGCTGGCCAGTTCGCTTCACTTCGTTGATGGAGAACTCCACCTAGAGGACAAATATAGTAAGTCGCACACAGGGGGTAGACAAACATTGCAAATGTAAAGAATCTTAGGCTATGTTCAGACTGAAGGCAAATCAGATTTGTTTCTCAAATCAGGTCTTGAGGACAGACTGTCTGCACTGTAATTTACAAGTAATTAGATCTTATGTGTTTCCAGTTACCACAAACCTGTCTGCATAGGTTACTGTGATAATGACACAGGCATCAGTAACTATATGGCAACACTGGGATGCAGCTTTTTAACAATTCTGGTGTCCATGGACTGTTGTTTCTCATGCTGTCCTCTTTAGCGCTCTGCTAGTAGCAGCATGGATGTCCTCAGCACTTTCATTCACGATTTGATGTTGTGTGTTTCGTTCAAAGACATTTTGAGATCAGATTTTAGCCAGAGTGGTCGGACTGAGACGCATCTGTACAAATCCAATTGGAATCTCTTTTTTAACAGCCTTCAAATATGGGCTGTATCGGATTTGCAAAAATTTCATGTAGTTTTTTGCCATTCAGACGTTTTAAAACCCAATTTGGGCTGGCAGTCTGAACAAGGCTTAAATCACCCCTGCAAACACAGCCACAAATGTTGGGTAATATTAGCAGCATTTGTCTCAATAGGAGCAGACCTCACACTACTGCCCACTACCTCTTCACTGTCTGAATTCATTATTTTAATGTGCCTTTCAATCTGTGTTTTTTTCCTTTTTAGTCTTCATACCGCCTTCATTATATCTCAAGCAAAATTCCTGAGTCCAGTGTCACTCAGCAGATACCTTGTCTCCAACCTGTGGGTATCCTCCTCCCTCTAGGTCCTTGGTATGGTATGCCACAGTGAGCTTCACTCCGCAGTCTTCATATGCAATCACTCCTTCCTCTGCTTCCTACAAAGAGGTCAACAAACCACATTATCCTCCCAATAATGAGCATCACCAATGCTTTATCCAGCTGGCCTCAGCCAAGGCCATAGTCTTAATCAGTGCTACACCTGTTTCTTAACAAAACTGGTGTAAGCTACCAAGGTCTCACATGATTCAATCTGATGATTTAGGTGTATTAGAGGATGGTGTGCAGACAGCCCACACAAGCATGTGAGAGGCAACAGTGTGTGCAGTGATTTATTCTGTAGCAGCCTAGATGGTTAGCATTAGCCTAGTCTACTGCAACAGCTCTGAGTTACAGCCTACTATGAAGGGCTGCATAATTCCAAATCACCATTGCAGCTTCATTGGGAACACTTTTGCAATACTCACATTTTTTATTCCTGCCTAAGTTATTCACAGTACTTAAATGAACCAATCACAGCATGCAATTTACTGGCATTATCATGTTAGGCATTTAATCCAATAAAAGCTTTGGGGTACAATATAAGATTGCCAGGCTGCTTGATCACAGAAAATAAGAACACTGTTTTATGCTTCTTAATCTGCTGTTATGCTCCCACTGCCACTTCCAATTACTATAATCATTTTGGGTGCAACAATATTTCTCAACTGTCTTAAAGTGCCAAAAAGGGAGCACAGAGTAACGGAGACCAGAAAAGTAGTTCATTAAGTGACTATTCAAGGTGCTGCTAATATCATTTAGGGAGGACAAAGAGAAAATGAATGTTATTGAATTATGATATATATTACTAAAAGACACTAACACACTGTTCCAGAAACCCATACTAGAAATTCGTACTATTGTTTCTTCATTAATTGTGCAGCCCTCACTCACTCAATCAGTGATACAAAGTTTGAGTGCATGTTTCTAAGGGTTAAATGGTGATCAGATACCATGCTGTCAACTAAAGAGGCAAAGGAGGCAATCGGCGGGCCAGAAGCCTGCAAAGACCAACCTTTTCTACAACTTTAGCCTTAAAAAATAAGAGAAACAGACACCCGTTAGACAACAAGGCTTGTCAAAATCACAAATCCAGTATTCTTACACTGCTTTAGTTAGATTCTAGACTGTTCATAGACAGTCTAGGAATCAAACATTTCTTAGACTAAATGTTAGTGAAATACATGGACAACTTGTGTTTGCCACACATTTGCCAAGAACACAAGCATCTTAATCATTTATTTGTGGGACTTAATTCATGTGACTTCATGCAGAAGGTCTCAGTCCTACCTTGTCTTTTTTCTAACCAACAAGGAGCATGAACAGGAGGTTGTCATTGGACGAGAAAGCAAAGAGGAAAATTAGAACTAAAACAAAAACTGGGAAAATGGCTGATGTGACGGTGGTTAGGGGCTGGGGTGGACTACGAAGCTATTGTTTCTGAATGCATTAGGGGTATTTTTATGTGGAATATTTGTCATTATGGTGCACTATGGTACCTTTTCCTTGCCCTTGGTGGGACTGGTATTCTTGTTGCCGGTTGCCACAACTTCCTTCTCCACCACACCCATAAAGCGCTGCTCAGACTGGGTGTGGAAGGACACTGTGCCCTTGGGCAGCTTCTTGATGCGCACTGCATGGTTCCTCTGAGCTGACAGCATATCCTGGCAACAACAGGACATTAGTTTCAGCTTGTTATCCACAAATGATTAAAATGTGCCTAATAAAGTAGTAAGACAGAATACATACTTTTGTGAAAAGCTTATAAACAGGACCTACAGGCACAACAGTGAACTCCACTTCATCTGAGATGTGCAGTTGGCTTTCTTCCAGGACTTCACTAAAGTGAAAGAACATCCTGGCATCCCGATCCACGCACTTAATAAAGCCAAACCCATCACGTATAGCTGCAATCACCCCCTAGAAGAAGATTGGGTGACATAGTTTGAGAAAAGGAATTCACTTCAGTTCATTGAATTTGGACGTATCTTCCAATCTTCCAGCCTTTTTAAAAAAAAATCTATACAGTGATGCATTACATAATATAATTGACTACGATTTATTCTTTTGTAATCCTCACCATTTCACGGGTCTCCTTGGTGAAGTTGAAGGTGTCTGGGAGGATGTCGATGTTGGTAGCCCTCTCCAGCTTGTCTCTGCGGTCAGTGGAGATGTTGAACTGGATGTGGTCTCCCTCCAGCAGAGTCACCTTGGACTTTGTGTCCTTCTCGCCAAATGGCAGCTCCTTGTCAGTGAAACCAATCCTGGCACTGATACGGCCCGGTAGAGGGTCGTTCTGTGGAAGCAGAAATAAAATATTGGTCTAAGTTGTTTGTGTTTCGTTGCTCAACAGCCAAAGCCTAAAAAACATAATTCACCTTGCCACATTAGTAATTTACTTGCCTGATTCTTGGTGGGAACCTTGGGAATGACCTTGACAACGGTGCCTTCAAACTGCTCAATGCTGATATCCTCAAAGATGACTGTTCCTTGGGGAAGCAGCCTTACATCTGTGGCTACCTCTTTACCCTACGTCACAAGAACATAAAATGTAAACAATGTTATAGTTAAAGGTGTCAAAGTTGGTCAAAATCTATCCACAGGTTGAAATTTACTCAGGTATTTATGGATAGTGGAGTTGAGAAAACTTGTCAACACCTACATTTCTGTCTTTGATGGTGAACTCGACGTCATCTCCAGCCTGCAGAGCCTCCAGATCACCCTTGAACTCGCTGTAGTGAAAGAAGATCTCCTTCACCACATCAGCCCTCTCAATGAAGCCAAAAGCCTCCTGAAAAGATTGTGATGTATTTTAGTCAACATAAAATTATTTTCATCTGTATGGTGAGAATTGTAGTATGAAACCAGATATAATACTCAGAACTTAAGATATACCGCTGGACTAGCAAACATCACACATAAGGCTGTTCGTTACAAACCCTGCCCCCTTTGCAAACAAGCTAGTTGCTAGGCGTGTAAATCCAGGGCTGACAGGGAAAGTAAAGTACTTTTCTCAGCAGTTTTGGATAGTGCATTTTTGTGAAGTCAGCTATGACAAAGATAACCATAATCTGTCTGATCATCCTATTGTAACAGCTCCATGTAATGATTTTAGCCCTTACCTTTGTAGCACACACCACACCCTGGCACCTCATTTGCTTCTTCTTCACCAGCTGAATATTCCGAGCACTGACTGCACCAGTACTGCAATACAAGAAATATGAATTATAAAATTGAAGTGAAAGCTGGAAGTTATTAAAACAATAGTGACATGGTGTTTAGACTTACTGCTTGTTAGTTTCCATATAAAAGCTGACTTTGTCACCTGTGTCCAGGTGGATATTTCCCTCCACATCATCAGGGGTGTAGGTAAGATAGAACACTTCCTATGGAAAGTCACAAAAGTGGCAAACTTTTTAAAGGGTTGTGAACACACTTATTGACCAAGAGCTATTTCTAACTTAAAGGTTAAATTTAAATCTTTATATAGTCATCTCTGTTTAATAAATTTGTTACAAGACACGAGCACACCAATCGAGTCAACACACAGGCTTTAACAAACTGTAACGGTTGCACTGCATTATGCAAAATTTAATTTGACTTACAATCAGTAGTCTCTGTTAAAGGAGCAAAACCACAGATACATCTATCAACTAAATTGAAAATGCAACCCAATTTTAATGTTTTAATAGGAGGTATTTAATTATGGTGACAAGAAAAAGAACATTACTCTCACCTAATGCCACCATAGACGCACCTGAATTTTCATTTTGCATTATGTATATCTGTATGTGGATTATTTGGGGATGTATTTGTTCTTTTTTTCTGTTTTAATTTCCAATGGACAGGTGTTGCAAATTCATGTTCCGCTACAAACACTAAACACCATCAGGTTCCTGTGCATAAATATACAATTTCAATGCTACCGTGATGTCCATATAAAATAAACTAAAACAATTTCATATTCAAGGCCAATCATAAAGTGAAAGAATGAATATATATGACGGACAGACAGCCATGTGCTGTGGAGGCTCACGATGCTACATTTACCCAGTCACCTGGTGCGCCTGGATTGAACACATGCAGACTCTGAGCTCTCCACAGCATATGGTTGCATATCATTGACATACATCATCATAAATCATAACGTGTAAGCAGTTGTAAGTAGGTATTTAGCAAAACCGAGCCAAGCATGGAACAAATAATTGAGTGCTCTTTGTACAAAATCCCTACGAGTGGAGGGATAAAAATTTTAATGACAATCTGCATTTTATTAATCGAGCATGCAGCTGTCCGTGCCACTTACCCCATTTCTTTCATAACAAACACTGCCAGTGGGCACCTGGCCGGGAGCAGACTTTCCATCCAGGTGCACGGGGATTGCGGAGACAACCTGCAGAAAAAGGAGGAAATGACAGATGGAGGCCATTAACGCACTGCCTTGCCAATGGGAGGATGACTGTCCATTAGTAATTACATAGCCCAATTCAAATATCTCTGGACATGTGATGGATGAAATGGCTGAATTTCAAATGTCACAGTAACAAGTATATCAAGTGTCACAAATGTGGTGAACTTCCCACAGGTTAGCGTGGTTGCATGTGCATGGTTGTGCTTCAGTGTGAGATCTGTAAACACTGTCAGGCCCCTTAAGAGCCTCAGGCATGTTGATGACCTGACTGAACAGCTCAGTGAGTGAATGAATCAGTGTACGTGTGGAGTCACATTGTCCCCTACATGCAGATCTAGATGTATTATGTGTATGCATTACAAGACAAGCAGCATCACTTGCATGTTATCGGCTGTACATCAACAAAGAGCCAAGCACCAAAGTCTGTCACGGCACAGTTCTGTCTTCCCCTGCTGAGCTTGATGATGCAGCATTTGGCTCATGTGACTCTTTATAGACCTGTACCAGACTGGTACATGTAAGATTTGTCTTGGTTAAAGAGACTAACCAACAGCTGTGCTATACTAGTTATACTAGTTTCTGTGAGCATTCAGAGAGAAATTAATATGCCCACTGGGCAATTACACCAATTACATGACCATATTTGTTTTATGGACATTCAGCACCTCCAGCAAACATGCATGTCAACGCAAAAAGCAAATCTGACATTCAAATGTATTTCAAATCTTGCTGGGAATTTTTGTTTTGTTTTAATTTAGAAGAAGGATCAGAGGGAGATCAAATTCAACAGTTTACTAACAATACATCCCGTGCCCACAAAACACAATGGGCAATATAAAATGTTAAATTGACAGACAACGACACAACCAAAAATAAAATGGTGTTCCTTAACTGGATGAATATAACCATGCAGCACAGTAAAGGGAAAGGCGTGCAGGTCTGGCCCCACCTGGCCCGAGATGCGCTCCTCTGGCAGCACCTCTGGCTTTATCTTTAGCAGCTTCACTGCTATGGGCTTGCCAGTGCGCCTGTCAGAGGAAACCTCAAACTCTACATCATCTGAGGAGAGAGAAGCAAACACTTAGCTTAAAAGGTACAACTTAAGTTTCAGGACTGTAACTCAAGTGTTTTTCTTTACTACAAGTTCTAGAGGTTAAGTATTTATGAGTGGTGCACAGGACCAGGGCCTCTCACCTCCTATTTTAAGCTCCTGCAGGTTGCCATTGTACTGAGAGCAGTGGAAGAAGAGACGGGCCTGACGTTCGGAGCACTGGATGAACCCGTAGGAAGTCAGGAGCTTTTCCACCACGCCAGTCTCTCTAATGCCAGGCCCTGTGCCGTTGGCGTACGCAGTGTGTCCATTGTTATGGAGCATACCAGGGTCAAAACTCATCTGGGGAAGAGAAGACACAAGTGTTAGAAAGCATCCAGTAGTGGATCAACATGAACTACATTGTTTTAAAAAAGTGGGACGCAGTTTAATGCAGTGTTTGATGCCAACCTTAAAAAAACCCAAACAAACAAACAAACAAAAAAAACACTTCAAACATGCAGGTACAGCAAACTTCAGGAGGAAGTGGGGAGGAGTAAAAAAAAAAAAAAAAAAAAGCAACAGTAAAGCTACATCAGAGTCCTCTTGGGTTATCTGGCCATCAGCAGAGGGGAACACACGATGACAATGCCTGATACAATTAAAGGATCATTTATAACATTGACTAGAAAAAAATAAAGAATGAATTAACACAATAAGGACACTGCATGGCGCTTCCTGCTGTTGTTCCAAGTGTCATGCACCTCAAGTTAAAGTTCACTGAATTAGTCATGTGATTTTAGTCTCAAATCAGCTATGCACTGACAGAAACGTTCATGCAATTCCAGTTAGAAAAACACTAAACACATCAAATCTACCAACCAACCAACCAGTGATTATACTGGAATGTCAATAAAAACTTGCTTATCAAAACCTTCCACTACACCCCGGTTAAACTCCCTTTGTACGCAACTACACACCATGCTGTTAGCAAAAGTCACATGACAACAGCAGCTCACAGGGCTGTTAAGTCAGTGTGGGCACCGCTGAACATGCCCTCTTACTGATCTCTGATACAAGGGAGTCCGCTTGTGTTTTTTACTTCCTGGGTGGGGATGGCAAGAGACGGAGGAGGAGCGGGGGATAGGCATGGGACCAGTAGAGGTAGATGGGGCAGAGCCAGTGTTGCGAGCCACTGGAGGTTCAGATGAGCCTCTTTCCATTTCTGACACTGGAGATAGGACTTGCATATGCTGTTGGGAGGAGGCAACAGCTTTGAAAAGGAGCACAGTCATAGTGTATAACTGTTTTCCTTTCTTCAAATGAACCGTATCTAGATCTAGATTTCACAAGTTGTTAAGTTATCACGCAAAACCAGTTATACAGTATTATGTTATAAAATACTGTATGATCTACTTGACCTCGCCAATCTGCCGTTATTTCACACAACACCCAGTGTTTGCCCATGCACCAATTTTTGGAGGCCCAACATGTATACATTTTGCAATATACTACATGTTCTTGTATCCAAAAGATTTTTCTAATGCTATGTTAGCTCATCACAACCACCAAAACTCAAATCCTGACACCTTGATACAAAGTCACAAGAAAACCACAAGGCCACTCATTAACAATGGATCTACTACCATAACAACCTCGCGCTGTGGCATCAATCGATAGCACTAACCGATGCTTGAGAGTAATAGTTTAACCAAACAGGAACGCTACTACAGAGACGGCAGACTAAAAACTTAAGATTAGGCTATCCAACCAGCCAGTTAAGGTGAAGTGGTTTAAGTGCAGTGTCGCGAATGTTACTCAGGGTCGAGTAAAAAAAAAATCTACTGAAGATGGAAGATCAGAAAATGCAAATGACAGGTCATATAGCGGTGCTTCTACAGTGGACAGAGAGTTGGTGATGGGTTATGGGTTATGAGGGGGGGTCCCAGAGCAGCCTCTTCTGTTAGGCCCTGTACTGCACTACTATGGTAACGAGCTACTCTTAACATGCTGTATATAGACGTCTTTTACCCTTTAGTGTCCTTAAATACAGGACATAAAAGGCCTAAGTCCACAGGGCCTCATGACTGAGTGTTTGGTTGCCCTTGAAGCTATTACTCTTAAACATCCAGGGAAAAAAACTTCTGGTTTCAGAGATAATGAGGGATTTTAGTTCAATGCTGATGGGTTAGAACTTTAAGTACTACCCATTTAACTTATTACAGTTTTTAACTACATACCAGGGCTAACTGGTATGCAGTTTAGCTCGTATTCTTATCGCCTTGAATCGAGTGAAGTTATGTACAAGCATTAAAGTAGCCCAACATAATTTGCTCATGTCACGGGCTGA
>JAPZEB010000002.1:7323845-7338071 GCA_029783705.1 Chaetodon striatus
TAGTTTAGTGAACTTTATGAGACTGATATCATTAACTGGCTATCATTTTTCCCTTTTTGGGAATGGTGCCCCACGAGTTGATTTAATGTTAATTAAGTCACATTATTTAACATAATTAATAATTATTGCTAATAATTATTAATTATTTCTGATGGCCAAATTGATACCTAAATTGTAGATTCCGTACATTTATGGTGCCGCCATGTGAAGCCTATTAATGTAGATTCGCTACATTAATGATGCCACCGTACAAAGCCTATAAGTGTGCATTTTCTACATTTTGGTGCCCCTTGATGAGGCCTAGTATTATAATTCCCAACAATGCTGTTGGTTAGTTTGTTTTCCTCTACAGTTTGCATTCACTATGAACAAAAAACGTATTGCTTATTGCTCTCTTGTAATGCATGGGTGTCTGTGTGTTTTAATTGATTTCAGGTTCCCCTTCCATCGGTCCCACAAAGGCCTGCAGCCGCTACATACTCATGTTTTGTGAGACGAAATAAAGCCTGCAAACACTACACTCTAGATGTTGTGTGCTTGCCTTTTTCTCAAACTTCAACTTTCCGCATTCCCAGGGGAAAGTCCAGAGCCAAACTGGCACAAGATGGCCTCATTGGCAAAATCTCCTTCACATCTGAGTGGACTGAAGCACAACTGAGTGAGGAAATGACGGCCATTTTCAGGAGGTCTTTCGCATTGGCTATGGACCAGTCATTCCCCTTTGAGTATTTAAGCACTGTTAAGGGATGTAAGAGACTTATGAAGCCAAACATCTCAAGCACTTTTTCGTGGGGTGGAAAAGAGGTTGCCTCCATCAGTTCAGCAACTTGTCTGTACTTAATGGCATTAATCTATAAACCCGTTCAGGTGAACAGTTTATATTACAGTACTCAGTTTTAGATTTAGTCATGGACAACATTCAATGTATTACAAGAAAAATTTGTTTGTTGCTTTTTGTACTTCTTTATTTACAGTTGTGCTCATAAGTTTACATACCCTGGCAGAATTTGTGAAGAGTTAGTGGCTGGGTGAAGCAATTTATTACCACACAATTGTGTTCGATCTTTTTAAATCCTAATGATAAGAGCAAACACCAAAATGGCCCTGATCAAAAGTTTACATACCCTCATGGTTTTACCCTGATAATAAACGCACAGACTGACACAGACAGGTTTAAATGGCTACTCAGGGTAACTGTCCAAGCCTGTAACTTGATTGCTTGTAATTAGTATCTGTGTATAAAAAGTCAGGGAGATTCTGGGCTCTTGACAAACACCTGCACATTTCATCCATAGCTGCACTGACTTTGCTGGATTCTTAGCCATGCGGAAAGCAAAAGAACTGTCAAAAGTTCTGAGGGAGAAGGTTGTTCAACATTAAAACAGAAAAAGGATTAAAAAAAAGATATACAAAGACTTGAGAACGCCAATCAGTAGTGTTCAAGCTCTCATAAAAGTGGAAATTGAGAGGTTCTGTTGATACCAAGCGACAGTATAGTAAACCATCAAAAATTTGTTGGTCAGACTCTCTGATGATCAATTTTTTTTATATGATTGTGTTATTTTAGGATGTCTCACATTTTAATTTGAATCCCATTAAAAATAAGAGAAATGTGTTTTGCCTGATCACTCATGTTTTTCTTAAAGATTGGTACACAGTTACAAAATCTTCCAGGGTATGTCAACTTATGAGCACAACTGGAAATAACAGCCTTTTTTCAAGTGAATTTAGTGTTAAATACTTCTGCATTGTCACTGACTTGGTGTATTATAAATCACACATAACATTCTTTTTTTTCTCCAGGAGGAACCCGAGGAGCCCGAGGAACTCTCTGATAGTGACTTTGAAAGTCCTGTGTCCCAGAGAAGGAGAGGTGGGTCTGGATTTAAATTGTTGTCTCGCAACAGGTTATAGGCACAGTCAACAGTTACTTTCTCACTGCAATGACTTTATCATTTACTTATAAAACAAAGTCTTATCTGTTCTAATTCTGCTCATCCCAAAATTCAGATATGGGTAATTAGAAATGTTATGTATTTTTTTCCCAATTACTGCTATATGTTTTCCCTTTTTCTTTCTGCCCATAACATCATGTCATGTAGTTCATTCAGTGTCACCTTCTGCAAGTGAAAGTGGGCTCATCACTGAAGGGAGTGAAAGTGACAGACTGGAAGAAAGTCCATTCTGTCATGGTAGTAGGTTAAAAGACTTGTTTATATTATGTTTTCTATGGGCTGTATGGTAACTCAGGTTCAAACCCTGGTCCAGCCCTAGACCTTTTTGTGTGGAGTTTGCATGTTTTCCTTGTGTTTGTGTCAAACATCAAAAACAGGCACATTTAGATTAATTATCCAGTCAGTCAGAGTTGGTTCCTGGGCACTGTGCTGTGGCTTTCCACTGCTCCTCTGGGATGGGAGTTGAGTTAACACTTAAGGATTGTAGCCCTAATTTTCAATTTGTTGACAGCAATCAACAAACTTCAACCAATGAAAGCAGACAGGCCTCTGCTGTCATTCACAGTTGCTCACTGAACACAACCTTATCATGCATCTATGTATATGGAGGGGGCACAGTAATATATTTTCTACATCAGCCTACACACAAGCTTGTCAGTATTTGTAAATTTCTTATCCCTGCAGGCAGCTACACATTTCATCATGAATGTTTTCGGCCAGTAGCGGCAATATTAATAACTTTATGTTACTTCATGACAAAATAGTGTTTGGAGACCGGACTCATTTCTGATCCCTTTGTGGTTAAAATGATCATGTCATGAAGTCATGAAGTGTGCAAGCCACAACACTCCTGAGTACAAGACAGACAGTTGTGTAGTGTGAACAGTACAGTGATCTTAAGACTTTGAAAATCATGTAGTGTGACCAAAGCTTAACATAAAATGCCAACCTGACAGAATTGTCAGTTTTGTCAGCCTCAATTGTGATCACTGTAAGCAACCTGTGAACTGTATTTGGATTTCATGTCTTGATTGACAAATCATCATAAAAGGTGTAAACTGAGCTTAGTAGCACAATTCAGTCATTTGTACTGAAAGGGAGAGGCAGCTCTCAAACCTGGCTTTTAAATTGTTTTAAGGAAACACACTTGAAAGATGGAATAAAGATGAAGTTGCACTTAGATAAAATAAGATTAACATCATTACAAAAATATTTCCCTTTGACCTCCTTTTTATTTATGCAGTGCGGACTACAGTGCCTTCACCACCGAGGGAAAGTGAGGCCAGATGTCAGGAGACAGAGAGCAGCACTCAAGAGAGTGAAAATCAGGGCCAGGCAGGGGACCTGAGACAATTGCTTCCTTATGATGTGGCAGAATTTGTGTAAGATATGGTTTGGGCTTCATAGAAATACATCAGTGTAGATGTTGGTCTGTTTACATTATGACCCTTATCTATCTATCAATCCATTGCGGCTGACAACATATATTTGGGCTTTCTGCTGAATTTTTGGCTGTATTTGTTTATCTTTGTTTGCTCAGCCCTGTTTATCTGGAGGAAGATGAGGCTCTTGAAGAGGCAATTCAGCGTAGTCTCCTAGAGGAGTTTGATGGACCTTCTGTTCAAACTTTAAAGTAAGAGTTGCAAGTAATTTTTTATTACAGTAAATATCTTCTTTACACCAGTGTAAACATTGCAAACAGCATGGAACAGTTATATCACCATGCACTGAAGGTGATAGTGGAGTAAATGCACAGATATCCAAAAGTCTGTTTATCTTTGTCGTTGTCTTTTTCAATATAGATCATCTGAAATGCTGAACAAAGAAGAAATTGCAGGCCTTCTACAAGCTCACAGTGACAGAGTTATTACATCGGAAACAAGACAGATTTATGTCAGTCGAGCCAATGTTTGGACCACAGCCTTACGTCAGTTTAAGAGACCCAGTTTTGCAGAAAGCTGTATGTCACATGCTCTATGTCACATTTGCAAGCGATGAACATGATGCTGAGGAAGATGCTGTAGACTTTGGGGGCCCCAGACGAGAGTTTTTCCGCTTACTGGGGAAGGCTATCTTCCAGGACAGTGGAGCTTTTGAAGGTAATGAAATTATTATGTAGTCTGAAGGCTCACAAGTGAGTCAGCATTAATGGGTAAATTAGTTCTCTTTGATTTGTACGAGTATGGTCTCTGGTTTTTATTTTAAAAAGTTTCACTTAAAACTGCATTTTGTAGATTGTGGTTGAAGAGGAGAAAATAGTTTTGTGCTTACCTTGCCACAAATATTGGTTTGGAATGTCAGAGTACGTGGTACAGAATGCGCTGTTACTTTATTTAATCTTTCAGGCACACCAAATGGATGCACACCAAGACTGAACAGTCTCCACTTGCAAAATGGATTATATCGAACCATTGGCAGGATGATGTCAACAATAATAGTGCAAGGTGGTGAACCACCTGCATTCCTGTCCCCGAGTGTAGTTGACTACATTGTGTCTGGGGACATCCTTCACGTTCATGTGACACCCGATGACATAGGGGACCTTGATATAAGGGAGAACCTCAATACGGTAATGTGGACTATTCTGATCTAAAGGCTATTGTAGTAAGCCTTTGCTTTTTTTCCCCTTCTTTCTTTTTTTGACTATTCCACAGCAGAATGCATTATCAAAATAATTTCATATTACCAAATAAATAACTAAAAATTCCTACTTTTGTTGTCATAGGTAAGTA
This sequence comes from Chaetodon striatus, assembly GCA_029783705.1. Classification (NCBI taxonomy): domain Eukaryota; kingdom Metazoa; phylum Chordata; class Actinopteri; order Chaetodontiformes; family Chaetodontidae; genus Chaetodon; species Chaetodon striatus. The sequence continues at coordinate 7,328,533 of JAPZEB010000002.1, forward strand.
ACTATTAAGTGAAATGCACAGTATATGCAGTTCTTCTGTAAATGTTGATTAAATGCAGTAATTTGAGAAAATAAGATTTAAAAGATTTGATCTGTAATATTTAGGTTCAACATGCAACCTCGGAGGACGATTTGGAGAAAGCAGTCAGCTGATGTGACTCATGGCGATATCAAGTTGAGGGTCTTCCACTTGTAGTCACCATGGCCAACAGAGATGCGTTTGTGAAAAATGTGGTTCTATACCATACTGTTGTCAAGCTGTCTTGATCAAGTCATTGATGGCCACTTTGGAGTAAGATTTACCTCACAATTCTGTATCATATTTGCTCCATGCTGTGGCAAAATTACTAAAAATAATGCCATATTTAACCATAACTACTCATTTTTATGGCCTTTCAGTTATGGTATTGAATTTCCCTCCAGGTTTGATCACTCCTGAGAGAGAATCCCAGCTTGCGTGTGCTGCTTGACATACCTGGAGAGGACAAATGTCTAGCAGCTGATTTTGTAGCTGCTATTCTGAAACCAAGCTACTCCGTACTGGGAAGCAACAGAAGAGCAAGGGAGGAGTTGATTGTGGTAAAATTTAGGGAGTTTCTCCAGTGTGTTGAAAGTAAGTATTTATAATTCAGTATATTATAGGGCAATCCAGGAAATTTACAGATTCATTTTATTCTTTACAACTAATGAAGCTGTGCCGATCTAATGTTTATGTACCACAAACAAGAGTACAGTTATTATCTGATTGCTTGTAATATTAAAATTGCTTTTTTTTTTTTAGATTTAGATTTAAGTTTTAGATTTTAAGTTTTATATTTAGATTTAATTTTTATATTAAACATTTATATTTAACTTTTAGATTTAGATTTAATTATTTAATAAATTTTCTAAGTTAACAAATATTGTGTTAAATGTGCTAAAAAGTGACTTTCAAAAATTCACACAACTTTTTAAAACATGATTTTAAGCTAAATGTGACAAAATGTTGCTGTTATTTTCAGCATGACCAGTTTTACAAACGGCACCCCATAGGCTCAGGGCTAATAGCCTGTCTGTGACGTGCCAAACGGCGTAGAAGAAACAGTGATTTGTTCTAGTTTAAATCACCTGGTCCGCTTGTTTTAGAAAGGAGGAAACATCTGCAGATAATTCGACCCCTGAAAAATGATTTCTGAAGGAATTCTAAATGGAAGAAGTTTCAGCTGGTTGCAATCCACAATCCTCACCATTAGATGCTGCTAAATACCCCTAAATCTTAAAAATTGATTCTTTAATGCTATGAGACTATGTATTTATCTATTTTCTTTCTTCTTTCTTTTTTTCTGTAATTAATTTTATATTTTACCATGTATCATTGTGATGCTTTAATGTCTGCAATACTTTCCACTGTCTTCATTCAGGCAGTGTGTGAGTGCGTACCTCTCGCGCTCTTCGACGCCATCACCTGGCTGGGCTACTGCAACAGCACAATGAACCCCATCATCTACCCGCTGTTCATGAGAGACTTCAAGCGAGCTCTGGGAAAGCTCTTGCCCTGCTGTTCCTCGCAGTCACCCAGAAGACCCTCACCAGCGCTGTCCCTCTCCCTCCGCAACTCAGGAGAGCCCAACATCGCCAGCAGCCCCCCCTCTCCCCTGGCCTCTGACCCCACGCACCCTCCTGCCACTGCTACGGACGCTGTCAACCTGCTAGATGCCGAGCACGCTGGCATCGAGTTGCCTCTGCTTCTGCCCAATCAGGTTGACACCCTGGATTGAATAGAAATTCAGGAAATGGTAATGTTACATCAGGGTTTATGGTGGGAAAGTGGTTCAGGACAAGCATTGAGACTGATAAAAAAGTTTTGGTTTACCTACTGTGAGTACAGAGATGTAAAAAGAAAATGTATTTATTTATTTTTTAATGTCACAGAAAAATGTCTATGGACACAAATTCAGTAAGCTCCATCCGTGTTCCATCTTGAATTGTGTGTTTCTTTCCAATTATAAAATATGGTTGAGGAAACCGATACAAGTGCATTACTAAAACTTAAAAGTCAGGGACTATTTCCAGTATAATCAGTGCCAGTATACAATGTAACTACATCCTGGAACTCTGTGGTAATAGCACTTCACATTGGCATGAGTGTGATACAGAAAAAAAAGGCCTTGAAGAAGACACATTCGCTGCATTGCCCCCAGCCGTATGGAAATTAAGTTACTGTGATAATATCCATAGCAACCGGGCCAACGGATGAAAATTAGAAGGATGAGAGGAAGAGAGATATCACCTGTTTTGTGGCATCCTCTACAACCTGCAAGTAATATTCACAGGTATTTGATCTCACAGTCACTTTATAAAATAAATTATGACACTATTTACAGTTTGTAAAAAAAATCTACTTCATTTACAGTGTCCCTTATTGTTATTAAATTAGTCTAAAAACAACATTTCATGGTTAAACAAAGCAGTTAATTAAGGGGATTTTTTACTGGAGGTCGTCATATGTGTGCATTGACTCTTGAGCTGTATCATGTGTGTCAGTGTGCTGAGAATGGAATGATTATTTTCTCAGACAAAGCTAAAAAAACGTGACAGCACAAGATTTTACGGGGGAGCAGCTGGTCCTGTAACATGCTCTTTACAAGTTTGGCTGCCTTTGTTTGTGTGTGTGTGCTCTACAGTCCAGTGTGTATCATCCCAGCTCCACGATATGTGTTCATTATCAGGGTCGGCATCCGCTACATCGTCACAAGAGGCATTACAAGCGGACGCTGTGTCGTCGTTGGTCGCAATCTCCTCAGAAGTAAGAGGCGAATTGTTCCTATCTGACTCTGTATCATTTAAGTCCAGCAGGTCTGAAATATCAGGGATATCCCAACCGTCACCCATCTCCTCTGTCTCTGCCACCTCGTTTGCTTCGTTACAATCTCCCCTACCAGTCTCTGCCTTCTCCGCGAGGCGTTGTGTCTCTGTCTCTTGTTGCTCATTGGGACTTTGGTCAGAGACTGTCCCCTTTGTGATTGTTACAGGCTGTGGAAGAGCAAAGGAGGCTCCTGGGACTTCTTTGGTAGGAACTCCTACTGCCACCAAGATGGTGTCCATCTGACGCATGTAATCCAAGTGACCTTTCACCTGGGAAGCAGAAACATGGTTTTATGGTCTCTGACTGAAAAAGGACACATATTACTTTGTAAATTACAGTGTATTATTTCAGTTTTCTCTTTCTCACATTACATGACCAGGTGTATAGTGTATGGTGCTGTAGGCCTTCTCCACATGTACACGGGTATATTTGAAAAAATGTACCATAGCTTTTTCTGTGTGTTTTGGCCTTTCATCCACATGCAAACTGCATTGTAGGTCACTGAAAACAGATCTTTTGTAAAACTTTGTTCAGGATGAAGATTCTTAGTGTCGACATGTAGAGAGGGAAAACAGTTTTTGACTTGAGACTTGACATTGTGCGCTATTATCTCCTTTGTGTGACATCACAAATGAGGTGAACATGACCAAAATAGTGCTGGCTCCAACCCCTCGTAACAAGACTTTTGACATGTTTAAACATAAATTTACAGTTACTTTTCAACTATAATGAATAAGAGATGTGTCAGAATGCACGATGGAGGTCACTACTATAAGGAGGTTAATATGAGGTAAACTCACGGCATCATATCACGACCTATCATTGGGGTACAACATGTGTGCAGTGAAATCTGGTCCGCGCTTGCTGAAAGGCTCAGTAGCTAGTGCACTATCATAGAACATGGGGGATGATTGATTCAGTTCACTGAGGGTTCCAGAGTCGACCCTGGGTTGGGATATTTTTGTATAAAAAGATATGGGTGAGAATAACAATTCTGTACTGAAAAAGTCTGTAATAACAGACCATAAACAAATGCTTTCTATAAGCAAAAATTCTACTGTATCTTGGCTGCCATCAAAATTTGTGGGCCCAAAAGTTCTGTCAGGCTAAGCGCATCCAAGGGAGCTAAAAAGAGCGCACCCAAAGAGCACCTGTGTGGACACCGTCCCTTTATTTCTAGCGCCATCTGCTGTAACCCTCAAACATCACAGCTCCAATTAAGTTACCCATGTGTCATACCCCATAGCTCCCACTGGGTCAAAAAGTGTGTCCCAACCTCCTTTGAATAGCCTTGCACTACTTCAGGAAGCCCTCCGCTAATAGGTTTTTTTCAGGCTTCTGATTGGCCAGCATCTTCTCCTTTACAAAGCTTTAGGGTTATGGCTATATCACTGCCTGTTGGTTTGGCATGCTCTTGATATGACTTGTCACTTTAGTGACAAGTTTTTGTGTTTTCATTTGGACAACCATTTTTTATATCAGTGCATGTTGGACAGATTTTTTTTTTTTGAGAATGATGGCGTAAAAGCCCCATTTTCAAAAATACCCGTGTGTACCTGGACTTGGCCTCATGTCAAGTATCTTTTTTAAATGTTCGGTTGAGTGAAATGTAAAACCTCTGATGCTTTACCTAGTTCTGTAAAGCATCAACTTGTTTTGTTGAACCACATGTTGAAGTTTAATGTGGAATCATGTTGATTTGCAGGGTGGCAGAAAGGCATTGCTGTAAACTGAAACAGACCAGCAGGGGCCTTATTTTATCTTTTAATTTGATTTAAGCAATACAACTGTCTCTTCTAAAGTGCTAATAAAATTCTGTATTTAATAATATTGCATCACTTGGTCAAGGACACCTTTTATTATTTCACAGACTCTGATCTAACAAACACATGCAACAGTTTTAAGGTAGAAAGTCAATTTGAAGCGTGTTTTTTTTTTCTTTAAAAATGAAAACCTTAAAATGTTAAATAATCTTCAGCTCATATGTACTTGAAAACCATTCATGTAAGAAACTTTAGCAGGCCTCGTTTAAACAGAAGCTCTGACTCACCACGGAGGAAAGATCCACATTGATAATACGTCGATCCTGGATGTTGATTGGCTGTAGCCCAGCAACACACAGTTGTGCAGCTGAACTTCGGTACAAGAACCCCAGGAGCCAGTCCCCTCTGATAGGTGGATAGTTGAGACAATCATTTATTCATGAAAAGCTTCACAAATCCTGCTGTCAAGACAGTAATTTCTGAGGCCACCGCAGCAAAAACATTACACCTCAAACATAAAACATCTAAATAATTTGTTTATCAAAAAATTAAAGCAACTATAAGCTTTTACTGTAAAAATGCAGATGTTATACTCCATGCGTACAGAAGGACAGAGCTCTGTCAGATTACCTGCAGTAGCCGTTGACTATTTTTCCAGCCACTACCCTGGTCATTCTCTCCCAGGCCTTTTCAGAGCCGTCCACAGGGGCCCCCAGGAGGACTACATCCTCCACTACTCCTTCACAACCTGAAGAATCACAATAACACAGGACTCAGGTAGCTTGTCAGAACAATGTAAAAAGAAACAATGGAAGATGAGAAACCAAACTAGCTTAACTGTGGTTTGATTAAACACAGTATAACCACATACTCTAAGAAGAAATGGTTCTTCCTGAAGGGCTCAGCATTTGCTTCTGAGGAACCCTTTTTAAAGAAAGGGTTCTTCAAGGATTGTTAGAAGCACAGGTGTTTAAGATCCTCACCCTTGATTATTCAAATGTTTTCCCATGTTTCGAAGGGTATTTTTAAATTTGGATGTGAGGTGTGGGGCCCATGATACAATATTATCACAATACAAGTCATGATACAACATTATTACGATTTTAAACGTGTTGCAATATGCTGAGTATTGGGATAAATATACTGCGATATATTGTGAGTTATTACCTTTTTCAACTGCCAATTATGTCCCCAGGGGAAAACTTTGTCAACATCTGTATTACTTAATTAAGTTTTAGTCTGTTTCAGTCATTTTCAATGCAGCTAAATGTATGTAATGGACTGAAAAAGCAATTGATTATATTATTCTAGTGGGCTGCAATGATTTAATTTGTATTTGTAATATTTATATTATATAATTTAAAAAATCAATTCCTGGCATCCGTATAACAATACAATATTGCCACACAAAAATACTGCCATAATATGCTGTATCGATCCCCTCCCCCTAGTAGATGTATCTGGACTCCCCTAATCAATTCATTTTACTTGTGTTCTGCCATAGTTTATACCACACCTTTACCATAATTTCATATCATACAATACCACATGGTCTGCTGAAATTCTTTTTACGGGTACCTCGTACTTCACATTTTGTTTTGGTTTCTAATCTGGAACCGAGTGTCTGTTCCTGAACCTACTGCGCCACTGAAATAGTAAAAGATGTAGTAATAGTGATTTCACAAAATCTCCACCCCCTAAAAACATGATTATGACCCCATGAGTGCTGCGGGTTGTGCTGGACCACATCAGCCACGGCCGTTTAGGAACCTAATAAAGCCTGAGGTTGCCGGAGATAGTTTCCTTGGTCCCAGTCTGTTAAACCAGCAGACTGGTGGGATAGAGATCTATGGGTAATCTTGTCTGTGAGGGTCTGCTTTGGTCCACTAGACGCAAATGTCGTCATCCGCCCATGTTCTCACTGACCCTATGTGGATGTCCATATGCGGCCCATTTTTTGTGATCGTGCAGACTGTGAGCATAGCAAGCGTGACGTTTGTACATGCTCCAGTCTCTTGTTTCACACTCAAGTCCCGTCCAAAACACAGCAGTCAAGCCAGCAGCAGCTGCCTCACCACAGTAGTTAAAAGTTGGATACTCGACAGACATTCACTTAAGGCCAAGCAGCATCTTTTTAGTTTCGCTTTCACCCAATGTCAGTTGTAGGAGGGCGGTAAGCTTACCTCCTAGCCCTACTGTTTAAATGCCAGGGGCTGATGCGGACCGTCAACTGTACTTAGAATAGAATCACATGCACGTCTGTGTGACCACAATGGTCTGTGGATGTTAAATGTGGACAGTATGTCCAAGCCTCAACCCTTTATAGTTCTAGTAGCACCTTTATTTCAGTAAGTGACATTTAAATTCTTATTATTTAGGCCCTCATTTCTACTCTGCCCCACCAGTGACTTAACAGAAAGATGAGGATTAGTTTGGTTTTTTAAAGTCATGACTTTAACCCTCAGAAGTCTCACATGGAACATAGACAGTGTGTGCTGCTAATAGGTGCTCATACCTTGGTCATTGGCAAGCTCCTGTAAACAGTAGTAGATAACTCTGGCCCCAAGACTGAAACCTATGAGGCTGACAGGCCGCTTCCCCTTCAAACACAGAAAGAAAGAGATGAGATGCACAACTCTGACGTAGCTTTCATCTTCCTGAAGATAGGCAAATTGTTTTGTCTGAGCATAAGGTCATATTTTAGGTAAATAAATACAGCATTTCATTTAAAGATTTGTTCTAAAATTCTAGGAGTGTAATCAAAAGAACAAGCAGAAATATGGTGGAAGTTAAACTAATGCAGTTACTAATGTGTACACAAAATGTACAACTACTCCTTCAAAACTGCCAGCTCACACAATCGTGGTGCACTATGGTTAAGTGTGCCTTAACAGAGATTAACAGATGGTTTGATACCTGCTGTCTGCTTCTCAAAACCTGTGCCAGGTGTTTCCCCACCTCAGCTGAACGGTTCAGACAAACACACCAGGGGTTGTCAATGACGCTGGCTGCTGCCAGCAAAGACGCAGGCCACGTCAGAGCCGCCACGATGCCTGGACAGTATGATAGTATAAAAGACATCAATGGAGTACAATCAAAGGACAATGTCTAGATAAAACTAGATTGTTAAAAATAAATCAAGTCATTACCAGCAATCAACCCAATAACCCAAAAGCATTACCTTTTTACATCCCATATTTCACCCCAAATGAGTTCCGGACTGAAAATATTTCAATACAAGCACAAACACTATTGTTTTCAGATAGAGATCCACTGAATAGACTAAATGGTTCCAGCATGACCGGCCTCCTACCTGAGAGCACTGTGTACTTGAGTGCTTCCTGTGCCACCATGCTCACCAGCCCATCCAACAGAGAGGCCATGGCTGAGCCCAGATCCCTAAGAAAACGAGACTCCCACACCAGGCAGTACTGTTCCCCACACTCGCCCAGGCTGCACCACGGGGCCTGGAACGAACCTGGAAGACAGCAATTGTGCTTTTATGTCAGTAAACAATTAAGCAGCACTTGTCGGTGAAGTGGTGTTTTTTAGTCATTGTATGTGAAGGGGGTACTAAGCTTGTAACTAAGTGTGTTTTTTAGTGCGGGAAGAGAGCTGCATCGTTTTATGTAAAAGCAAAACTTAAGTGGTTTGTTTGCATCATCTCAGGTGGACACACTGCTGTAGTTTGGGAACATTATGTGCAGAACTGTTGCCCAGCAATCCCATCAATGTTCTTCTCCTCTTCTCTTTAATACTCATATTCCTCCTTGTTTTAAGCCGGACTAGCTACTTCAACACCTTTAATTTAAGCTTCAAATTGTTCTAGACATTATCAGAATTACTGTTAGTGTTTGTATCCTACATACTTTTCAAAATAGTTAATGTTCGTTTTTCCCCTACTCAAATGAATTTACAGAATGTTCTATGTGGTAAAGAAAGCTATTTGAAGGTAAAGTTATCTGCTCTGATTTCATCACACACATTGTACATGTCCAGCATAGTTGATGGTTAAACACAGTTGTTATGATGCCATGATTTCTGAAAATGAATAAAATACCAAAAACAGTGGGCCCCATTCGGAAATATCTTCCATATTTTATTTTTATTAAATTTGTTCTTTAGAAAGATCCTACAAAAAGTCTGTGTCCGATTGATGATGTGTTCTTATAATGATGAATCCCACTGTCCGCGTAAGTTGAAAGCGCATATGAGTTGATCCTAATTAGCACCCCACAAGTGCCCATAAAAGAGCATGAAGACTGCAGGGCCGTTTGCAGACAGAAAAACTGAAGAAGCAAAAGCTGAGAGTGTCCAACCAACAGCCTGAAGAAAGTGGAGCACTGGATTCCAAACATAAAAACAAACAAAAAAAACTGTTATATTTAGTAGTGTCAGGAGTGGATATAAAACAACACAAAAATATGCGTTAATCCCTCACAAAGAGGTGTGCATGTGTGGGTAGAGATAGACAGAGTGAGGGGGAGAGAAGGTAAAAGTGGACTCATGCAATGTATCTGTAAGTTAATAATACTTACTCTGGATACTGCTTTGTCACTTTTTGTCCTGTCCGAACCATCAGTGATATTTTCTAACATACACAATTACTAGTTATTAGATGGCATAGTTCCCATTAATATAACAGATCTGAATCTAAGCATTAGTGTAGTGTGTATTTTAAAAGGCCATAATGCTTTTTCTAAAATTCCCAAAATTATTTTAAAAATACTCTAAATCAAAAAATGTTATTGTAATATCAATCCTATAATATCATACAACTGTGTAACTGAAGAAAACACAATATTCAATTATTCTGCGCAAACATGTCAACACTTGCGCTGTGTCTCAAATCAGTTACTTCCGTTAGTACACTTCCATGTAGTATACTATGTGCACTGTGTACTTATTGGAGTAGTGCGCGAATTTCGACAG
>JAPZEB010000002.1:7369603-7380323 GCA_029783705.1 Chaetodon striatus
GTGGACTGGAAGAGCAGCGCAGGTGGTCTGAGGGGCTACTGGCTCACCTGGGAGGAACAGCAAAGCTCTGCCCCCAGCCAACGCTCCTCCCTCTATTTGCCTCCTGACTCTCAGTCAACCCGCCTCACACACCTGCCCCCAGCAACTAGGGTGTGCGTGTCACCCATTTACCGGACGGCGCGAGGAGAGGGACTGTGTTGCACAGCACAGTTCCATTCAGGTGAGTGGTGACAGGATATCCATTTCACACCATGAAATGAATTTTTTAAAGTTAGTTGGGTTGATATTTAAAGGGAATAGTTTGACAATGGAAAATATACTCATTGACTTTCCTTTAGAGAGTTTTGTGTTAACTACACAGCTGGAGCCAAGATGCAGCTGGCGTAGCTTAACTTAAAAACTGAAAGGAGGAAAAACAGCTAGCCTCTGACCAGTGTTTAAAAATAAACCTCCCGCCAGGACCTCTGAAATGCACTAATTAACTTAAAGTATCTTGTTTTTTTAATCTATATAAGAAAAGTAATGTAAAAGTCACTGTTGTGATGTAAGGGGAGTTGTGTGATGTAACTATTTCCGGACAAACAACAACCAATAAGTCACTTCCTGGAGTTCTGTCGGCAGATACTGCTGAAAAGCGCTAAAAGAATGGATAATATGTTGTTTGTCATGTAATAGTTGCACCATGTAGCTCCTTCTAAAACCATATATTTTTTGTTTTGACATTTGTGTTTCAGTACAGATTCAAATAAACCTTTTTACTGGTTGGTCGGCAGATTGTTTAACTTTAGCATAAAAGTTTGCCATGTTGAAAAATCTCACATGAGTTGCCTAGTATATAGCTGAGACTCTAGGAAGTTACTGGCATCAAGCAAGAAATTGTCTCGCACATAAAACCCATAACACACTGATTTATTGTTTTTATACAGAAGGTTTTTACTGGTTAAACAAATAAGATACAGTGTGTTAATTGGTGAGCTCCACGAGTTGATGAACAGAGCCAGGCTAGCTCTTCACTCCCACTTTGTTAGCTGGCTTCTGGCTGTAGCTTCATATTTAGCGTACAGACATAAGAGTGGTATCAGTCTTCTCATCAAACTCTTGACAAGCAAGCACATAAGTGTATTTCTCAAAATGTTGAACCTTTTCTTTAATGTGCAGACATAAAAGTTATTTAAAGATTTCTGCCTGTACTCAAATACAATGAAGGTAAATCGAACTGTACACTTTAAAAATTTCAACTACAAAATGTCTTTTCAGAATCAATGTCATGGTTAAGGTGGAAAGACTCAAAGACCTCACTGTCAGCAGTTTTTATTGTGTCGGAAAATTCAGTTTTGTATTTTGAGCGAACACATCCTTTAAACTGACTAATGTTTATGTTGGACTGAATGAATAGCTCCACATTAATTCAATTTTTAGTCTGATGGTAGTGTTCATAGATACAAGCTGATTCATAACACAACACTTTGACTTTTGCCTAGATTTTTAAATGTTTCAACTGCTGTTTTTCTCCCTCTGCCCTTTAGACGCATTAGCATACGGCTACCAATCATAGCAGCCTTGAGCTGCAAGTGCACCTTACCAAACATGGAGGGATGATGGCAAGAAGAATGCTGACTTTCATCCATAATTTTTTCCTGTGCCTCTCCCCCCTGTGGATATCATCCAGGAGAGATGTGTGGCTTGGCTCACTGAGCACTCATGTGGAAGCCATAGACATTTAAGAGTGGTCTGGGACAATATGGCCACATGTTGACTGCTACAGTCTGCAACACAGAGGACTATTTGCTTTTTCATTTCTTTTTCACATCTGGTTTACACCTGTAGTAAATGTATAATGTTTCAGTTTAAAGATGCAAGCAGAAGATACAGATATTTTGGTCTGTTTTGCAGATACAGAGCAAGGCATGCTGGGAATGTGGGATGTTTCATGTAGCTTGTTTTGGAGAAGGGCTTTGCACCATATGTGGGCCTTATGCCCAAATCAGCTTTTTTTCAAATCTTGCTAACACACAGAACATCTGATTTACATTTATAATGAATACTTACGAGTTGTACTTAAATGACTTCTCTTTCCGCACATGCTTGATATACGTTTGTGCACACTGGAGCGCAAAGACATGAGGTCCCTAATAACAGGATCTTCAGGATTGCTTTGAACTTGAAAGAAATTACGAACAGACCATCCACATGTCCCGACACTATGGAGATGCAGCATTTGATACAAATGTGTGTAACGGAGAGTAGCCTTGTTTTGGTCTCTGGGTAAAGATCCATTGTTCATATTTATTAATCAAGAATCATTTAAGTATGATAATTAATAGCTCACAGTATTTACAGACAGGCTGTTTACATATTAAGACTGTTACCTTTTTTAAGTGAGTCTCTGCTGCCCCCTACTGAAAGGATCCGTACAGGCTTACAGCTGATCTTTTACTGTTATCCTCTCAGAGCAAATGTATTGTTTAATGTTTGTTGACCACTATTGAAATTTAACATGAGCTTGCAATAAAGTCCTTTAATAATTTTGTTTATACGTATTGTATTTTTTTTTATTATTATTATTATAGTAGAGGAATTAGCATATTTTACTTTTAGAGGAGCAGTTTTTGGATAAAAAAATCTGTCTGGAGCCCCAAATCATATCTGAGCCATGTAATGAACGTCACACAGGCTATTACATCTAAATCAGCCTGTCAACATTACTAATAGGTCAAGATTAGCATTCATTAATGTTTGTTGGGCTATTTATGATTGATATTTTGAAACTTTGCAGCTTGGCAGTGAAAGCAAACACATCTGTCCACACACTATGAAATTCTAATTCTATGGCAGGGGGCAGCTGTGGCTCAGGAGGTACAGCAGGTCGTCCACTAATTGCAATATCAGTAGGTTGATCCCTGGCTCTTCCAGTCAGCATGTCAAAGGATCCCTGGGTGAAATACCGAACCCTAAATTGCTCCTGATCGCTGTTCCATTGGAGTGTGAGTGTGTTTAAAACTGAGTTGCAGGTGGCACCTTTAATGGAAGCCTCAGCCACCAGTGAGTGCACGTGACATGTAGTATTTAAGCACTTTAAATGGTCAGAAAAGTAGAGAAACTATATACAAGTGTAGGTCCATTCACTAGTTTCATAAAATTTAGTTGACAAAATGCAAAAACTATTTTTTGGCATATAAATAACTGTGTAATAATTTCCATATAATTATTTGTCAAAGCCATGGGGAGCCACTGAGAGGGGCTAAAGGATGCCTAGTACAATCTTGGATCATGGACTGAGATTAGGGCTGAATGAATAGTCTTTAAGTGGGCACTCCACTAATTTTACTTGTCAAAGACAGTTTACAAGTCACGGGAAGTACCACTCAGCCAGTGAATACAGCTGTGTAATGTTTTGGTGGCTCTGTAGGAGCTTTAAAATTATCATTCAGCAGGCTGAGTGGGTCTAATGAAAGACTTTGGGAAGGGTGGGATCCAGCAGTTTTAGGAGTCTGACCCATACCAAAGACTACAGTTCAGGATATCTCTTGCAAGTCCTACAACTTTTTGCAAATGCAATACTAAATCAATAAACCCCCCATTACATCATGTCATAAAATAACTGCACCTGAAAGGGACTTTGTTCATCCATAATGATATATTATTATAATTATTATTATACCTCACTGTACCAATATAAAATGCATCATTTTGGTTCATCTAAATGTTTTGTCTAGTTTGGCTAAAAGTATGAATAACCTACAGAAAACAATCTGTATGCATTGTGGTGATTCATATTGTGAACTTCATGAGTCAAGTCTTATTTATTATTTCAGATTTTATACATAGGTGACATAACAGTCTAACATGGCCGAAGTGCACTGACTGTTTACTGAGTGACAGTGTTGGAAACTTCTGTATCAAGGCTTCCCCCTGCAGGTGAATGAAAGTACCTTCAACTGGTCAGCCGGTGTATTAACTGTGAGCAGGGCCGACCCTGAACATCTGGGGGCCCCATTTTGCCATACATAGACAGTTAAGGATACACAAAACCAGATACTGTATTCAATTATAAACCTTATGCATTACATTTTTACCTCTATCAACATGATGGGCTATAGTTACAACTGGATCTGAGGAGCAAAATCATTTTGAACAGCTTTAGTAATGTTTTAGTAGCTTTAGTAAAAATTTAATTTTTCAAGAAAGACATCCATAATTTGACAGCAAACATGAAACTTACCAAATGTTACACTGGAACCAACCCCAGGGGCTGAAGATGAGTCATCTTCAGTGTGGGATGATGATAGACCTGGTAGGAAACAAAACATTAACATTTAACATTAACATTTTTTTTGTTGTAAACAAAGACATTATTGATTTCCTGTTGGAAATAAAGTGTATATGCCAGGAACATCTGTTGAGGTGATGTGTGAGAATACAAATAAAACACGCATAACATGAAGAGTAGATAAAACATAAGCAATTATACCGGGTAACATCCATGAACAAGAAGACAACACAGTGAACTGTAATTTTAAAATATTTTCACTTACCAGTGCTTTCATCCTCTCTGGTTCCACCACCACCAAAATATGAGTATTGCTCCCTCTGAAAAAGTGATATATGAATTACTTTATTTATTTATTTCAATAACAATTACTGTAAACAGTGAACGACTGCCCTCTGTGAGTTATCATTTTTATGAATATTGGTGGTTAATTTGTCAATCTTTTCTTAATGACAGATGGGCCTTTTAAATGCAGCATTTCAGTTTTAATAATTTTAACCCATAGGTCTGGATCATATACAAGTGCTGTGGGTGTTCAGTGTATCGTATTGCTCCATGAAGAGCAAGCAAACCTTTCAAAAATCGTGTTGAGGGCAATATGGGTAGAATCCTCTATATGTGGGTGGATGTAGCTCAGGTGATAGAGGGGGGGCCTTAAGAGATTGGTTGCTATATCCTATGGGTGACCATTTAATACAAGTTTAGGAGCTTCTCCCAACTCCTAACTAATTCCAAACTGGATCAGGATACCCCACTATATGAGAGAAAGCATACCCTGCTTTAAAAATGCTTTAACTTTTGCTTCATCTTAGTTGTAGTAGTCGTCTAAGACTGCAACACCAGAATGAAATTAGGCAACAGGCTTAAATACACTGTCTAAAATTATTCTCCATAATCTGTTATGTCTCCCCTACCGTAATCTTCTATTTGATTCTTCTATTTTATTTTGAAAATTCTGTTACTTCCAGAAACCTTTATCATAGCCCCTGAACATCTCATCGACCTACGAGGGATGACATCATTAATAATCAGACCATATTTTTTCTTTGAATTGTAATACTAAACAATGGATATCATTGAGACAGGCTTATCTTCATGATAGCCATTGTTTATACTGTTTGTTTCTATCGGATTAAGAGCACCTGGGTGGGCACCAGGGAGGACTGCGGGGGGACTTGTGTTCGCCAGAAGTAGCACCTGAAGGCAGCATCTTGTCTGATGCAGTTGCTGTACCAGCACAGCAGGGGGCGACAATCTACGCATCCTGTTTCCCGTTAGCTCATCAAGCTGCAATATTCAAGCCTTGACATTGCGAAGATGGACGCTGTTATGGTCTAGACAAGGATACATATAAAGCACAAACTGCGAGTTTCAGAGCTCTGTTATGACAACATTTCCAGTTCGTCAAGGTAAATGGAAACTCCATTGGTTACGTAGCAAGCGAGCAGACGTTAGCGTCTTTGCAAAGTTAGGTAGCTAGCAAAATGACAGCCAGCTCAGCTAATGTCAACGAACGGGCTAGCGCAGCGAACATTAGCTAAGCTAGCTAGCAACGTCGGTTTAACTACAACGTAGTTTGAGATAACTAACTGATAAGTAAGCGCGCAGTGCCGCCTGTTTTTCTTAACGACAGCTTCTTGTCTTATCGAGAGAGACAGTCATGTAATACAGAAGCCAGCCAGCAGCTAACTTCAGGAAATGTCATCAGAAAGATGAGGAAGATGTTTTGATGTCAATGCTAGCTAACGTTAGCATGCTAAGAATTTTCAGCACCGTTTCCTGGTTGTGATTCCACGGCTTGTTACCGACCCGAGGTTTAGGATACAAATGGTCCTTCAATTTACTTAAACTTAGAGGGCATAAACGCCAGCTAGTAACGTTATTAATGTGCTATGTAATGTCAACCTCGCTACTTTTTTTTTAATCTCTGCAAGGAGAAAGCGTAACGCTAGCATCAACATTTAAACCTGGTCTGTTTGATGAGTCCTGTTTACTGTCAAACTATAGCTAGCTAACGTTAATGTTATATCAATGAACATGACTTCAGACTATTTGCATGGTTTTATCTCACGCTATTTTTTATGCATCCGGTGCGCCATATGATTGTTATATTTGTTATTATACAGTTTCCTCTTGTTGTTCGAGATGTTGTCGTTGCAAACGTATTTACGTTTTAAGTCTGCTTTCTCACTCCAACAAAATGCACAAGCTAGCAACACAAGATGATGGTAAATCAGTTAACCAAGTTAAAGTTACACCGCGTGATGGATCTTTGATAGTCTTCAAGATCAAAACGATTATCTAAAAGAATGCTGCACCGTAAGCGTTGTGCGTGTTTCTCTGTCAGCAGGGTTACACATTGACAGCTATGGAAAAGTATTCTCACAACGGGGCGAAGGACACAACCGCATTAGTGCTGGATATGAGCCAAGTAGCCTTTCCATAGTTTTCCCAACTTGTCATATTAAATTGACTCTTGGACTTGTGTGTCTGCAGGTGGAGGCAGGAGGTGTGAGTAGAGTGCAGTAGACATCAGCAGCATGTATTCTGAGTGGCGCTCGCTGCAGTTGGTGGTGCAGAGTGACCAGGGCAACCTCAGTGTCCTGCACACGTATCCCACCACCGTGGGCACGGAGGTGGCAAATGCTGTGGTCAAGCCTTTGGGCACAGCTGTGAGCCCTGTTGCCACAGAGAACATCCTCAAGACAGACAAGGAGGTAAGAAGCACTGTTGTATCTTAGGTCTGTGTATGCACTATAAAATGTTTGACATATCATTTTATAGTGCCTTGGTAGTCTGCCAAGCTCACAGCACCATCGCAACACTTTGGAGAGCCTATCAGCTTCAAAACTCTTTTACCATATGAGTTAAAGGGGAATGGCTTTACGGATCCATCATAAGATGTACTTTGCACAACACCAGTTACAAGAGCTCAGCGTATACCACAGTCTGATGGTACTATCACTGTGCTAGGTTGTATTTGTTGACAAATTACTCACAACTTCATTAGGAAAATTCAAGTAAAAACTGTTAATGTCAAGATATTTTTTGCATATAGTGATGTTACATATTAAAAAATGGTAGGCAATACAACAGGGTTACCAAAAAACTCAAGACATCTTTTCAATTGAGGTTAAGCTACTAATACCAGTTTGAATGTAATGCAAATCAATTTTGTGGATATGCATCACAGCGAATACACTCAAATTATTTTTGCTCTGCACAATCACTGTTTGAGATGACATGCTGCAATTTGAGCAGTAATCAAGTTATAGGAACGTCCTCCTAAATTGCTGCCACATGTGAGCTATTATGTGCCATATGAGAGGCTATTAACAGGTGCAATAAGGAGCCAGGATCAAAAATACAGTGGCTGCAGGCTCTTGCCCATTGCCTTTACTGCACCTCTATTTCATATCCAGACTTCTATCTTATTGCTTTGATATCCAATGTAGGTATGGTCAAAATGAACTTCTATCTGCATCCTCTCCGTTTTTTAAAAATTTCATTGTGTGTTTTAGGTGGATGAAATAAACTTTTCTTTTTGAAGTCTAAACATTACTCAATTAATACAAAACAAAGTACATGTGAAATGTCTGGTATAAAATAACCACAAAAGAATCTAATTTAAAAATGTTTATAGACCCTGTCTTTCAGTACTTTGTGGAAGCACAATAATTGTCACAGTGATTCTTCCTCTTTAGCATGTCATTATCAGGTTTGCACACCTAGGATCGAGCATTTTCTCTCGTGCTTCCCTTTATGTGATCTGCACTAAAGCATTTACATGTTTCTGTGTATCATGCACCAAGCTAGGCTTCTGGACTTTATTAGGAAAAGACTGGTGTTGTGTTGGATTTGTGTTTTATGTCATTGTCATTGTGTCATGAGGAGCATGCACAGTGGAGCAGGATTTATTGAAGGACCTCTCTATTTGAGTTTGTTCATCCCTCCCTTAATCCTCACCAGTTTCCTAGTTCCTGTTGTTGAAGTAATGGAATGACACTACCACCGGCATGTTTCACTGTGGGGACGATAGTAGGGACCCTGATTTTGACCAGATGTAATGCTTGACATCAGTGCCAAAGAGTTACATTTGTATCTCATGAGATAATGAGTCCTTATTTTCTTCATGCCCTCAAAGTCCATTTAGATGCCATTAGGCAAATCCCAGTTGGGCTGTCATTTGTCTTTTACTCAAGAGTGTCTTTGGCGTAGCTACTCTAGTATATAACGGTTTGACTGATGAAGTGCTTCAGAGGCAGCTTCTCCTTTCTCTGCAGAGGGCTTAGGCCTGAAACACAAGCAACACTTCCTCCTCCCTTCAATTCACCTTTCACTGTAACGAAAGTGAACACACACACCTATGTGTATGTTTATTTTCCCTGTATACTGTAAGTGGATTATGCAAAAAAAAAAACTTTTCAAATTGCTATTTTCACATATAGCCACCAAAGCACACGCTATTTACTCAGTGAAACAATGTTAGTGTGTTTTAATAGGGATGCTCAGTGCCCTTCTGTGTGATCAGCACCATTTTTGATAGATTGGTCTTGGCTATAAAAAGCCAGATCAATTTTTGATCCTTTTTGTTTGTATGCGCCATGTAAACCAGCTGTCAAAAAAAGTCTCCCTTGTGCTTTGATAAAACACGGGAATGTCTGCTAACGCACACTGCTGTGAGCGAGTGAACCGCAGAGCTCACAGCAAGCCAGCAGTTTCAATTAATGATATGACAGCATGCATCAGGACTCAGGAAGCGATGCGAGAGGAACTGAGTTGGGTTCCAAATATTTCAGCAATATCTCTCAGGTGCACTGTACATCTGAAGTGCTGCTACTGCTTTGAACTTCTCTTCATGCTGAGGATAGGACTTAGATAAACCGTCCTGCCACTACTGATCCAACTGACTCCTCTTTTCATGACTGTGATACAGCAGCAAGAAAGTAAAAGACATGTTTTGGAGAGGTGGTGTATTGTTATTGCCATCATTATGTTGCCCTAAACCTTTGGCCTTCCTTGTTATGAGACAGTAAAAACAGATGTTCTAAACACCTTATGCTTACTTACTTGACACAGCACACAGATGGACACGAAGGAACAGTATTTTATCAAAAGAATATGACTGTTGAAATATGTTTTTGGAAGCTGTCATTGTCTGTGTCATGTGCAGTGGGATACAGGACTCCTTGATATCAATATGTTATATAGCAGAATGCTTCAAAATAAACCAATAATTTTTAAGTTGAAATGATTCACATATTTTAATGAAATTGCTTTGTTTTCTAGGTGAAGTGGACCATGGAGGTGCTGTGTTATGGCCTAACCATTCCCCTAGAGGGGGACACTGTCAAGCTGTGTGTGGATGTGTACACAGACTGGATGATGGCCCTGGTGTCGCCCAGAGACTCGATGCCTCAGCCTGTGGTCAAGGAGCCCAATATGTATGTCCAGACCATCCTTAAACATCTCTACAACGTCTTTGTACCAAGGTATGTCAGAAGTGTTCACAGATGAGCCTTTATCTTCCATCAGCTGTAGTTTTTAAATTTAAAAGTATACTTTTTTTTTTGCTTCGTGTTTGTGGCTGTTAGAGTCACCCCAGTTTTGACTGCTAGTGTCACTTCTTATGCCTCCAGTTTGTGTCTGATTCCTGCTCTCTCTCTAATTTCCTCCCCATCCCCTCATTTCAAACTCACCGTCTCTCCCTTCAGGCCTGAACAGCACAGTCTGAACCACATCAGGCTTTGCCAGCAGGTCCTGACTGCAGTCCAGAAATTGGCACGGGAGTCTGTTTCCATGGTGAGGGAAACCTGGGAGGTGCTGTTGCTCTTCCTGCTTCGCATCAATGACACATTACTTGCGCCACCCACGGTTGGAGGTATGCCCCGCCTCACACTACACAACTACTCCTGATGTGTTTACTTACTTATTAATGAGGATTGTTGATGTCAATTATCCCACAATATCTTTTAGTTGGGGTGGCAGAGAAACTGGCAGAGAAATTGATGGCAGTGCTATTTGAGGTGTGGCTACTGGCATGTGCCCGCTGTTTTCCCACGCCACCATATTGGAAGACGGCAAGGGAGATGCTGGCCAACTGGAGACACCACCCTCCTGTTGTAGAGCAGTGGAGCAGAGTGGCCTGTGCCCTGACCTCTAGGTTAGAAAGGCATCAATTTAACTTCATTTTTGTTTTAGTGTTGTAAAAGGTTTCAAACAGTTTTGTTTATGCTTGAGGTATTGCTGAGTTGTTTGATAAAAATTCAGATAAATGGTCACTTGACTTGTCTAACCTGTTGTCTAACTTCGTGTTTCTGCAGAGGAAAGAATCAACCCTATTTTTAATAAAGAGAAGTAGCCTCTGAAGTGGGAAATAGTGTACATTGGTAGTTGAAATAAATACACTAAGAAAAGTAATAAGATAAGTATTTGAATTTTGTACTGAGT
>JAPZEB010000002.1:7380423-7393500 GCA_029783705.1 Chaetodon striatus
GTACTGAGTTTGATAATCTGTACATTCCTGTCCCACTTCCTCAACCCAGGCTTTTGCGCTTTACCCATGGACCATCATTCCCACCTTTTAAAGTTCCTGATGAAGATGCCAGCCTGATTCCTTTAGAGATGGACAATGACTGTGTGGCACAGACGTGGTACCGCTTTCTCCACATGCTCAGGTGCATAAACCCTCGTTTTCCTCGGTTCTGACCTTAAAAAGAGTTGTTCTTTTCCCATCAAACTATCTTCACACAGATTATTTTTCATGTGTTGTAGGAGACAAGAAGAGAAGTTGTAGCACAGAGTGGAACTGAAGAAGTACCACATATCTCATATCCCTCTTATCATCAAATATCTCCTGTCTCTTTGTGCTCTACTCAGTCTTTAAAATGACTATATTCCTGTCTCAGTTTTGACGATATTAAATGTCAGAGAACTGATTCCATTATTTCCAGGCCAAAGCAGAATCAGATATCAGCTGTCCAAATCAGCTTTGGTGGCATCTGTGAGCTCTTGCCTAAAACATGAATTTTCCTTTTTACCTGTTTGTTTTTTAGCAACCCAGTGGACCTAAGCAACCCTGCGATAGTGAGCACCACTCCAAAGTTTCAGGAACAGTTTCTCAACTCCAGCGGTATCCCTCATGAAGTGGTGCTGCATCCGTGTTTGAAACAGCTGCCCCAGATCTTCTTCAGGGCCATGAGGGGCATCAGCTGCCTTGTGGATGCCTTCTTAGGTAAGCGTTAAAATGAAAAGCTCAGTCATGGGAGTGTTTTGTACCTTTAAACCAAATTACAACAAAACACGTTAACATTAGCACTTATTTTGCAATGCATTGTGTTGTGTTTTAGATTTTTAAAATGTCTTACTTCTACCTTCTTGGCTTTAGAGTAAGAATTGACTTTATTGGCAAAGTGTGTGTTCACATCAAATCAGGGGTACCAATGCGTGCTGGAGTGCAGGAAAATACATTTAAAAAATCTAAAACATCATATTGTTTAGAAAAGAATAAATGAAAGTGTAAAATATGGTAATTTAGTTGTGAAAATGGTAATATGCATTGAGAGTCATTTTAACCTTTGACAGCAATTCCAAGCAAGTAACAGTTTTACTCCTTTCCAGTTGTTACTCTGGACAGTACTCCAGAGTAAAGTCAAGATGGCGGATTTCAGTCAGTAATAAATACCTGTTGAAACATTTCAATAGAAACATGTCAGTGTGATTTTTCTCTTTACACTGTAGGTGTCTCTGTTGAAAAGAGAGATGTACGGGAGAGGGTGTTCTGTTTTCCTCCAGTGCTGCTCTCTCATGGTACAGACATCACCTGATGAGTCATGTAATGCGATGGGCATATGATCGAGTTCTTCATAGACCGAATCACAATGTTTGTTTACAATAACAAACGCTGCCATATTTGGTTATTAGCGCAATGTCACAGTGATTCGGTCTATTGATTGTTGGTGATGTTATTAACAACTTGGTTCAGTCTGCTTAGCAAAATTACATGTTCCAGATATTCAGATTAACCTACAAGATCATCAACAAGGGGTCTCTTGCGGGGGCCAAAAATCAATCAAGATTAATGGATATTAATTATTGTTGATTCGTATCTAACCATTATTGTGCTTGTCTACCAATGAGGCCTGTCTATGATCAAGTAACAGATTCTGAAGCCACCTCATTTGCTTCTTTCTCTCTCTCTCATAACATAAGAAATGGGGAAAATAGCTTCATGTTATTACATTTAACCATAACAAGTTCTGTTCACTTGAAAAGTGGGGGGTTTCAAGATTGTTTTCCTGTTTGCTAATCAAAAATCTTCCCCTTCCCCCTGCTATGAGGGAAAAAAAATCTTAACTTTAGTCCCAAGCTGATTTTACCTTCCTGTCCACAGGTATATCACGTCCCAGAGCTGACAGTGCCCCGCCCACCCCAGTCAACAGAATGAGCATGTCTCCACCCCCCTCCATCACCAACACTACGCCCCCACACAACCGCAAGCAACGTCATGCGGTGGTCACCAAAACCACGAGCAAGAGTTCAACTGTAAGTTCGTGCGTAACATTAAACCATAACAAATGTTAAGTGCAGAGTTAGAAAAGGTTTATTTTGTAGTTGAGCTACAATCAAAACAAGGTCAATATATTTGTGACACATTTTCGTTGCCACACTAGCCAAGATTTATATGTAAGAATACAATATTAGGATTTTTTCTCTCGATTAATCTTAAATTTTTTATGTTTGATCAGCCGATTAATCTATCAACTAATTTATCGATTGTTCTAAGGACAATTTTTTTTTAAATTACATGATTATTATAACATTAAAATTACCTTAAAGTCAATATTAACATTTTTTATATTTAGATCATTTTATTCAGTCATCTTCTTTTAAAATCAGTGATAATTACAGCATGTTTTAAAACAAGTCTTAGTTTTCACAGTGCTGCTGTGTTACGATATTAAAGATAATAATAACGGACCATTTTTGTTAGATGCTTGATCAGAAAAATACTGGACCACCAAATAAAAAGGATTGCGGTGACACATTGACCGTTAATCGTAGCAGCCATTTCCCTGAACTTCACCATCAGTGCCTTCTCTTAATATTCTCTTCTCATCTTATCTCTGTGTGATCTGTGAGTGACACTAACCTTGTTGTCAGCAGCCTAATCAGATATCCCTCCCCACCCTGCAGGGCAGCGGTAGTCAGCCAACCAAAGCATCCCAGCAGCAACAGCAGCAGCAAACTTCGTCCTCCCCGACACTGCTTTCTAGCCCCAACCAGAGCAGTTGGGAGACTCGGCCCTTGCCAGCCCCAGCGCGGCCAAAGGTCAACAGCATCCTCAACCTGTTCGGCCAGTGGCTGTTTGATGCCGCACTCGTCCACTGTAAGCTCCACAGCGGCCTCAGCCGAGACCCCAGCATGACCGGTAAGAAGTGAGGCGATAAGGCTGATAGCGTTTCCATTAATGCATGGGCAGGTGGGTGTTTTGTGCTGTATGTGTTTTTGTGGAGTTATCCGTGTTTTTTGTGTCTGTTATTTTTTACTGTATGTCTTTGGGATATCCTTTCCTTTTTTCACCATTTTCTCTGGAACTTCTTTGTGTGCCTTTCTGTGTGTGGAGGGCTTGGTTAGAAGTGGCCTGGTATGAGATTTCCATCTGATTCTAATCCATTTACATCTACCAACTATTTAAACCTGGCTAAAACTGCATATATACTATAACCATATGCTCAGGACTTCATACAGCCATCTTATTGTTGAAATCATTGCTAGAGGAGTCAATGACAGCACATACAGTACTTAGCAATGGAAAGAAATTTGGCTCATCATTGGCTCTCCATTTATTTTTCTCTTTTTGGTGTAGTGTCCTGCACGTGTCTACCATGTCTGGTTAATGTTAAAGAGTTGTAATGGGTCAAAAGTCATGTATTGAGGAGAACAAAAAAAAAACAATTCATGCCTGATATGAATTGATCCCAAAATATTGGATCTGCTTTGATTTTGTGTCTCTCCACTATTTCTGTTATCTTGCAGCCTCTTTTATCCAAATTCTCCTTTCTTATAAATCTTGTAAGTAGGAACGGCAGCTTTTCTTTTCTCACTTGATTTGCGTTTCTTGACAAATCTTCCTGCTTTTAAGTTGAGTTCCTCATGATCATCGCCATTATCGCCATTGTTTTTCTGTTCCCACTGCTTGTCATATATAAAAGTTCACCAGCGTTCTCTCAGCGTTTCTCCAAAGGTGATGGAATGGGTTTCACCAACTGACCACTTGTCTCGACCATAACGTTGCCAGTTTGTGACAACGCCACCCTGTTTAAGTTCTCATTTACCTTTCATTTGGGTCACACTAATTCTTATTATTTAGTTTCAGACCCCCCCTCAAGTTCAGCATTAATGTTTTGTTTCCTATAATTTCCTTTCATATTGTCAGTTCACTTGAGTTTTGATTTTATTGGTTTGGTGCCTCAATGCATGAAGTGAATGTTCTGTATCTTGAGTGACAGTCATATAACTGCAACGGCGAGGGAGCTGACACAGGGATTTTGCTTTGTGTTCTTGCAGCTGAAAACATTTTATTACCAGCACACTACACCTTGTCATGCTTTGTGCCAGTGATAGGTTGAACTTCTATGGCAAACTCTTTGTGTCAGAGTTCCCTTTTGAATGCTTTTAAATGATGTGAGTGTGTGTTTGCAGTCATTGAGGTCTTTGTACTCTCCTGTTGTGATAGCGATTAAATATTTGCTTTGTGGTGCTTTTTTAAACATTTTTTTTTACTATGTTTCCTTTTTATTGTTGTGTGCATATAGTAGCTACATGTCTATGTTTGCCTGTTTCTCATACATGCATGAATACTAATGACCACATTGCAATTCAGGGTCCTTTCATTCTCTGTCTCTTTGCACTCTCTACAGCGATAGCCACTCAAGTAGGTCTGGAGCTGAGAAGGAAGGGTTCCCAAATGTCCACCGACTCCATGGTGTCCAACCCCATGTTCGACGCTAACGAGTTCCCAGAGAGCTACGAAGCAGGACGGGCCGAGGCCTGCGGGACTCTCTGCCGCATCTTCTGTAGCAAGAAAACTGGAGAAGATATTCTGCCTGTTTATCTGTCCAGGTAACGTACTCATCTGTGGTTACTTTTAGTGGATGGGCATGTGGCTTTTGAGTCATTGGTTGTTAGGATTTTAAAGTGCAAAATAAGTATTTCTCTTCCTCTTTCTGCAGGTTCTACATGGTCCTGATTCAGGGTCTCCAGATCTCTGATTTTATCTGTAGACCAGTTCTGGCCTCTATCATTCTCAACTCTTCCTCCCTCTTCTGTACTGACCTGAAGGGCATCAATGTGGTGGTGCCCTACTTCATAGCTGCCCTGGAGACTATTGTACCAGACAGGTGAGGCTGGTTTTGTAATTAGCATCTTTTAGATGATTGTTTGGGAGCATACTTGATTGTGATTGGCTGTAGGATATCCATTAAAACCTAAAAAAATACACTTACTAAATAGTTTCAGTGAAATTGTCTGCTCACCTTTCTAATATGTATCTGTATCTAATAAAAGTAACCATAGTAACAGGGTTGCAGTCAAAGCCTCTGTTTACAACTTATTTACAAGACTATTTGCAGGCCTTTAATGCCTCATCCTCTGAACACCAAAGGTTGGCGACGCACAAGCTGCAAGAAGTACACTGGCCCTCTGAACTTACTGTTACTTTGTTTGTTACTTTAGGCTGTGGCTAACAGTAATGTTACGTTACATATGGTGTATCAATATTCACGAGAATATTGACACTGATTTGGGGACAATGACATGGCTGGATAGCTAGCTAGTCTTGCTGTTAGCACACTGTCAGTGGTACACAATGTCACTGAATGACTTTGAATCTTGCTAGCATAACGTTAGCTTTTTGGCTATGAGCTGAGCAGACTAGAAATATCTTCCGTATCTAAGGTTCATCCTGTTTATTAGTGTAACAACATTTCCATTGCATAAGACCCCTATGGGATTTAATGATTGTCCAAGGTATTAGGTAAACTCTGAGGTGTTAACACGGAAACCGAGTTATGACCTTTCTTAAGCGGATGACCATGGTATAAGTGGGATAATGCCCTTTGAGGTATGTGTTATCCGGAATTAATGGCCTCCCCGTCTGCCTTGAATTTATGATATTGGACACCTCGTCGCACATTATCCCTTACTTGTTTACTTGAAATATTCAGGGATTATATGATTTAGTGAAATTTCTCTTCAGAGGTTTTGAGAATATTGTCTTAAGTTTATTGAAATTGATAAGATTTGTTTTACTCTATCAGGGAGCTTTCCAAATTCAAGATGTATGTAAATCCTACCGACTTGAGGAGAGCCTCTATCAACATCCTGCTTGCGATGCTGCCATTGCCGCATCATTTTGGCAACATCAAGTCAGAGGTAACAGAAACAGCTTTAGTATGTGGAGGTTTTATTTACTTTATATCTGCCAGTGTAATGCAGCATTTAGTATATTTTAGGGTCGTCACAATTCTCCTAAATCCATGATTTGATTAGACTTTGGATTTTAAGTTCACGACTCAATTTAGTTTTTGATTTAAACTTTTTGTCAGTACTGACAGCTATGCTACTGTTAGACTATTGAGTCTTGATTCATAAAGATCAGCAGATTGTAGACTTTTTTGTTGGATCATTTACATCTTCAGATTCTTTTTTTTTTAATCATTTTAATTGATTCTTGATTTAAAATTGAAATTGTGACACCCAGAGTATATTTCTGTTTATTTTTTTTCCTTAGCTTATGTGAAGTCCTTGTTGAAACATTTTCTGTGTCATAAAGCCAAAACAGGTACGTTTGTTTTTTTACCATGTCAATGTTTTGCTTTAGGTTCTGTTGGAAGGAAAGTTTAATGAGGAGGATGGGTGGCCTCATGACCAGCCCGTGTCTTTTCTGTCTCTGAGGCTACGTCTCGTCAACGTCCTTATAGGAGCACTTCAGACTGAGACTGACCCCACTAACACACAGCTCATCCTGGGTATCTACTAGCTTCTTCTTATTTCATGCATCTATTCACTTTGCTTCTGCATATTATTTGTGCTGTATTTTTGCCACTTAAACCATTTTTGGCATGTGATTAAGTCTATTATTCCATGTATTGTTTAACTTTTGACCACCCCTACCCTCTCAGGTGCAATGCTAAATATTGTTCAAGACTCAGCACTGTTGGAGTCCATAGGTGCACAGACTGAAACAGTAAGACTCAGATCACTGCTGTCCTCAACTGATGAATGATTAACATTTTATAATGCTAGCAGCAGTGATGAACTGGACATCAAAATGGCTGTGTTTTTGTGGTGGTAGGGGAGTATAGATGGCAGCCACATGACTGTAAGGAGTCAGAGTCACAGCCGTACCAACAGTGGCATTAGTTTCACAAGTGGGGGAAGCACGGAGGCCACAAGCCCAGACTCTGAGCGTCCTGCCCAGGCCCTGCTTCGAGACTACGGTAAGACACACAGCTGCCCCACATACACTAATATCCTTGTGTGTGTTGAATTAACACAGCGATGCCAGCTTTGGTCAGAGTGTGCCTAACAGGCTTGCTGGAGCATTATTTCATGTGATCAGCACCCACTTACTGATTAACCATGTACCGTATTAACACATTTGTTCTTTATAGCTAACGTGGTTAAAGTGGTATGCAGAGTTAAGAAGCGTTGGGTAAAATGTCTTTGTAGGTGATACCAAATTTATTTGCTGTGATGCTGTGCTGTCAAACATCTGTTCTACACTGAGACGTATGGAGTGTGTGGGCTAGTTTCCTTTTTCCTCTATCTGATTGGTTGTAACAGTGCTGCCTAATCAAAAGCATTTCAAAGATTCTGTTGTTTTCTCAAAAGGGCTGAGCGATGTTTGACCCAATTAATATGTTCGTTATGGACATTGTGATGTTAGAAGCATTTTTATATATTTCTTTTGATAATAACTTAATAAGGATTGCCGTCATTTAATGTTGCCCAAAAGTTTATATCTACTTTTTATATCTACTTTCCCATAATACTTCTCTACATATGGGCGACTTTGTGTAGCAGGAAATGGGAGGGGGGGTTCCTGTGGGAGAGGACGGATACATTGTGTTGTGAGGCTCAGTACTGGACAGGAAAAACAAGAATTAAGAGTAGCTAAGGGTCTGGGTGCAGTTGTTACTTACACTATAGCCAGTTCAGGGTTTTAGGAGGGATTTTTTTGCCCCTATTTAATTTAGAATATTACAAAAAAATTGAGCTGGATAGAGAGGTTTAATACAGAAGCCTCGACATAAAGCATTACCTTGTGCATTACCTGAGGAGGCTCAGGTTCTTTAGTTAGAATCTCTTAAGTGGATAGTCAGCTTGAGAAATGCTGATTTACTTTTGTCACAGTCTTTTAATTAAGCCTCTGTGACTTCCACTGGTTGATACTTTTTTTCTAGATTTTTTCAGGCAACCTGACTGTTGTTCAACAGAAATTTGTTTTAGAAAACATATTCTGAGAAATTCTATCCTTTTAATGCTACAAATTCATATACATAGGTTATAAATATCTAACTTATTAATGTACACAGTTTTGGTTGATGATATAACTTGTAAAGTTTTATTTTGTTTTAAGAGTCAAAACTTGACCGCTCAGCCCTTTTCTCCAGCAGTTTATTTCTATTTCTACCAAATTTCAACATTGTGTGCTGTACTGATTTCAAACTCTATTCTAATGCATGTTTAGACATATCTAATAATGGGACATCCAGGACATTTTGCCTGTTGTCCTGTATACCTCAGCTGTGTTGCCTGAATCGTGCTTTGCTCTGTTCTTTGCGGTGTTTGGTATTTCGGGGTGTTATATGGTCTAGCTCTTCCAGATACGGCGGCAGGCCTGCTGGTGCGCAGCATCCACCTGGTCACTCAGAGACTCAACTCCCAGTGGAGGCAAGATATGAGCATTTCACTGGCTGCCCTGGAGCTGCTGGCCGGGCTTGCCAAGGTAGGGGATACAGTGTCTGAAACACCACAAAGAAACAGTGTAATAATCTACAGTCATTACTAGCCTGCCAGGCCAGGCTGAGACAATTTATCGTAGTTTCAGTTCAGCTGTGTTTCAACCAGCAGAAGCTGTTTTTTGCAACTTCAGCCAACACTCTATCGCTTTATAAAACCACAGCTGTTTTACAGGTAAAAACTGGAATTTCTCCTCCAAAAACAAGGCTTATAAAAAAAACAAAAAAACAACTGTTACTGTAGAAACGGATGCCCTGAAACTAAAGCCCAATTCAGTCCAAAGATTCGTGACAAGACAAAACCCTTTTAGAATGTTGCAGGGAAAAGTTGCAGTGGTGTGAACTGGCCTGTCTCAGCTCGACTCAAGCTGCCTGATGGTGGCGACTGCATTTCCGCTTCTCAAGTTTTACAATGTAAGGCACATCATCTGTTTCATCAGCCAGTCAGCTTTTAGTGAAGCCCACTGGCCAAGTCAGTAACAAACTGTCCACAGATGGTGTGATACCTTGCTGTGGCATTCTATGACAATAGCTCTCTGTCCCCACCGAGCCTGTCTCATTTACATTTCTGTAGGTGTTGACATGTATGGTGGTCTCCTTGCGGTGTGTCAGTGTTAAACTGTGGGTAGCTGCTTCCTGCATATGCACATGTCACACACACAGATACACATTGACAGATTAATTGCCACTGGTTATTGTGGTGTAGTTATTATGGATACTGTCCATCTGAATCTCAGGTCATTTTGCTTATGTTTTCACTGTTTTATCACTATTACAAATGCTATAGCAAGTATCTCACTATCACTATCCTCATTCACATTTTAAGGAGCTAAAAATTATATTCAGCCACAAAATAAGCCTAAAAATTTGGAAATTAGAATGGAAGTACAGAGAGTTGTTGCTATTGGAGACGATGCATCATCTTGTGTAGTTGCATTGGTGTAGACTGACAGGTTTTTAGACCATTGCAAATTAGTGCATTGCAAGTAGTTGCAAGTTTCAGCTCTAATCTTTGGTCTGAACTGGGCTTAACCTGTTATATGGTATGTTAACAGGATGTTAACCTCCCGTCTGAGACAGTCTTGCCTCACACAGAACAAACCAAACAGTGCTTTTAGTTGATGCCTGCCATCACAAGGCCCTCGAACTGTCAACACAATACGACAAATTACCACCATGAGAGAAGTTTCGGAATAGAGTGTGCAATTATTCTGCCTGGCATTGGCTGTACAGCTGATCCCTGTTAACTAGTGCACCTGCCATGACACGCCTCTATGAGATGTGTCAGAATATAGAAATTGGCTTTAAAATATAAATATCTGGCACTTGGTATCACATACTTTAGGAGTGCTGACAAGCAGAGAGAGAAAAGGCCAAGGTAACATTGAGGTTTCAGTAAAATGAATTAAAATGCTACTTTTAACAATAGTGTAACTTAACTTAAAAACTCTTATCATAATTAGTCAAATAACCAGTATTATACACACCAAACCCTAAAAAAGTTTTCACAAATGCATAAAAGAGAGAATTTCATAATGTAACTGACATGGTTCTGTATTTTTTGTGTATGTCTTCACCAGGTAAAGGTGGGAGTGGACTCTGCAGACCGTAAACGTGCCGTCAGCTCTATATGTGGGTACATTGTGTACCAGTGTAGCCGTCCAGCTCCTCTCCAGTCCCGAGACCTGCACTCCATGATTGTAGCTGCCTTCCAGTTTCTGTGTGTGTGGCTCACAGAACATCCTGACATGCTGGATGAGAAGGTAAGTTTAAAGACCGAATTAGTTTCCCTTGGATATGGTGTTTGGTTGTAGAGGAGTGGAATTCTGTGTGGTAAAATTAAAATTCTACTAAGAACATATGGAAAATTGAATTCTTTGCCATTTCTCAAAGAAATCATTTACTCAGAATTTTACAGGAACACTGTTGATAATTATGTTTATTTTTATTCTAAGCCTCGTGTATGTGGAAAGAAAAATTGCACTTCTGCCCTGAGATTCTTTCCCTTATCCTTTTCATTTGGATCAGGATTGTTTAGTAGAGGTGTTGGAGATTGTGGAGTTAGGAATCTCCGGCAGCAAGTCCCGACAGGAACAGGAAGTCCGACATAAAGGGGAGAAGGAGCACAACCCAGCTTCAATGAGGGTGAAGGACGCTGCTGAGGCAACTTTGTCCTGGTGAGATCCCTCAAAGTTTCTACAATATAGATCTGAAACTACAGTTTGTTTTTGGGTAAATTATCTGTCTATGTAGAAAAAGACCTCCTTTACATAAAGCCAATCAAAACATTTTATAACATATTTGTATAAAACAGTAACCATCATCATTCCATCATCTCTGTCATGGTGACATCCAGACAGCACTGTGTTACTGACATTAAAATGCTATAAACAGGGAACGTCAGGAAACACTAGCTTTCTAGCCGTGGCGTCTCCTTATCTACAAGCATAGACACTAATCTTAATTTGCACAATGGTTGTTGACAATCTTGCAAACAAATGTCCACTTTAAAAAAGCACATTAGGACTGCTAATGCTGCTTTGCATACTAAATAGCCTGCAAACTGACATTCAGTTTCAATTCAGATCACTTAGCTCGTATGCTGTAGCAGTCACGACTGCTTGCAGTCACTCAGATAGCCAATCACAAAGTTAACACTATATCTAAAAGATAATATGTAACTTTTTTATCAGGGCATTTGCCAACCTAAGACAAACATAGTACAATCAGTTCATCGCCAGCTTAAAAACCTAGCTACAAATGTCAAAATCAATCTGTTTTTATGAAGAATAGTTTTGTCCTTTTTTTTAAGAGGTTCTTTGTGCAACATTCAGGACATTATTATTTGTTTATATAATATGTATTTGCTATGTAAGATGTAGTGGAATAATGGTATCCTGAGCAGAGAATAAAGTCATGCTATCTGTGGGTGTGCTGTAGTAAACTGGCACTGGCTTTGTACTGTGCTCATACGGCGGTTAAGGCCGATATCGGGACAGTGTCATTGCCTAAGTATAGCATCCACCCAAAAGTTTTTTTTATTCCCTTCCGTAATAAAATGTTATTTGCAATTCATTTTAACATTACATAGAATTTTTTTTTTATTCCAAAAAGAACTTTGTAACTTGGTTGGACTTCCTATCTTAGTCGCTGTACTAAATGATGTATTTTCCTGCTGATACAATGACCTAGTTTCCCCAGGTTTCCTGCTGAACCTCGACACAGCACACAGATGACTATTAGGAAGTAAAACGTGCTATCCCTGTTGACCCAGTTTGCTGTGGTGTTTCCCAGTATTATGCAGGTGTTGGGGGCATTCCCTTCCCCCAGCGGGCCTGCCTCCACCTGCAGCCTGCTGAATGAAGACACCTTGATTCGCTATGCCAGACTCAGTGCCACAGGAGCCAGCAACTTCCGCTACTTTGTCCTGGACAACTCCGTCATCCTCGCCATGCTGGAGCAACCTCTCGGCAATGAGCAGAGTCAGTAGCTTGTCTTCCATCCTTTGTCATAATATGGTTTATTGTGATATTGAGGAGGTTTGTGGTCCTGCTTGGTTCATTTTGAATGCTAAAATAAAGACTGTGTCACCCGCCATGTACCAAGCACTGGTAAAGTAAAATGAATTACCAACAGGACATGCTGTTTCTCCATAAATGAAAGCATCTCTGTCCTCACAGACCCCAGTCCATCAGTGACGGTTTTGATCCGAGGGACAGCTGGGAGACATGCCTGGACCATGCAGCTCTTCCACCAACCCAGAGGAGCTCGGGCCAATCAGAGGGTAAGATCATTCTGCAGTTAACTTTATCCTAAAAGATAACAATGCTAAACCAATACAACTTCAGAAATGTTGTTAAAATGAAATGCTTGAGCTTTGCTTTTGAAAAATCTCCACGTGTGTTTTGCCGATAACACAACTCTGCCCCATATCCGTCTCCTTCCACAGCAGATGTTTGTTCCAGAGGGCCGTCCAACACCTAACAATGATGTGGGTATCAAATACAACGTCAAGCAGAGGCCCTTCCCAGAAGAGGTGGATAAGATTCCTCTTGTCAAAGCTGATGTCAGCATTCCTGACTTGGATGACATTGTCAGCAAAGAGGTGAGATTTGCTTCCTGTTGAACCCTGTTATTGATCTTGTATCTGTTACAACTAATGACAAGTTAAATTATCCTACTTCTGGCACAAGCTACAACAGGATTGTTTGTTGTCATGGCTAAAATAGAGCCATGCAGTAAATTAATCGCACATATTATTTGTTATTATACAAACTCAGGTGTGTTGTATGGGCTGGCAGGATGATTCGAAAGCTACAAATACACTGATGAGTAATTTCCCACACGTGAGTTGTTGGAGAGATAAAATTTCACTTGGGTGTCCCTTGGGAAAAGGGTTTAATCATCTGGTTTGGTGGAAAACAAATGATGGATCTTAGCTGATGTGCATTTTCTCAGTCCAATGCAATAGCCCTGCAATAATTTGTAGTTTTTAATCCAAAACATTGAAAAAAATTAGCACAAATGAATGAACGCCTCTCTGACAC
>JAPZEB010000002.1:7404759-7425031 GCA_029783705.1 Chaetodon striatus
TGTGTGTATATATATATATATATATTTTTTTTTTTTTTTTTTTTTGATTTGTGGGACATTTCTTACCAAGTTGCTCCTTACCTCTTTTCGCTATGTTTTTGAAAGATATTTTTTATTGTTTTCTTTTGAGCTGCTATAACAGGGTCATTGTGGCACCTCGTGAGTTTACTTTGTGATATAGTGCAATAATATTCAGTGGTATACTCCAGTAGCTAATGTAAGCTGCAGTGACCGCAGGTACAGATGTGTCTGTGGCCGTGTTGTTTGTTTGTGTGCTGACTGCAAAAGTGATCTGTGGCCCCAGACTGAGTGCGTCTCAGGCACTGGGTCCCTCCTCCTCCTCCTCCTGCTCCTGCTCTCCGCCGTGTCTCCAGCCTGAACTGATCTACTGTTGCATTGCTCGCCCTCAGCTGGTGTTGCGACCACACAGCCAGGCTCTCCGCTTGTTGTTTGGTACTTTTGGTGAACTTTATCTCCGGTGCATGTGGTGGGTTGCGCATCACTGCTCGCGAGGGTTTTGGGGGTAAAACTTGCTGCTGCAAGATGGACTGAAGAAACAACTCGGCAAAGTGTGGATACTTAGAGAAAGAAGAGTGATTCTGTAGAGAGCTACCTTTCACAGGGTTGAATTACCATCATGGAAGAGGACGACGGGCATCATGAGAACGGTATCCACGCCACCAAGGACTCGGACAGACAGCAGAGGCTCAGGCTTTGTGTTTTAAATGAAACACTGAACACCGAGAGGGATTATGTTCGGACATTGCTTTTCCTTCAGTCGGTAAGTTTGACATTACCTTTCACGTTGCCTGTGCTCACGTTCCACTCTCTCATACACGGGCAGACCACCACGCCAAACCCCAGTCAAAAAACTCTCAATTTAAGGCTGCCTTTTCTCTTGACTAACACACACGTCTCGTACGTTGTATTAGACAACTGGTGACATTTTATGAAAGGATTACAGGCTACAGTCTCCAATTCGGCGCGGATACAACAAATTAAGTGTCTCAAGGTGCAAGATAAAATAAACTTTAATATTGTCTCCTGCTGTAGCTTACGGGCTGGGTATGAAGATAAATCACCAGTAATTTGTATGGGGTTTGGTGTGATGTTCTGTGCACATGAGTCGCTTCTCTGTTTGTATCTTAACTTGTTAATCTGACAGTATTGTTATATATAAACAGGCTCAGGGTAAGACACACCTCGCAGCTGTGGTTTGCAGCCTTGTTAGCTGCATAATGTGGTTTCCTTTACACAGACTCTTAGCTTTATTCTGAGAGAGCAGCCTGTTGGAGATGTTGGAAGCAGCTGTGTCTAACTTGCAGCATCTTAGCCCAATGTGCTCAATGAAAATATCAAGATAATGTAAGAAATATATTCCATGGTAGATTTTCTTTACATTTAAGCATGTGGTTTGCTTCACTGGCAAGAGTGCAGGAGGCATTATTCACACCTCTCCATTGTGTGCTAAAGCTCAGGTTAAAAACAATCAAAGGAGAGCTCAATGTACCCTGGCTTTGCAAATAAATAGATATTCATGAGCATTCAACACCACCACACTGCCTCTCTCCAGACAGAGATAAGGAGCCATTTCAGCACAGTTACTTATTCTCTCATTGCACATCAGCTGCCTTTGATGAATGGACGTCCTGGTAATTTTACACGCTCCTTTCAGCCACAGTGAGAGTATAGATGGCTCCCACCCGCAGAATACGATTCAGTGTGTCACTTATCCTTGTCATTTTCCGTTGTCTTTCTCCTCCCCTCATCCTTGCCTTGTCATCTGGGGTGCTCGCACAGTGCAGGTGGTTTCTGAGTCCAGCTGAGGCAAAGTCAGCGTGCGGCTAAATCCAAATTGACTGCATTTAAGAGACAGCAATAATGTGGCTTTATTTATGCTTTATTGCTTGCTGTAGGGAATCCCCCTCTTTTGTTGTCCCCTCTACAACAAGGTCAAGGGTCAGGGTCAGATACAAAATACAACCCTTAAGCTGGTGGGGTTTCAGGCTCTTCTTATTTGCTTTGCCACCCTGCTGAATTGGAGATTTAAAAGGCAGCTGTTGATTCCTGTTTCTTATGAGCATGCTTTTGATTCTCTTCATTTTTCAACTTCAGCATATGGCAAGCATTTGTCAAACATGGTCATGGTTCCCTCTTTCTTTTGTGCTGTCACGTGAACTTCCTCAAAGTTCTTGAAATAATTATGTTCATCTGTACAGACACTTCACAGTAGCCCAGTGTCACAATGTTACTAAATGATCATCCAGTCTTCAAGTCAGTGATGCATAACTTTCTCCAAATTATACCCACATAATGTAGCTTCAAGACGATGCATGCAACCCAAGCCTGGACTCGTTTACTGAATGAATTTAAATTCTACAACAGTTGGGGTGGGAATCTCCGTGGCGCTTTTTCCTTTCTCGGCTCGACACGAAGCAGCAGAGGCTTATCTTCTGTTACAAGACAGACCAGGCAGCAGAGGGACGTGCTTTGACCTCCTCAACACCAAACCCAGTTCCGACGTAATGATAAAGACAAAGCCCCGATGATTTATCAGAGAAGTCTGGGAGCTCTTTCCTGTGAACATCTGAAAGCTGTCAGTGCCAGTGCCCTCCACCATGCTCCTCCCCATCATCACATCAATTGGCATGTCTTGATTCAAGCCATACGGTCGGTGTATAGCCAGAGGGGAGTTAGGCTTCAGAGAAATTCTGTTATCACCTGTGTCTTTGCATACAGTGCCCTTTTGTACACTGAAGGCTGAAGTCACAAGGAGTGTCAAGATGTAGTCCATATTTTTCCTTGGTATGATAAGGCGATAGGGTTTTTTTTTTAGTGGGATTAATGGTAAGCTGTAGATGGTATACTAATTCAGCTCTGCCAGTTATGTGCCATTTCTCTGTAGTGTATAAATGGCAGTTTTTTTTCCATCATCTTGTGAACGAGTGTTTCTGTAGGCTGAAATAGATGCATAAGATTACCCTCATTATCAGTCATCTTCACACATGGGTATGCACTGTGCAAACAAGCCTTGATGCCAAAGCATGCTGCTCTGTATTAACATAGCCTACATGTGATCGTATATGTATGTTGTTCATACATTGTGGCCACTCCAAAATCCACTGAATCTCCTTATTGAGGACTTTCTGGTATCGGGGTTCAGTAGCTTAGCTTAGATTGCTAAGGGAGTACACTGACAAGACATCAGTCCGCTCCACCGACGCCAATCCCCCTATGCTCCCCGTCCAGGGTCCAGCTGAGCCTGCTCCCCTTCCCTCAGTGGGAGCCGAGGCTTTGTCACCGTGCAGCTCACTGTGGTGTTGATAAGGGAAGTCTGGCTGTGGGAGCTCAGAGCATATGGTTTCAATAAAGATATAGAGTAGTTCGGGGATGGGGGGTGCATAGTCCCTCAGTGTGAAGAGGCTAAAGCAGTGATGTGGAATGAAAAGCGAGAGTGGTTATCGAATCAGATTGTTCTCTAAGCACTTATTTGTGGTTCCAAGACTTGTTTTGTGTCCATGAGTGATGTTTTTCACATATTCAAGTGTCTACTTTCTCTCAGCCTGCCTCCTTTGGTTCATTTAGAAAGCTCCTCCTTATCTCAAAATGCCCTTTGACAGCTCACAGAGAATGTTTGGTATACTTAAGCCAGGCCCCCAGGAACGCCACTCAGCCTTGCTTCCAAATTGTCCCAGTGGCCACTCATGGTATTGCAGTGAAAAATCCCCCATGGCCCAAAAAGTCTTTTCCCCATAGACCACTATTATAAAAGAGACGTCTGTAAAACTGTTGACAGGACACCTTGAACTCCAAATGAGGTCAATTATGACTCTTTCCATTTTGAATTTTGTAACCATGGAGGTTTTATATTTGTGAAACTTTCCTTGAGCTGAGACAACAGATTTAAAAATCCATGACATCATCATAATGTAAAGTCTATGAGCCAAGCAGGAACTCATAGGTGGAGCCCACATGAGAAACACTACTGCGCATATTCAGTGGGCTGCATACTGTCCAAGTAAATTTGGAAGCTAGAAACTTTGTATTGGCATATGTAAAGGGCAAGCAATTCCGTTGGACTCAATAGGCGCCATCTTGGGGTCCAGTATCTAGGTATGATTATACGTCTATCACTTGTGCATCATCTGTGAGTTATTCATGTATATGGGGACGGAATAAGTGTAGAGTAAGAGCTATACTGTGCGAGGTGTTTTCCCCAGTCAAGAAAAGTGAACTGCGCCCATGACTGAAAAAGACATGCTTTGAGGTTGCAGTGCTTTCTAGTCTCCCTGATGCTGCTGTCCTGAATGTTGAACATCAGTTGCAGACTGTCAAGATCTGATTCTGCGGTGGATCTGATACCACAGCGTGACGTACTGTTGATGTTCCGATCACTGAAACATTTTCTGCTGTCATATCGGAGATATCTGGACTGTGTTTTACTTTTTAAATCCAAAATGTATGACCATAGCCACGTGTTATAGCACATTGATTTTTTTCTTCTGTAGACCCCCTTAGCTTTTTTCTTATCTGTGGGCACCTGACAGTTTTGTTTTCGTCAGTCTCTTTGGGGTTTTTCCCCCACGTCCAGGATAGAAATTGAACAGTGGCAGGTTGAATGGCAGCTCGCTGTTGACCGCCCACATCACTCTCCGTTGCCTGCCTTATCACTGATTTATTTTCCACCTCCCTTTGTGCTCTTCCACAACCTCCTGGATCTTTAGCCCCCGTATAGAATCACTTTTCAATCGCAATCATTGCAAATGACACACAAAAGAGATGGTTATCCGGCTTTGGCATCTCAGCCATTCTGCATGTCACTCATCCCCTGGCAATTATCAGTGCCAGTGAGCTCATCCAATGTGCTGGAGGGAAGCATGTAGGGATGGTGGGAGGAGAAGAGGTGAGAAGGGGGTAGGGGGTGTGAAAAGAGGGATTAGAGGATTCATTTTGCTCAGTGTTATCATTACGAATCTCCAAATCTGTTGATGCTCTGAGGTAGAGTGGAGGCAGTCTCATTCAAACATGCGGATTCTCTTTCAATTCCAAGTTTGTGGTGATATAACTGCTCTTTTCAAGCTTTTGTTGCAACAGATTCCCTTGTTTGTGTCTGAACTGATCATTTCTTAGTGCCATAGATAAGTGGGGATTTTCTTCAAGGCAGTGCTTTGTTGATTTAATCCAGGCAACTGGATTTTCCCTGTCATGATCCACCAAAAGTAGGCTATCTATGACAGGAATACGGTCAGTGCCGTCATTCCCGGTAGACGTAAGGGATTTTCCTTCAAAACCATAAAAATGAGGGTTTGTCATTTTGAAAGCTGCTGTCTGTTTTTGTTTTGACCACACTGACCTGGGTTCTAGTGAATCCTGTCCAGTTAACACAACAATGGAATCGTGTGGCCATTAAGTTAGTCAGCTTTTGACCTTCCTTGTTGATTTTGAGAAGTGGGAGACTGAGAGCAGGGTGACCGGGAAGGTCTCGTCAGTGCTGTGGGATAATAGGAAACATCTGTGTTTCTTGCCCTCTGTGACCCTTGCTTTGGGCCACACACAAGTGAAATTACACATGTTTAAGACTGTTTTGTGTTTGCATGGATAAATGATATTGTGTTTTGCACATACATTTTATAGCTGCAGCTTTTTTCCCCACCTTATTTGCTCTTGTTGACGTCTCTATAAATCCACCTGTAGTTGCTATTGACGGGGCTCACAAAGCAAACAGGATGACGCGTGTACATGCATACAAACACATTATCCGACTGGTGCCCAGGAAGACGCACATGCAGGAAACCTGCGTTGAGCTTCCTCTTTAAACTTGAGCCTGTGTTTACCTCTTTCCTTTCTTATTCTTTTTTCTCCTATCCATCTCTCCAGCCCACCCCACTTGGTGGGAAAGACCAGCATAGAGTTTCTCTGGGCTGGGGGGGTATAAATAGCTTCAGATTCTAACTCTCATCTTGGCCACAGCGCAAGTGGTTTCAGTTCACTGCAACCTCAGCTCCACTGAAGTCATACAAACACAGGCACACATCACATATATAGCAAGAGTGAAGGGGAAAAACAGCCTGTGGAGTCCAAACAGCAGGTAGAACAGTTACTGTGGCCCAGTGCTTGGGTTTTGTGAGGGTTTTTATTATTACTGGACTTTAAACTCTGCTGCTTACGAGATGAGATACAGAGCCTCAACAAGTATATCTTGTAAGTCTTAGATTAATTAAACCTTTAAGCGCTGAGGGTGGTGTTAAGTTGGGACAAAATTTAAAAATACTTTGCCCTCCTATTTGATTAATCATACTGGATGTTATCTACAAGCTTTGGATTTTTGGTGAGAGTTCAAAACAACTTGTGTAACTTATTTTGTCGTCCATCTCTTTCCAAAACTAGTGCCCGTTTGCCTTACCTTACCTTAAGCTGAGGTCAATGCATAAACCAGTGTTTTAACTTGCCACTGTGCACCCTTCCATCTCACCCTGGACAATTGGTGCCTCGCAGTGAAGCTTTTGCCACAGTTACAGTGCCAGACTCATTACAATGTAGCGTGTTACATAAATTGGGGTAAATGCCAGTTTCCAACTTAATCTCGCTGCTTTTTTAAAGTCATGTGTGTTGATAAGCCATTTCTTTGAGGCATAAGACTGCAGTAGGAATTTTAAGAATTCAAGTTAACAAGTCTAAACCACTGTAACACCCGGAGGCATGATGTCAAAAAAAACACCCCCCTCCCTTCCCCTTCTTCACTCCACAAGAGATGTTTGTAGATTCTAACAGCTGTGAATTAGCATAGGAGAAAAGCCGTTTTACATGATCATCTTGTAAATGTAGACTTTGCCATCCTTTTGGCTACAATAGGTATTTAATTTGAATGTTTCTCTTTGAGAGGTTCTCTGTTATGCATTTAATGATGTGAATCTTTTCAGGACTAGGCGCTGTTGAGTCTGGGGTGTGTGGAGGTAAGAGAGTCCTGAACCAGAAGTCATTAGTGTTGTATGAGGTTATGGATTTTACTGTGTCAAATATCAGACTGTGCAGAGCCCAGAGATATTTCAGATGCACTGTTTGGTCAACAGGGTATTTTTTACGACTGGAACAAACACTAAATAAGAGCCACTACCACTGTGTGTCTGAAAAGTGCTGTGAAGTGCTCGTCCACAGGCTGATATTTGATACAGCGGGTGACCTGGCCTGAATTGTGAAAGCGCGGCAACACGAGATCTCTAATGTCCCCTTGGAGATCATGACCCGGACAAAGTTGGTACAAGTACTTTCTCAGGGTGCATACTGGGTGAGGTAACTGTGCAGCACGTTTTTGAGAAGGGTGAATGAATAGGATGGATGGATACCTGCAGTATGACTTGGCATAGAGTTTTCCCTTGGGAGCTTCCGATTTGGTTTACGAACTGTGGCAGCAGGCTTACAATGTTTGTTTGCTTTCTCAAATGCAACCAGATGTTTGGCTTCTTTTGGGGTCAGAGGTCATTTACCCTGTAGAAAAATGCTGAACAACAAAACATCCGTAGAACAACTTCACACAAAGCTTCTCAAATGTAGAGGATGTGGCAAAGAAGTTTGATAAAGCCTGGGTTAGATTACAGGACTGTTAAAGTGTTGCCCGATCAGGGTGGGACACAGTAAATGCCTGTATGCTGTCCAGCCAGGAAGCTGCTCACATGACACAATGGGACAAAAAAGGAGTGTCACATCACACACTGCCCAATGCAATCATAAGTAGGTCTTTTGTCTCTCATGGTACAGAAGCAATTTTAGTAAATTTAATACTATGAGGACTGACCCAGTCTATTTTAATTAAAGTTTTTTTTTGGTGTCTAGGCATCCAGAATGGAGCAAATGGACTTTGAATCATATTTATGTGAGATATGTGCACGGGTGGGAGATGTTGCTATGAATGGTGCCTCCTCTTCAGTTCATTCTGGTCTCTTTTGTCCATTACATTTGGTCTGCAGACTCAGGTCTACTCTTAATGTCAGTCTCAGTGTAGCATTCTCACTTCCCCCGAACGACTTTTGGTTTATGTGTTTTGACAAAGCTGAATGAAAAGTGTGTCTAATGATGCCTTGTTCAGAGCAAGGCTGCCAATAGAGCGTGTGACAGCCTGAGTGAGTGGTGGAACGATGTAAAGGTGGTGGGAAGATGCAGGGGAAGTCAGAACACTGCTGGATTCACTTTTCTAGCTAATTGTCACAACAACGAACAGAGGACTTTACACAGCTGAAAAAGAGGAAGGCTTATGCTGTAATTTTCTTGTCATGATTGTAACTTTGTAAAAAAAAATTAACTCTAAGATAAACAATTTCACTTAAGCAATTAGTAGAAATCTTTGCCTGTTAATGTTATTTAACCCCACGAGTTCAAGCGGACGCTGACTAACTGTTCACGACAGCTGCTGACAGATTTTTGGGCCTGGTTGCTGAGGGGTTTTTATTTTGGCATTTGTTCAATATGATGACACTTTTGCCAACTAACATGGCATGATTAAAGGCCTGAGTCCTACATGCTCGAGCTGTTACTGTGATGATTTCGTTCGCACATACTGACAGGAAACATTTTAGGAAATGGTATGATGTTTTGTCATGAGGAATTACAATACCAAGTTTTTGGAGATTTTTGCCTTTAGCTGCAAATTTATACAACCCTTTACAGAGAAGATGTGTAAGAGAAATGAACAACTTGTGAGTGAATGGAGCCTTTGTTTTTATGGGGAATTCACCAGGACAGGACGTCTCTTTTCATCATGTGATTACATGTGAATTAGTTTCACAATATAAATTCCTCACTCCGCTCTGCTCTGCTGTACTTTGGCTTGAATTGAGCTGGAATATTGTGAATCAAAAGGATCCTAGAAGCATCACTTTCAGAAGTGGAAACTAACGCGTGTTAGTTGCCTTGGTGGCTGCCAAAACAAGAAGTTGAGATATAATGTAGGTCAGTTGCATCCCTGTTTTCAGAGCTAGAATAAGAGTTTTTCAGACAGAGAAGGCTTTAACTACCTACAGTCTGTGTGTCCATTAATTACTGTTCTCTCTCGGGTTGGTAAATACTGTTTGAGTCAGATCTAGTGGGTGTTCTCTATGATCTTCCCCCCTGCTTCACCAAATGACCATCATTGTGTGGTATGGGACACTAATTTGGTTCTTTACCACCATTTTCTGTCTGTCTGTGCCCATGACTGTTTATGTCTGCCCAGCTGAATGCCAGGTGTGGCATTTTTAGTTTGTTCTTGTTTAGTTATGTCACATATAAAAGCAAACTCGTGTTTTTTTGTTCTGAGACACACGTGTGAAGGTGTTATGGAAAATGAAAGTAATTGCTAACTGATTGTAGCTTAAATGATCAGCTGTGCTACATCTTTTTCTGTAGCTGGTCTTTGATCTGTCGGAAGCCTCACATGTCTCTGATGGCTCACTCAACACCATACTCACCACACTCTGATCCAGTCTGTGATTCCCTACGTCTGTCGGCACCAAAAAACTTGCATCCAAACGTCCAGATGGCCGCTGCAATCTGGTCCATGATGTTACCTCCTGATCACCACATGTCACCCCTCAACAGGAAAGCCACTTAGAAAAAGGACCCACAGACAAACCTGGGCTAAGTGTCAAGCACTGGTAGAGTGAAATTAGGTTATTATTTAGCTGAGATGAAAGCTGAACATTCCCTGTGAAGAGAATATGTCATTTCAGCATGAGACTTCACTATGAAGAAACATCAAAGTTAGACCATTTTGACAGATTTACAGTTTGAAGCAGATGTGCGATTCTGAATAGCTGGCTTTTAACATTAAGGGCACTATCTTAACACCTGGCTCAAAGCAGCATCGATGCAGGTTTCAGACCAACACAGTTGTCTTTTTCATGGCCATTGCCCACATTATGTAAGTAGCAAATATACTTGCTTCCATCTGTGTGCCCATTGGCATTTAGGGCTTAAAATAAGGCGTGGTCAGGTGCAATGTTGGCGTATTGCTATTTATAGGCAGCAGAAAGGAATTGCACCATTGACCAACAAAAACCTGATCTAAAGTCAATGGTGCAGTATTTTCCTGCTATTTCGAAGGTTCATTATTTAGATAGTAAGATGTGTCTACATAGGCTGATTCACAACATATGCACACTCCTCAAGGATGTGTTATTGAAACAGTACATCATTGATGAAGAAAATAATAACATTCTTTAAAATGTGAACATAGCAGAGAGTAGAGCAGAGCTGCCGCCTGCCTCCCCACCCATCAAGAGAGATGCTGTGCACTTATATGCACGACGAGCAGCATAAATTAATTGATTATTTCAGGAGTTAAAAGTTTAGTTGTGTTTCGTCCGACAAGTGTATAAAGACAGTTTTTAGTTAGGCTGCTTAAATGTCCCATGCTATTTGCTGCAATGACATTACTGCTCCTACTTCTCTAATTTGTCGTATT
Source organism: Chaetodon striatus (assembly GCA_029783705.1). Taxonomy (NCBI): domain Eukaryota; kingdom Metazoa; phylum Chordata; class Actinopteri; order Chaetodontiformes; family Chaetodontidae; genus Chaetodon; species Chaetodon striatus. Next base: position 7,415,195 of record JAPZEB010000002.1, read on the forward strand.
ACCGTTTTAGTAGCGGTACACCAGGTGCAGGCACATCTGGCTTTGAGAGAATGGAAGATGACACTCCGATTGGTTGGTTCATGTTACGCTCATAATACACCAAGGGGACTAAATGCAGCCCCTTTGCCACTTGCGCCTTACTTTGCGCCCTGATTATGTACCATTTAACCAGAGGTAGAGTTTTTTATTTTTTTAAATTTAACCTTTATTTAACCAGATAAGTCCCATTGAGATCCGGATCTCATTTACAAGGGCAACCTGGCCAAGAGGTCAGCAGCACACGTCATAATAAATACAAAATCCAAGAAAGGTTAAGGCAATAAATTACAAACAAATATGGCAAAAATTCAACAAGTTGGACACATGCTAAATGCACTTGTGCAATGCACTTTAGACCATGCACTAAAGATCCTTTAAATAGGGTCCTCAGTGTTCAAATGGGAACAAAATATCAAAATATTGTAGACATGTCTTCCAGCACAGTAATTTGCATCACAAGCTATTCACATTTCTGTTATCACAAGGGGAGTATGTGAGAACGAGTCGAGTGTTGTGTGCTTCTCTGTCTTTTGTGCTTATAAATGTGTGATGAGTGACAGAATTAAGAGTGAGTCTATAATTGTGTGACAGAAGCTGCAAAACAACCTGAAAAGATTGAGGTATCCAAAGGATATTTATAACACATTACCTACGTGCAGCCACTGCGAAAGCGAGAGCATCTAGATAAATGAGGTGTTTAAAATGCCTCTCCTCAGTTTTAAATGCTTCGTGCCAACTTGTCCAATAAAAACTAGACATGCTTGGAAGGTTTAAATGTTTGCAGCAGTGACACCCTTTGAAAGCAGAATTTTGATGGACTGAAAGGGCTTGCTGAGCCAGATCCAGACTGAGAGATTTTTCACTGCAAGTGTTATTGAAAATTTGTATTTCGCATATTCATCACGTGCATCATACATTCATGAAAGCAGCAGAGCCAATGAGGGCTTGATGAGTAGGCAGTCTTGAACAGGAAGTCTCTGGTCCAGTGCTGACTGTCTGTCCTCTGTGGTCGAGACACTGTCTCATCCCCCTGTAGTGTTTAGTTTCCGCCCATGTGAGCAACTCAAAGAGCCCTGAAGTTTAAAAGCGGAAGTGAGTGAGAGTGGAAGAAAAAAAAACTGGACACAACTCAAAGAAGACTTTGTGTTTTGGTGATTGGCTCTGCCAAAAAGGGTTTCTCTTGGAAGACAGCAAGGGACTGGTTGGCGACTGAAGGGGAGCTGAGGGAGTTTGGGAGAGATGTGAATTACGGCTTCAGAGAGAAAGTAGTCTGCTAAGGTTTGCTGGGGTCCCTCATTGTGGCAACGCCACGGGCCATTCTCTGGCTCCGCTGCACTCAGGCTACAAAGAGGGGATTTCTTCATTTATTTATTCAATTTCATGCCATGTCGACCCCAAAATGGCCCCCATTCCCTCTCCAAAACTGCCCTGTCCCCCTTTGTGGCTGGCCACCCCAATCCTCTCCCCAAAAAGAGAGACCCTTAATGGATGCATTGTTTTTAGCTTGTTGTTGTTTTCTCTTGGATAAGGAGGGGTAGAGAGTTTGAGGCTGGTGACCTGAGAACTTGCATAGAAAAGTCCTGAATCTGTGGATCTGTGATTCTGTTTAAGGGTTGTTTCAGTAGGTGTGGGAACCGCAGCAAATTGAAAAGGGGCTCTCAGGGCCTGCTGGAAAACCCTGACAAGTGTTAGAGCTTGTGCTTGATATACGGGGTCTCTTGTGAGATATCTGAATTGAGCGAGATGGCCCAGCATTGTTGCTGAATGCTGATGTAGCCATGGGCAATCTGAAAAATGGCCCAAGTTTTGTCCCCATTAACAGCATCTTTAGTCTCATTAAGAAGAAGCTGCTAGAATGAGAGAAATCTCTACTCTCAAAGAAGATCAAGTTTGATATTTAAAAATTAAAGCAATCATGTGCCTACAATGGTGGAATCTAGTTGAGCAACAAATACACAGACAAATGCAGTTATGAGGCTACTCTATACAATGACTTGTCCCATCTAAGAAATGGTCAAGGCAGGATTTGACATAATTAACTTCATGAACATGAGTGAACTAATATAAAGTGAATGGCAGTGACAAACACAAGTAGTCTATGTCAACAGTCCTTTTTACACAGAAATCCTGCAGTACTGTCATGATGAAGACCCGTCATTAGACCCTTCACAGAAACATAGGCATAATGGCACAATGCCGCCCTATTGTGTGATTTTTAGATAGCATGCCAGCGATCCAGAAGCAAAAGCGGCATGACGTGAAACACAGAAGCGTCAGCCTCTAGTGTGACATACAACATAAGCATTGGGCAGCGCTTTCTGAACAATAACATTGGCATAATATGAAAATAACAATAGTTTACCTTCACTCTTAAATGGTGGTTGAACCGGTCCTCTGCTCAAAGGTTAAGGAGCTCCCAACCCTTATTGTCTCCCCAATTTACGGCCATTGTTAGCTGCTGTTCTTATTTTTTGAGTTAGCTGCTAACTGCTGTTAGCAGTTTCAGGTAGTGGGCCACACACATAATGCTTTGTCAAAATGTCACACTCTTTCTGTTCTGCCACCTCACACTTTCTACACAGACGTCAATTTGTCTCTTTTTCTACCTCCGCAATTTGCTTAGACAGACACACTGTCTCTGCAACATTTCTGCCTTGAACAGGCTTTGTAAAAAGGGGCTGACGTTTCATCTAAGTCCAATTATTGACTTCTTTGCCTAGTACGTCAATGTGCAATGTATAGACAAATGTTTCTAAGTCTAGGAAACTAATCTGTTTGTTTAATAGGCTACGAGGTTGTGGACTTAAAATGCTAGAATTACCCCGTTTTTTATCAAACTTTCATTATCTCTTAAGTTTGTCTTGTTATTCATACAGCAAAAGATTTTGTTTGGCACTTTCCTCCTTGTTTTTCTGTATAAAATATTAAAAACACCTTTTAGTATAATGCAATCCAGTTCAACGCCACCACAGCTTTCCAAATTTCAGTCAAGGTGCAACGTGACCATGTGCTCACAGACATTCATCTTTTCATTAAGCCCTGTTTAATAAGGATAACCTTTGCTGAAGGTAAACATACAAATTAAAAGGATCCCCTGCACCTGACTCTGAGTGACCCTCGTGGCAACATCCCCTGCCAGTAGTGTGACAGCAGCTCCAACAGCTTCAAACCTATGACTCTACGCCTGACTTACTCTCATGTCACAACTTGACCTACAATTATGACCGTTTCTTACTTCTCTTAGTTATTTCCCTATTGTAGTTATGATTGTGCAGAGTTTCTTGTGTTAAGAAATACATTTTAATTGTTAGGATTTGACACGAAAAAAGTGTAGACACACATGATGCTTGTGCTTGTTTCACAGCTTGATGAATTTTATGGTGGTGTTTATTTACATTTTTATGAACAACATGAATGCCAGACAATGGAAACAGTTAAAGACCAAAGCGAGAACCCTGACTCAAAAATGCGAAGCTGTTGTTGGGTCATGTTACGTAGTTGGCTTAGCTGCAGGTAGAAAGCTCTGTTCAGAGGCAGACAAGGCAGACGTGAAGGCAGCAGGCCTCTTACTCACTGCCCAGTGGAGCGAACACTGAACCTACACCAGCATATGGTCCATCTGTATCTTCACACCTTACTGTCTAGCCCCTCTTCGCTCTGATAAACCTCAACATTTAGCAACCCCCCCCAGTCCAAGTCTGACCCTTTGGCTGTTGGTCATATGAGATGATGCCTGATGCCTCAAATGACACAAGACCAGTTATTGGTGTTAAACAGTGATTGCAGGTGATGGTGGATGTTGGGTTTTCAGCCTGCCAAGTAGTACGATGGGTGGCAACTGAATAATGAAGACGGAGGGTTTGCATTTCTATCCATGTCTTTTAAATCCATGGTAGTAAGTAGTGTGGTCTTTCACCTGTTAATCATCATTGGTGCCTTAAAATATAGACAACACAGGCTTATAACAGTTTAACAAATTAATGTTTAAGTCCATAATTCAAATCATTTCAAGTGTATACAGCACAGTGTGATTTGTTTGTTTGTTACACTTTGTTTGGTTGCACACTAGCACAACACTATCAGACTTTACTTAGAGCACAGTTGAGTTAGTGGCCAGTCAAACATGTCATATACTTCCTTTGTACAAAAGCCACACTTCCTGTTCAGAAACAGCATCTGCTGCTTTTGTGTTGAGAGGCACTGCTTCATTCTGCAGACTGTTTATCTTCCTTCCCCGCTGAGTTGAACCACAGCGCATCTCCTTGAAAAGAAACAGAATTCTTGTCAATGATTTGGGTGTCTAAAAAAGTGCTGGCCTTTGTTCAGTGCGATTGCTCTGTTTTCACTTCCTGTTTGCGTGCCACACACACAAACACAAGGACAGAGGCATTGCGTGCGCATGTCTTTTGTCACAGTTTGGGGTTTTTTAAACTTTTCTTCACTTTTTCTTGCACATAAGTAGTTGCAATAAAATGGACAGTGACTCAGCTTGGCGTGACCCCCCAACCTCCCAAGTGGCCCGTTAAACATCTTTTATGTGGACTGATGTAAGGGCAGTGTCAAACTCAGTTCACTTGAGTACAGACCCTGGCGTTTCTTCAAAAATTTGGGAGGAAGAGTGATGGCTGCATTATGCAATATGCGTCCATGACAAAACTGTTTGCTGTCTTATGTTACATCTAATGTACTACTTTTGTAAGACCAGCGCTTTGGCTGTCAGGGCCTTTTCCGGAACAGTTCTTGTGTGACAAGGCTCATAACAGTTCACACTCTGACCAGACGAGTGTTTTTGTGCTGTGCTTCTTGCATTCATTCACACCGCAGAGGTACAGTGACGGCAGTGATCAGCCTTAGAACTTGGCTTTCACATTTGCTTTGGACCTGAGTGTGCTTTTCTGACCTGCACCTGACTCTGACAGGGGGTTAATTCACACTTAAGGAAACTTACCAAATTCTTGGGCCAGACAGTGTTTAGTCAAGAAAAACCTCTTGTTGGCTGAAATGTGAAAACACCCTTGTACAACGGTCTGTAAATGAGGGCAGAGGAAAGGGTGTGGGGTTGTGAAAATGCTTACAAAAAACCAATGTGCTATACAAAGCACACAGGCTTGTTTCTGGTAGCTGGGGGGGCATGTAAGATTGCACTTTGCGGTTTAAGTTAAATCAGTCGGTCTTTTAAATATCTTTTTTTTCCTGGTATGAAGATGCCTAACTGCATATTTAGGGCCAGGACCTTCATCTGCTTGCCTTCTAACTAGTTAAAACATGTGCAGCTTTTGGACCATTCACAGTTAACACAGTGTTACACCAGTCTGTCATACTTCACTATACCGACAAGAGGAGACCAAGCCAATAAAGTTTAAGAGCAGGTGACATTTTGCGGGTAAATGCCTAATGCTGTCAGGATTTAATAGTGTGCTCCTGCAGATACTTCTGCTATGAATGGATTTGACGTGTACAGGCTTTTAAGGGTGAGTAAGGAGGAAATAAGCTAGAACAATTATTGAGCAATAGAAAAAAAATCAAGTAGCTTTATTGACATGACCATAACAAAATACAGTATTGCTTCCTGACAGTGTTCTCAATGCTGAAGTGTTTGCATAACTGCCACAGACCTGACTGCTAAGAAGAGAAGTGACAGAGTGCAGGCAAATGGTTCAGTTCAGTGAGAAAAATGAACAGGTCTCAGGCCATGTTTACACGAAAAAGATCCGCTGAAGATGGAATCGTTTCTCATTTCCGTTTTGAAAAAAAGTTCTGTGTTCAGACGACAACGTTTTAATAACAATGGCTGTGCACACGGATCCGCAAAAATGACTAAAAACGCTGTAGTGCACGTGCCAGGCCAGTAGTTGGCAGTGTGACTTTGTGATGAAACAACATGCGCGGACGACAAGGTGGAGTTGCTACAGTAAATCTACACTTTACTGGAGAATCGTTGATAAATTCAACAGGGTGAGCAGCACAAACAGAGCTCGGGAGTCCGCCATTGTTGTTGTGATGGTAGACTTTCTCACGCATGCCTAGTGACTGGGACCGTAATGCGCATGTGCGAAAAGTCTCCTTTTTCAGAGGAACTGCATATTGCAAGTTTACATGACAACAGAGACGATGCCATTTCCAAAAAAAATCCACTCTGGAACCTGTTTTCAAAACATAGCGTTTTCAGGCACCCAAAAGGCTGCTGTAAACGATCAGCCATAACGCAAATAAAGTTTACTGTTTTCAGTTGAAATTGCTGTCGTATAAACAGGACCTCAATGTAAAAACATTATTTGTTCCCCAACAAGGAGGAACCAAGAGTAAGGGTTAAAACAAGACTTATCTGTTTATTATTTTTCTGAGTATATGTGAGATGCAAAAGCTAAATTGTTCTGTCCCCTGAAACCAAGGGAAGTTGATTGTTTAGCAAAATGTTAGAGATTATAATGCTTTCCATGATGATGCAACTTTAAAGTTTAATATTTCAGGGAGAAGAGTAGCCACAGGACCATTGTATAAACTATTAATGCTACAAAAACCTGTTTTGTTAATTGTAGCATTTTGTTATATGTTGCCTTTTGGAACACATGAATTTGATGTTTTTAGTGTGGCTTTTGACTACTTCCTCTTAGTAGGACTTCCCTGGCTTCACTGATTATGATACTGAAATATTAGTGGTATAATTCTGCATTATTGTCATACTTGGCAGCTACTTTGTGGTCTACCAAGAAGCTCCATGGTTGTGTTTTTAGTCTCCTGTGGGATTGCATCATGAGCAGTTTCCCCTAAAAGCCCATCACCCCTGCGGCAAGAGACCATCACGTGCAATATCTCTGCAGTGCTCCATGCAACAGCTGAGCCCCCTCTGCACAGCCACCCACTCTGACTCATTATTGTGAGTCCAAGGGTATCAAAAAATGAATTTGTGTCCCCTCTGACCAACTATTATTAACACATTGATTGATATCATCTCTATTTTTAGGTATCAGAGAGTAACCAGTCATCTTATGCACACAGTCTGCTGTGAGCTGCTTAGGGCAACCTACGCAGGAAAGCCGACCGTGTTTACAGTTTAAGGACCACAGTTTGCTTTAGGCAGTGGTCTTTCAAAACATCCCCTAGTTCATCTACATCACATACAAAGCCAGTGTGGGTCAAGAGCTGCACGGCAGAATCACATTTCAGACAATAACAGAAAGATAAATCTACCCATCTTAACCAACATAAACCGAGTTATTGTTATATATTGTTCATGTTGATATTCATCAATGTCTGATCCGCCACTTAACATGATTACGCGCCTCAGCTCACTGATGACGATTTGCTGATGTCAGAAAAGAGGCAGACGGGTCACCTGAGACGGAGATTTGAAAGTAAACAAGGACTATGGTCCGCATCGTGCTGCCTCTCTGCATGTTGATTAAAAAGTAATGAGATCAACAACTGTGTCCAGTGGGTAGAGACGTAGTGTTCATCATGACTACTGTGTTTGTTTATCCTGATTGATTTTATTCCAATAACAACTGGCTTAGTTTCGTACTGTGGAAAGGACAACTCTTTGAGTATTCATCTCATATCTTAATGAAAGTGCGTGTGTCTGCGTGTATGTGCATGCAATGCTCTGAGGTAATATTGTCCTCCCCGTGCAAATGATGCATGACTTGTAATGTGCTGAGGGTTATCTGAGGGTGCAATCACATCTGCTTCTTTTTGTGTTATCCCAACCAGAGTGGGGAATATTGACTCTGTTTTGCATGTGTTCACACTGGCAAATTATAAAGCCAATCTGGACACGCAAACAAAAGTCACATAAAATTAAATGTAACTTGTTTGCAGCTCTTGTACACAGAGTTTCAGCAATACTGCCGTGAAGACCTATCATCAAGCCGCCTTTGCTTTTTCAAGCCAGCATGATGCAGCCCCAGTGTGTGATTTTAGATAGCATGCCAGCACTCTTAAAGCATAGAGGTGTGATGTGTAACACAACAGCGTCGGCTTCTAGTATGCCATAATAAATATGCATCGGCACAGCTTTCTAAACAGTAACAGTGGCATAACACGGTCGTCTCTTTTATATGGTGGTCCTCTGCTCTGAGGGTAAGGAGCTTCTGGTCCTCAGTTTGTGGACATTTTAGATTGCTGTTCTTCTTATTTGAGTTAGCTGCTAACTGCTGCTGGCTGCTTTTTAAATCTCCCAGTGAAGTGTATACATAACACAAAACATCACAGTCGTCCTGTCCTTCTGGCTCACACTTTTTACACAAACATCGATTCAGCTCTGTTACTACCTCCAAAGCCGCCTTAAAGGTGAGACAACTCGGTTCCCCCTTGTCATGTTGTACCTTTTATACAGAATGATGAGGTGGAATAACGGCTCAACATTTCTGCCGTCAACAGGCAGTGTAATAGAGGCTTCTGGGTGTTGGTAACTTGTCATCTTGCAAAGTTACAGATAGCTGTGGAGAAAGTCAAAACAAATCTGAATCCACTCTCTGTAACTTCTGCTAAGTATGACTGACTTGTCTGTTCTCTTGGCAGTGAGTTACTTCCACTGTGAGAACTCAAGAAATAGCTGAATATGAAAATCAGTCCAGGCTGCAGTTTGCCCAATTATGATGCTTGGCTTTCCAAGCACAATGAACTGCTGTCCATCAGATGTCACCATCCTTTCAATTATACCCATAGTACCTTTTTGGGGGGGCCATTTCCTGTTGTGGATTCTGATCACGCTTTAAAAAATATTCCAATATTCCAAGAAATCCTGAGTTTGAGTAAACTCAGACATGCTTGGTGTGCTTGCCCAGTTTATGCTCTGTTCTGTTGGCTCCTCTGGCTCTACTGAAGCCAGTGTCTCAGTTATGTTGGTGGACAGAAAAGGTTCCAGTTTTCTCTTCAAATAAACCTGTGTGCTTTGTGATGGAACAATGAAGACAGCCAATACAGCCCTGGGTGAGAATGGCCTTGTTGGGGCGAGACCTGGACTGAAAGGATCTCTTTGTTGCTCCTTCCGTACATCCTCCCTGCTGATCCCCCTGTCACCACATCTGTGTGGCACATTTTGTTTAAAGAGTGAATCCTGCCTGGATGGTAGATGTCAATACGGACTCCAAAGTCTGGATACTTTACTTTTTACCACTGTCCCTTTCCCCCTTTTTTGTTTTCATCCTTTGCCCCCTTTGCTCTGTCCTGCACCCACCCCGCCATCACCCTGCTCTCCACAATCAGGAACCAACTGAGGAAAAGCCTCGTTTCCTGCCTCTTCTTGTCTTCTTTGCCAGCCAGAGAGCAATCTCTCACATGAGTGACTCCTCCAGTGTGGACATGGTACAAGTTGCCATATGGGAGATTTAATTAGTGTACGCCTCAAGCACAATCAGCTCCCTCCCAAAACCAGTCAAGAACACAACAACTACTGCTTCCCTTTAATACTGGTCTTAATTAGCGAGGTCGCAGCTCCATGCTAAGGACCTTTGCTTTCTATTTTGGTACAACCTACGCAGAAGCCAGTAAAGAGGGAAAAAAAACTGGAGACAATCCTCCCAAGTGTTCGGCCTCTGAGGAAATGATATGATTGCTGCCTGCTGCTTGGTTGGCTGACTTCTATCTTTAGAGCAAATGTGTGATTACAAGTGTCAGTCTTTCATTATAGGCAAGTGACTTACTGTAAGTAATACATGCAGTTGGCTGATGTTGTGTGTGACTGTGTAGAGCATGCAAGGGTTTTCTTTAAAAGATTGCTTCAACCAAATTGCAAAAACAAAAAAACACATTTTCTTACTTGTATCTAGTGGTAACTACTCATTTACTACGCATTTT
>JAPZEB010000002.1:7431840-7446658 GCA_029783705.1 Chaetodon striatus
ATTACTGTAACGTGTTCCAAATTGAGCTACCAATTACTTTTATAACACGTTACCCCCAACACTGTCAACCCCAATGTCTCTTTTTGAAGAAATCATGACCTGGTTATTCAAGATAATCCATGGACACAAAAGGAAGTGTGCACAGATGCATACATGAGTGCATCTACTTATGGACGAGAGGCTCATGCTCATGACAGCTGAGCTGTAAAGTTAGCCAGCTCAGTGGTTCCAGGTGAGCTAGCAGTAGATGCACGCTTGCTTCTGCACTGTGCTACTGCTGGCAGATGTATTTGATAGGAAGAAAGTAGTTCCTACATGAATCTGCTTTCAACGAGGTCCGTGGATTATCTTAAGTAACCGGATCATGATTTCTGGAAAGAGACATTGCTGTTGAGTTTTTCAAATATATGTTTATTATGCTTTGAGCACCACAAGCCGAGTGCCATCTAGTTCCATTATATTGGAGAGAAGGCAGACATCTCTACAGCTGATATTTCCAACACTCGGCACCTCACACCACAAAAATCTAGATTGATAAACAGCACTACAGATAAGAGGAAATTTTTTTTTTTTTTTTTTAATAGTCAGCCAGCTCGGGGATTTTGTATGTGAGTTTGGTCCATGTATTGTTTTTTGATTCTGTTTTTGATATAGTCTGGACCAGCTTAGTTCAGGTACAAGAATCCTCAATAAATTGTTTGGGGATACTGACGCATGGAAACATGACATCCTGTTTACAGCTGTATTTCACAGTCTGGGCACGTTCACTGTAGTCTTTGCTAGCCCTTCCTGGTGAAATAATTGGGGAGAGCAAACAGACAGAAGACATATTCTGTTTACTTTACTGGTTTCATGAATAGCAAGCTGTTGGAGAGTAAGATTTTTAAGTTGTTTAGTCTGCCCAGAGAGTTTCAAGGACCATGCAATTTACATCTCGTTAACTGCTTTTAAAGCACACCATTTTCTAACATGTCTTGAAACAAACAGCATTGCAAAAAGCTGCAAAATTGTCATTTTGGCCACATATTACAACTTATGCACACATTTGATATTTGGTGCGTTTGGACAGCCTACATAGTTGGTTGCTAGATGTTGTTGCGCTGTGCTCTGGACAAAATAGAGCCAAGGATGAACTTAACTGTCACAACACTCTGCATTTGTTTCTGCTACAGAGCTTTGGGACTGCAGAGCTAACAGAGTGGTCTCAGTGAACTAGCCTAAATATTCCATTTTATGACAAAGTGCATGAGATAAAGCCCCCCCCAGTCTGTAAATACGACCATACTTATTTTAAATCTGCACCAAAAACAACAGAAACTGACATAATTGCATTCTCTAGGGTAAGAATAATGAATTTGGTTATAATGTAGATAATGTTGAGTAGATTGGCTGAAATATTTCAGAAACACCAGCTCCATATTATGGATAAGCATTTATAAAATGTTGTCAGACTGTTATTGAATACAAATTTTGCATGTATATTTGAACAAAGAGATTAATGTGGTACGTGTATATTTACAAGTCTTGCCCCTCCTGTGTGCTTTTGCCCTAGCTGTGTATTAACTCAGTTTGACAGTATCTGGGGTTTCACACCATATGCCGGCCCAGCTGTTGCTCCCAGTGGTGCTTTGGAGTGGAGTCCCCTGCCAAACGCAGCTTTGGGTGTGTTTGGGTTACTGCCTGCCTGTGTGGCGAAAACTGCCCATTGTTTATATTGTGCTGCTCACTTGTGTTACACATTTACAAAAGATTTTCAGCTTCTTCTGGTAAAGGAAACATGATTGAAGAGAGGAGAAGAGTTCTATAAAAAGAGCTGTTAGCTTTGTTTGGCTGCTTCTGTCACCACTGCTGGGTTACCATGTAAAACAGACACACGCAGTGACACAGTTGAGTTTGTGTATGTGTATGGTAGTAAAACCACACACAGGATTCTTATGCACATCTGTGCCTGTACAGGATGCTGGCTTAGTAACCATTTGTGTTTTTTAAAATATACTCTATGCAAAATTCAAAGCATATGGTTGTGTGTACACAGTTGTCAACATGGAGGTAGTTTAGCCATCGGCTAGCAGCTTACAGTGCTAACTCCATAAACAGCACTAGACAACAGCAACAGTGCAAACAGAGCTAATGTTGTTAACCAGGGGTAAACTGGAGGGTGGGCGCTACGTGTGTGCTCATACGCTGTCCTGATGTCAACAGTAACTGCCGTATTAGTGCTGTGCAATGTGGCAGCGATGAGCTAGCCAGTGGCATACACACATACGCAAACATGCACACACGCCTGGATTTATTTGAAACTGAGCAGTAGTATGACTTTATTCTCTGCTCATAGTTTTACTTCTGTGTTAATGCTCATAATATTGCATACATAACCTGAACTCACAACATTATCTGAGCATGCTTTCCAACTCTTTAGGCGGATTGGTCTCAATGACTGAATAATGATTATTCCTTTGTAGCATTCTGACCAGCTTTAAATCCAAAAGCCTTGAGGCAGTAGTAGTTGAGGCTGAAATTGTTGTCCAAGCACCTGCTGCTTTGGATTTCACTTAGTAGGCTGTTTCAGATGACAGTCTCAGTTTCTAGACGTCAAGCTTCGGCCCCACCGTGCACATGGTTTCACATCCCAATTACTGTAGCAGAGTTAAGAATATACAATAGGCATCTGTACGCTTCAGGGTGTAAATTCAACTTCAGCTGCGATGCTGTGTATACATTGTTATCGACACTGTTGTGTGAATAATACATTTCAAGCCACAGTGTATTCACTTGCCCAGGTGTCATGTTACGTATTGTAAAGAAAGCCTAATTGCAGCTAGACAAAAGCTTCTGTATTAGTCCTGGGGTGTTTTGTGTTGGTGCACAGTATGATGCTATCACCCAGGAAAAAGGAAGTGTTGCCTGTTGGCATGCTATTTTTTTCCCCGCTATGATGTAGACTACTTTGAAAAAGAGAAGTGTAACAAAGGATGACAAGAATACGATTCAAAGAGCTTTATGAGATTTGGTATTCTTTCAGTAGTTATGTCTAATTGTTGTTGCAGTTACACGTCACCATGACAGCCTGGCAAAGCAAATGCTGATGTTGCTGCTGTTAATAATGATAAGCAATGACAGCTGTGGAAGTGCAGTTACCCACCACTTTCCTTGCGACAATACAACTGAATCTCATTAGACTTTAGTAACTGGAGCCTTCCTCCTAGTTTCTGCTCTACACAGTCAATCTTGCTCCTGTCAGTTTTCTCAGTGGATTCCTCAAGTCTGCCAACTATAGCCAGTAAAATATGGTATCATCAAGTTCCCAGTTTGCAATCCTGACTTATGTTTTTCTCCCGGTTTGCAGAGGGATAGTTTCTCAGTGTACGGCGAGTACTGCAGCAACCACGAGAAGGCTTTGCGACTTCTCATGGAGCTAAACAAAATCCCCACCATCAGGACCTTCCTGCTGGTAAGTGGCCACATCTCCTCTCCTCTGCCATGCTGATCTCTCTTTTTCACATTGCTTCGCAACTCCTCATGTCATCAAATTTGTCTTTCTTCTGCATTTTTATTGGCTTTCTTCCTCTTCCACATATGACTCTGACTTCTCTCCTCTAAATTCTGTATAAGAAAAGTCTCAATTTTTCCATTATTTAATGTCACATGAGTCTTATGTATCCTTGTGTTTGTCCATCTTTACCAACATCCACTTTTGTCCTACATTTTTTCTCCTGTGGGTCCCCTCATATATCCATCCCCCTCCTCATTTTTCCTTCCATCATATCACCTCCATTTCCATGTGAACACTTGAATAAAGGGCAGAAACCATTACAAGGTCAGGGGGTTCTTCCTGCCCGGACAGGATGCAACCATCAGAGTTACCTTTGTGTCGCTCTTGTAGTGTTTCCGCTGCCAGCTGTTTCTGTGTTTTGACACCCAAACCTTTGAGGCCCTGGACAATGAACTCTGAATGTCGACAGGGCCTTTGAGCGGAGGCCCGAACCAATGAAATCATCTGTAGATTCTGGGCCAGCCAGCTGTGGAGTGTTGGCAGCCTTTTTGGGATTGGCTGAGAGATCTGAGGCCCTGCGTTTGTCGCTGCCTTATGGTTTGCTTCCATGGCATTATTCTGACCCACAGGACTGGAAACAGTGGGATCAGAGTGTTGCTGTGTGCTTTGGCTTTTTGCTTCTCTTGGCCCAGTCACGCGGTGGTTAATTGGTTTGGTCTTGTGCGACATTGATGCTTCCAAAATAAAATCACTACACAACATCTGGTTATGTATTAAAACAGTTGTCAGGCCTGCTCAGGATAATCTCAAATATTGGACTGACTCTTGTGCTTTGAGTAGCAACCGTGAGCAAAATAGAAACAAGATTGATTTAATATAATTTAGAAAAAAAACAACACAAATATTCCATTTTAGGAATTGACAAAGAAAATATGTGATATTTTTCTGGAATAGAAGAGGATACAGGACGAAAGTTTCATTTTTTTGAAGTGGTGACCATTGCAAATCGTTGTTATAGCAGTTAATGGCAGCGTAACATGTTGCCATTGGCTTCTTTTCAGATGTTTTCAATTCCAGGGGATTTTTTTCTCTGGATTAAACTATTTCTATGCTAATTGAATCACACAATGGAGAGAGTGTCTGAAATTGTATGTAGAAATGAAGTTCTAATTGCGTTGGAAGAGGAGAGAGAAGTGAAGTGAAAGCAAAAGGAGGTCAGAGTGAGGAGCAGAGGGAATTCTGGCTTTAGGCTGGCAGATTACAAATTAGAAGAAGACGAGAGGAAAGAAGAAAATGAAGTCAGGGAAGATTTAGAGAGAGATGGGGGTGTGGGAGAGAAGTGCATTAGGAATCTGTGGAATCCCAAATTTCTGCACTCATGATCACTTGCATTTTTTTACCCCTAATATTTTCCTTAGAAAATCACCCCCCCTCCCAAACATCCTCTCCTCTCTGCTCTGTGCAGAGTTGAGAGGAACTGCCATATGATTATAATGCTCTAAACTGATCTCCTGCCTTCTTTCCCACTGGAGAACACTCAAGTGGTTTATCTGCACGGCTGCTTTTGATCTTTCATCCCATCCCATGAGCTCATAGCATACTGACAGGCTGCGTTCCTACAAAATAGAAGGCATAGAGAAACCATGACTGTAACTGTAACCCCCCACTTCAGAAGAAAAACCCTGCTTTCAACTGGTTCTGGGGGGCAGTTTTTAAAGCCCAAATCTCCTGGGAATGAGAATAAATTTTAGAAGTTTCTCAGTGATCTTTCTGTTGTAAAGCGTGGCAAGTTTGGAGGGTTTTTCAGTGGCACAGTGGATGGAATGTAGTGTAGTTACAGACACAGAGTAGTGTGTCTAATCTTAAAAATTACCCTTTTTTTGTTTAATCTTCTGACTGTTTTTTTTCCTGTAAGAGAAGCAGAGAGAGAATGATCTTTTCATGTACATAAATGTGTTGCAGATGTACTCCATATGAATAGAAATACGAAAATGAAAACATGACACACCAGAAAATGCAGCACACTGTATGTAAAAATACACTTGTGTCGACCTAAATCTCAAAATGTGGCTGAAACAGTAAAGCTTTTCTGGCAACTGTAGTTATTTTGGTTTTGACCCACCAAAATCGAGGTTAATTAGAGAGGTCACAGAAGTTAGGCAAAAATGTAATTAAACGAGAAAACAAATTAATAGTAAAAGAAATAGTAGCAGTTTCCTAACTGTAATATAATGGTAACATTATTTAAAGTGTAAAAATAATAACAATTAAATAATTATGCTCTTCCGAAACAAAAGACATACACCCACTTGACAAATATTGTTATAAATTGCTCACTATATTAATTCTTTTTCAAGAGACTAAATACACAAATGCTGTTTCCGTGGCAGCAAAGCATTTGCTCCGTATTAGCACATGTATTTTTCCTTACCATGAAGAGCATGTCTCAATCTGCATACAGATTTAATAAATTGTTTGGAGTAGACATATGGAAAATGTACCACACCCAAGGTTTTGCACCCAGACAAACAGAGACAGATTATTCTCCTGCACCTGGACCTGTTATAGATCCGCTGCAACAGACTGTGACTGAATGGAAATGACAACAATGGTCAATTAAAGTCTGTTTATTACTGACGAAACACAAAAGGTATGAGACAGCAATGAAAACAGCTGCAAATGCTTTATAAATAAAACAGGTGCTGTGTTAGATAATAAGCATTTTTAGAAGTTTTATACTGTAGAAATGGAAAAGTTAAATGGCCTCTTCCACTCTATAACTTAGCCAAGACACATTTTGAAGAAACAAGATCTAATGGAGAAATATTAAATTTTTTTCTGTCTTCATTATCTTTAACATATTCTATTGGTAACAGCGCTGCAGAGATTTGCGCGGAAACTTGTTTGCTTACTGGAAGAAAAGCTGAATAAAAGGCCAACACTTTGTCACGACATACCACAACTATTTAGTCACATTTTGCAACCTGGACCACCAGTGTGACTTGAAATTGTTAATTATTATTATTAATATAGAGCTTTAAGTTTGTTTCCTGCCCACTGTGAATACATCCTCATGTTTAACTGCACCTCCAGCTCGAGATGAGCCAGGTGCTTCAGAATAAAAGCACCAGGGGTTCCACTTTGATTTATTTCATTATAACAATACTTTATTTAACTTTATCAAACTGTAGTGTATTTAGTAGTTCAATTTTGTATAATTTAATATAGTTTTCTACAGCAGTTTAGAGGCAATTAGAAATTATCGAGATATGTATTGTGTATCGTGATATAGCCAAAGTATTGTGATATTTATAGGCCATATTACCCGGCCATAGTTCAAACTCTTACTGTATACCCCTTGTATTTCAGACATAATCTTTTTCTTTCCATCTGACAATACATACAGTCCTTCCTTTTTTTTTAAATATTTTATGTGTCTTGGGGAACATTGGTGTGCAATATTGTTTGTTTGGTTTCTTCCTCAGCACTGTATGCTCCTCGGAGGGAAGAAAAGCACAGATATTCCCCTGGAGGGCTACCTTCTAACCCCCATTCAGAGGATCTGCAAATACCCACTGCTGCTGAAGGTACTGTCCAACTGCGGCACTGATGTCACAATGCTGTCATCAAGTGATAACACCAGCTCTATTTGGCATATCACAGCCTGTTTAAACAATCTTAAAACTAATGTGTTAGCTAACATCAGAAATCTGTGTCGATCAATACCAGCAACTTATTTTATATTGTTAGCGAAACTTCATACCGGCTGCTATTTTAAGCCACCTAATCTTCCCCACCTACTAGTGTTTTCACCTGTGGGGGTGGCGGGTATGGAACCAGAGGAGGTTGTTACTAAAGGTCACAGAGTACTTAATGTCCCTCTAAGACGGAAGTGGTTTTTTTTTTATGTCCCTCCCTCTGGAAATTCTACTGTTTTACTTTTAAAACTCAGCCTACGTTCACCCTCTCCCAATCTAGGAGCTGCTGAAGCGGACCCCTAAGAAACATGCTGACTATCCAGCAGTGGAGGAGGCTTTGCAGGCCATGAAGGCTGTCTGCTCCAACATCAACGAGACCAAGAGGCAGATGGAGAAACTGGAGGCTCTTGAACAGCTGCAGTCCCACATTGAGGGCTGGGAGGTGAGAGTGAGAGACAGAGTGAGGGTGAATGACACAGAAAGTAGTCATAAAGAGAGTCGTATGTCACAAGAAGGGAAGATAGAGGCCATTTAAAGAAGAGAATAGCTATTGCTTGCTTGAGAGGTGAAACCTTGAGCGCTGAAAGATGGTGACAAAAAAGGCTAAGGGCAGTGCTGTGACATTCAGAGGGTAAAAACTAAAGGAGGGACAGACATACATTTCATAGAGCATCCTGAAATGTGACGTGATTATGATTTGTACAAGGTTTCTGCAAAAGGAAGAAAGGAAAGTCTGTAACATAACCACAACAAAAACCTCCAGACTTACTTTAGAGAGACCTCAACCACCACGATCTCCATCTATCTTAAGAGTTAAGCACTTATGCAGCCAAATCACTGCTCTGAGCACAGGGGCCACGGACGGGGCTTGGGAGCCGAGTGAAGGGTCCAGTGCATTTTTCACGCCTCCCTCACCCACCACAACAGAAGCCTTGTCTTAGCAGGCACCAATGGGACAATCCACCCACACAGGGTGCCAAGGGGGATGCCAACAGGCATACTGCCCAATCAGAGGAGACCTAGGAAGCAGCGCTTCAGTCTCACATGCACTGGGAGGGTTACATGAGGGGACCTTTTGGAGGGATGGGGAGGAAGAAAACTGAAGGATGGAATCAGAGAGGGCCCCACTGGTACATCCCACTATTTGCTTGCCAAAACGGACCCCTCTTCTCCCTTTCCCTCAGAGAAATATCACACTTTGACCCTGAAATATGTTCACTACAACAGCAAAAAACAAGACATGGTTATTTAGCTTGGGTATATTGACAGTAAAAGGCCATACAGAATATTTTTAGTCCCCCTTGTGACAAGTATTAATTATGTGTGTTTCTCTCTGTTCCATGGTGTTTTGTCCACCATGATGTGCTCAATCTAGTCTCAAGTATAACACAAGACCACAGGGAGTAGTGCTGAATCAATTCAGCAGTCAGTGGAGCAGATTGAAAGAAATTATTAAATGATTTTGAAAATCAATTAGAATTACATTATTTCAAGCAAATTTTTCAAATATTCTCCCGTTTCAGCTTCTCAAACGTGAAGACTTGCTTCATTTCAGTTTTATACAATTTTAAATGTAATATCTTTGAGATTTGGACTGATAGTTCAACAATGAATTTTAAGCGAGCGGCAAATTCTGGGACTGAAAAATGAAGCCAAGGGGAAAGTGCCAAAACTGCAGTTAATCAAATGACCACTCAGGGCTAGCTTTAAAAGCTGCTGAATCCACATGGACAACAATATTACAATACCCAACTTTACATCAGAAATAAACATGTTTACTGCCAGGTAAAAAAAAAAAGGGCTTTGGTCTCTTTAGCTAAATGACAGCTGTACATGGGGGTGAATTTTTGCACAAGTCACCTCTTTACATTTTATTAAGGCTTATGCATAATGGAGGGTGTGGCTGTTTTGAGTGGCTGTCTGTAAGGTGTCACCACAGTCTGTGGGTCAGATCTATTCCTTACTCCCCCACAGCTCCACCCTATCGTCACTTCTGGCTTTCATAAAACAAGATGGTAACGGCCAAAATGCAAAATATAAGGCTTCAAACAGGGGCCCACAAATCAATGGGTCATGCTATGGTGGCTTGTCCATTATTTTTAGACAGTATTTGATTTGAAGACATTACTTTAGGCTATTGGAACCTGAGCTTAGCATTCTTCACTATCTTCTGTAATTTTATTAATAAAATGACTAATTGTTTAGTTGGAAATAATATGAATAATAGAAATGATTGGTAGATGCAATTCTAACACCAAGCACTATCACTGTGAGTCACTTTCAGATCAGTAATGGGGTTAATGTCGGGCTGATTTGTCTAAATTGCTTGAGCATAAATCATTATGGAACTCAAATTAGCCACTAAACAGATCAAAGCCATTACATTAAAGCCAAAATCCAAAATGGACGCATATCTGATTCATTCGGTTGAAAACCTCAGACTGTCATTTTTGCGGTCCAAGACAGGCAATTTCTCTGTGCTCTTCCTCTGAACAACTTAGAAGAAGCTCAGAAAGGCACTTCACCCTGACCCCACCCCCCCACCTCCATAGAGCCTTCACCCTTACAGCATTAGTTTCGCTCATCTTTCCTTTCTGCAGCCACTCTCCAGGCTAATCACCTCCAGCTCTAATGGAAGAGGCCGCCAGTAGTGCAGAATCAGGCCCAGATGCATTACCGCTGCTCAGATACAGTTTGCATGCACACATTTTCACCGCCCTCTTATAGTCGTGCGCTGACTTGCTTGCTTTTACATACATAATAAATACAGGAAAGCATGGACAAGCCCGCAAACACACTTTACAAACGCTCAAAAACATGCACATAGGTAGTAGCATGCCATCTAAATTCTCATAAGCTTATGCACACAGTCACAACAACCCCCACCTTAGGTTAGTGCAGTTAGCATGAGGTTGAATTGATCGTCTGAAACACGATCCCCTCCCTTGACCCTGACGGTATGCACCTTGAGAAAAAGCTCAAAGAATCATTCTGAAATTTTTAGCTATGAACATCATAAACATATACTCATGAGAACAATTATGGACGCTTGAGCGTGAGTGTGACAGGCGGTGGGTTTCCACATGTCTCTGGTGGACCAGTGTCAGACACATCAAAGAAAACAGTGAAGTACAAATCTGATGTATATCTGTAGGGATGTAGTGAGGGGTGGATGGATACTCTACTAGCTAAAGAGTGAGGCTGGTCCTAAGTCAGCACATGGGTGTGTTTAGTTCCAGATGATCTGGAGTGGAATGATCCGTTTAACAATGAGTAATGAGATGTCTTTCAGCTCTGTTGTTTTATTTTATGTTTTGCCCTGTTTCAGGTGGGCAGCATATATACCTACTCCTGCTCATGGACTCTTGGAAGTTACCCATGTTCAATTAAATCCTTAATACTTACTTGATTATTTGAATTTTAATAGTAGGAAATAGTTTGATCTGTCATTCACAATTTGGGAAGGAACATGTGAGTGCATGGTTGCTCATGCATGTATCTGTATTTGTGAAAGCAGTTTCTGTTCCCTTGTTGCAAATGTGACAACTCTTAAAAATAGATTGACTAAAACTACTGATGCCTAAATAATGTGAAAAGGTTAATTAGACACCATGCTGTGGTCAATCAACAAGATTTGCAGATTGACATCAACCTCCTTATTAACAGGGACTGAAATGTTTATAGATCACTTTTCTGAATATTCATTTTCTGAATTTCGGTATTACATTTAAAATGAGAAAGAAAGTACTCCGACACCTCTTGATCTTTGATGATTAATATAGTACAGATGTTTCAAAACTGAAAATGCAGTATTACATGTTGAACAGAGAGACACTGTGCTTGTCTCAGGTCATTTTGTGGACCAGTATCTGCTGCTTGTGTCATGCTGCTTCATACAGAGAAAAGGTTATTTCGGTCTTAAGAGGTTGGGGCGTATTTGATAGATGACTAGAAACAGCTTTTAAGAAAGACTTGATCACATCCTGTGAAGGTGGTAGGCTGCAGAGAAAAATAATACATCTTCTGGGATAAATACAGTGGAGTTGACTTGGCTTTTATGTCACAGTTTTAGACTGACAGAGGGACAAAGCATTTGATCAGGTTTCACTGCGGGGATCAGAGTAAGGCTTTTAAGCACCTCCACCTACAGTCTGTACCATGACATGGGTCATGTGTTTCCTCCCTCTATGCACGTACAGCTGTATTTTTCTGTGTTTGGATGCAGGCATGTTTTTGTACGTACATGTGTTAACATCCTGAGAAGAGAATAAAAAGGCTTTGTTTGTTCCAGAGCCCCACAGGAAACTAAATGTAGGCCAAGGTAACAGTTTTGTGGGGTCACTGCTGTAGTGTTTAGTGCACGTCAATTAACTAATGTATTATGACTTTTCAAAAAGCTCAGATTTGAGACAACACTCAGTTTTGCTGTTACTCGCCACAAGTGCACAGGTTGGGTAGCGAGAGGTGCACTGTCCTGGCAGTGAACCGTGCGCATTAATATTTTTTTTGCACTGGGCTTAATTTGAAGCAGGGTGGGGGACAGCTGTGTTTACTCTTTCCTATCATTGACGATGGAATGAAAACAAGTTGTTCACAATGTCAGAGTTGAATTTTGTATTGTTTCACTGAGGCTGTGAACTCTTTGAGTTTTGATACAGGCAACAATGTTTTCTTCGTAACTTCTAATTTTAGACTGAGGGTGCTATCCAAGTTTCCATGCTCCGCCCAAATAAGATAAACTTGCGCACATGACCATGAAGACTCTGGAAATGATGAATGACACTGTACGTGATAGATAACTATACCATGTTAAGTTGTGTCACTCTTACAATAGCTATCTCCTTTCCTATCTTTGTTTTTTTTTTCCTCAGGGAACCAACCTGACAGATATCTGCACAGAGTTGCTGCTTCATGGAAATCTCCTTAAAATCTCAGCAGGCAATATCCAGGAACGTGTCTTCTTCCTGTTCGACAACCTTTTGGTTTACTGTAAGAGGAAGTCCAGGTGAGAAAGGCAACCTCCCTCCTCAACAACTACACAGCAGCTGCCACAACAGTGTGCCAGAGAAGGAACAAGAAAGCATTCAAAAATAATTTTATTGACTGACTACTGGAAAGAAGCCAGACATGGAAAATTGGAGCAAATGTGCACATTCCTGTTTGTGCAGACAGGCATTTAGTGTGCCAGCAAAACAAAAACAAGTCCACATGTCCACTGCTTTCATAGCTGTGTGTGTATGAATGTACATGTGTGTTAACAGACACAAGTTCTTTTCTCACTGTGGCACTGGCATCAACGGATGTTTTCCCTGCTGAGTTTAACCACAACGTTGTCCCATTTTGTAGGGTTTCTGGAAAGAAGTCCACTAAGAGGACCAAGTCTATCAACGGGCCCCTCTATGTGTTCAGAGGCCGAATCAACACGGAGGTGATGGAGGTGGAAAATGTGGAAGATGGAACAGGTTTGTGTTTGCAAAGCAGCCTTACCTTTGGAGACTGTTTATATGTCCATTCATGCAGCTCATTCATTTCTCATGAGTCTGATGCAACTCTAACTTCACCTGAATATTTCAGGTAAGAAAAATTACAGCAATGATTTGTACTTTCAAACTGCCTGTCAGCACTCATTTTGAAATTTCACATTTTAGTTCATGAAACTGCCATTTAAAAACTGGTGTTTGGATTTAAATCAGGCACTTGTTGACAGTTTGGGTGGAGTATCATACTTGCACCTAGTTTCAAACAGGATGCAGCTCGCACCCTCATGTACCACCTTTTCATATCAGCTATTCAGTAATACGTTGAGGTGTTGATACAAATCTGAAGTGCAAAAGCAACGCCGAGCTGGGTGATAAACTCGCAATGTGTATCAAGTAGAGAAATTGTGCCAAAGATTAACGACTCATCTGTCGGCTTGTTGTAATACAGTCGTCCCCTAGCTTATTTTGCTATTGTGGTTTGTTGCGAGGCACCGCACCGGGCTTGGTAGAAACACTTCGTCTTCCTCTCTCTCACATGTTTCCTCTTTTTTTTTTTTCTCTTCTGTGCTGCCTGAATATTTTGCAAGCTCACATGACCCTTTTTTTGCTTGTTGGCTGCTGGCTGTCACATTCACGCTGCTGAAGGGGAAACCACAAAGAAAAACATGCCTCATTCGCAGAACTGAGGGGTCCAATATTGAAGCTGTGTACATATATGAAATCCCAGAACACAGATTATTTGATTGCTAAGTGTTAAGAAATGAAATGTGGGTGTATCTGGGGTATCTGCGGAAAGCTTGAATGGAAGTTTAAAATTCTGTTGCAAGTGATAGTAACAGATAACCCAGATTTCAAAGACTATATGCAACTACCTTAAGTCACACAGATGAGGAAGCTGACTCAAGTAGCAACTGTTTTCGATTAATTTATTGTGAAGTTAGTAGAAAGCTGTTCTCCCTTGCAAAGATTAAAAATATCCTCACTTTCACTGACTCACACACCTCTCTGTCTTGATTAATGCCACCTTACCAGATCTCAGTGTGTACTTACATAAAATTTTACAAGAATCCATCTTTTTCATCCTAGTTGCTAAAAGGAGACTTGAAACAGTAGTATATGTCCCAGACTAGTTCCCTGCTCTCCCAGATCAGCAGGAGCTGCTCCCTGTGGGGCCTGATGTATTAGAGCTATTTATATGACCTTTGAGCGTGAGACTAATGCACCCCATTACCAGTGGCCATTCATTATTCAGTAGCTGCTCACCTGCAGCTAAATGGATGATAAAATTAGAAAGGGGTACGAGGAGAGATTTTGTTGAGTCAGTAGAAAGACAGTTTTTTACTGCTCTCACGGTGCATCATGTATCTTTTTAATTGGCTTGTAAATCATCGCTCAAGTAGTAAATTCTATTTAGAGGTAACTTTGACACTAACTTATACAACATCTTTACAAGGGTGATTTGATTACACTTTTTTTTACTTACACACAGTGTGCATGTCTGTGGCTTTGTCTCGTTCTCTCAAAATGAAAAAGAGAACATCACAGCTTGACACAAAGCTGTAAACCAGCAAGATAATTTACAGCAGTAAATTATATTTTAATGAGATGATGAGATGAAGTATAACCCTAAAGGCCATTCCAATATATGCAGGATATATTGAAAACAATGATAGCTCACTGTACTATATAAAAAAGACTTTTAATATTATTCATGATGACCCATGTCCCCAGTTAAAAAGGAAATTAGCTGATTCCTTTTTTTTGCCTTGCAGCGGACTATCACAGCAACAACTACACAGTGACAAACGGCTGGAAGATCCACAACACTGCAAAGAACAAGTGGTTTGTCTGCATGGCCAAAAATGCAGAGGACAAGCAGAAGTGGCTGGACGCCATCTTAAGGGAACGGGAGCAGAGAGAGAGTGAGTAACACTTTTTTTAAAGGCCATTTATGGCACTTCTGGTTTATGGGCCTGACAGCGCAAACCAGAAATGATCCTTTTTTAATACCAGAGTTCCTCTCGTGGAAATTTCAGTTGTATTTGTAATGTGCTTAGAAAGACGTGGCACCACAGAGTTTTACTAGGAAACGAACAGGTGTGTGCAGTTTATATATGTCGTTCTTATAGTGTTTAACAAGATCAGTG
>JAPZEB010000002.1:7462132-7490048 GCA_029783705.1 Chaetodon striatus
CTGTCATCAAGTAAGTACCTACCCTTCTCTCCTCTCTCCTCCTCCTCCTCCTCCTCTCCCACCCCCAGCCCCATATGCTAATGTTCCCGCTCTACAGGTGCATGAATGCATATTCATGAGGGGTTAACATTCACCCCACGTCACCCTTTGTGTAATGACTGAACTCACACTGCCAGGAATGACAGCCCTCAACCCCCCCTTTCCTCTCTAACTTGGTCTCCCAGCCAGGCTTTGAGCTGCTGTAGGTTCATGTGTACAAGTCTCAGGTCAGGTGAAGGGAGGACGCCAAGTTTTCATGACTGGAGGTTTATGTGAGGTAGCTCTTAAAGGATTAAGGAGAGCTGCATGTTATGGGCATTTGTCTTTTAATCTTCACAGTTTTATCGGTTAACTCAATTAATGTTCATGAATTTTAAACTTACCAGTCCAAATGACGACTGCAAACATTTTTAAACTCATAAATCACTTCTCCTTAATGCTTTCTCCCTCTTTCACACACATAAACACACACACACTTACTCACTGTCTTACTTCAATATGCAGTACACATACTCAGACATATATGTCAAATATTATAATATACATTATAAACACACTCCATTCCCTGAATGTTATACACCCTATATGTTACTGTGCAAATGCAGTTCTCCATTACGCATTAATTGTTCTTTTAAACTAAGTTTGTAATAACTCAGTAATAATGATAAGAAGAATTCTAATTCTTGACCCAACGACCTAAAACTGCGGATTAAATTTGGGTTAACTTTATCTTAAAGAAATCAATTTATTACCCTGAAACTGATGTTCGTCCTTCAAAGTGGAAGAATGAGCTTACTTTGCAAAAATTATGTCTATCTGAAGGTCTGAGAGTCAGTCCAAATGTGTACAAAAGGAACAGGAAACACACATCATCTCCCTCTGACACCCCTCTCAAACACACACACACACACACACACAGATGCATTCTCTGTCTGTTGCAGCCCCTCCCGTCATACTCTTCCCCCTTTCGCCCCTCTATCTCTCCCTACATCACTCGCCTGCTGATTGAAGAGCTTGGGGTTGCCATCGGTGCAAACAAAGAGCTTTTGGTCCGGGACACAAATCCTATTACCATACAAAGGCAATCCCTCTGCTTGCCAGCCGGATATTATGTAATCTTGCCTTGCTTTTTTAATCCATCACTAAATTGGCATTGTAAGTAGCAACCATTAATTATAATGTTTGAGTGATGGATGTATGGCATTTTATGAATCATATATAATTCTAAACTGTGCCTCTGTTTTATTAAACTTTGCTGAGTGACAAAGCACCTGTCGGTTTCATAACATTAAAAAGCAGTAAATTAAAATAATAACATGATAAAATAGAAAAGACCTAATAAAATAAGTCCTGAGAATGCCACAGATGTCTTATGCTGCAGAGGAGCATGTCTGCACTGACTAAGAAAATCATTGATCAGCAAATGACGTCTGCAAGCAAATCACTTTTCATAATGCTTTAAGGCATGTCTGATGTATCAATCAGGTATTTTTATTTGGCTTTCGTTCTGAATGTGGCAGTTTACAATATGGGTGGTCCAGACACACCCTGTGTGTTGCTCACAGCATTGAAATGTTAAATCAAGTACACTGTTCATTTGATAGGTGCAGATACGCCCGTGTCAAGTCATACAGGCAACCGCACATCCTCTGTAGCGTTTCCTGTTTCACATGTTTACATGTTAAGCAGATAGGTCCACAGTGGTTGTTCATGTCATCTCACAAAAGCTCAAAGAATGAAAACACAAAAGGACAATTACTGTAGGTCGTTATTTTAGCAGTATTTAGAAAACTGTAGAGCAACATATTTGTTATAATATAGACGTTGTCATTAGGGCCAGGTAATACATTGATTTTATATCAATATTTTGATATGAGTCTACATATCATCTTAGATTTAGGGTATTGTAAGTGTTGTCTTGTCCTGTCTCATAGGCTGAATTACAGTAAAGTGATGTACTTTTTTGGATTTGCCACACTGTTCTAGCTGTTCTGTTCTTTGTCTTTACCCACTGAGTCATTGTTGTTCGCATTACTGATGATTATTCATGAAAAATCTCATTGTGTAAATATTTCTTGAAAGCACCAATAGTAAACCCTTATATTGTTGTAATATCAATATTGAAATATTTGGTCAGAAATATCGTGCCATTTGATTGACTCCATATGGCCCAGCCCAGATGTTAATAACAGTCTGTTACGCACGAAATGGAACATTACGCAACATGAAAGACTCTGGCGGGTGTTGGTGCTGTCAACCACAAAGAGGGTTTGTTATCTGACAAACACTTGTTACATGTTAAGCCACAGACAGTGAATTGTTTTTTTTGTGATGCTGCCTGCATTGTACTGTGAAAATACATTTTTTTTTTTGTCCTTTTAGGGACAGAGACCACCATCTGAAAACCTTTAAATCCGTGGTGCCTGCCAGCAAACTGGTCGACTGGCTACTCCTGCAGGTAAAATCAGACTTTCATTTAATCCAACAATATAACAAATAATACCTAACAAAATGACAATAACTTTCACCACTGTAACTGAGTATATTTTGGCATTGTTTGAGTATTAACATGTTAGGATTTTACTTGTGCTGAATTTAGGGCTGTACAATCTGAGGAAAATATTCGATAATCGTGAATATTGCTGATTATGTTACCTGTGATAAATAAACAGATATTAAAGTGTGCTCAGTTCTGCTGCTAAAATGCAACAAATTGCTTGCTGAATTAAAAAAATGAAAGCAACATTCTTTTAATGAGCACATGAAATATTGGACTGAACACTAAAGGCACCAATAAAAGGAATGACAGTTACATTTTCTACCAGTTTTCTGTCAACAAACTCAAAAAATCACTAATTAAAGTATTGCAGTCATTCATGATGTGTTTATGGCGTTCATGCAAAATGTTCTGTACTTCTGTCACCATTGAATGACCTTGAAGAGCACATCCAAGGACATGCAGAATCAGCCTCCCAGTCTTTCTTGTGTTTATGGTACATGTGTTTATTAACACGTGCTGGCTCACAAATCACCATCTGCACTGCAGCAGACACACAGATAACTCAGGCCAGCGGTGCTGCAGTCTGCTGTGTATGAAAAGGTGTAAACAGGCATTGTGATTGACCGACTGTGTGCGTCACTGATTTGGTTTCCCAGGGAGACTGCTCGACCCGAGAGGACGCTGTGACGCTGGGCGTGGGGCTCTGCAACAATGGCTTCATGCACCACGGTCAGTTAAATTGTCTCTCACACAAGCATACATGAAAGATGGGTGAAGACACACACAAAATAACCAGCTCTTGTCTCTTTAATTCAGCTTGATGATGCTCTTACTAAGAGAAAAAGATTATGACACATGCACAGTCTGGTGTTATCTTTTGTCTTTCTCTTATTATCAACACTGTCCTATTTTGCAAAAGCTCTTTTTGTTGTGTGGCTTTTCTCATTCTCTCATTCTTTTCTCCGCTGCTTGTTTACCTCATCTTTGGTCCCATCTACCCACAAAAATGTAATATTAGCCTTTCCTCTGTCATGTCATCATAGCATCATAAATTTGCATACCTGATCTAGCCAAGTCTCGGTAACCTCACTAACCACATTGTAGTTGAGCGGCTTTGGTTCTATCCCAGCATGTTGAATGTAAACAGCATGAGCAGTGTACCCTAACCAGAGCTGTTTGGCTTAGCTACACTGCTGTCTGGGTCAGTCCACTGAACCGTGACCGCTGGTTAAAGCCTAAAATTGAATCATCTTTATTCAGTGTGTTGTGTGTAAAGTGAGAACCACTTTAAGGAAGTACTCAGTGTTGGAATACTGAAGAAGTAGCATGACGACAGCGCTTCCTGATGCATATAGTGACGTGTGCAAGACGACGGAAATCTAAGATGAAGTCAGTGTTTCACATTCTTTCATTGGGCAAATATGTAGACTGGGGAATTCTGATTTCCTCCTGAAAGATCCCTTTATAAACACTGTACTGTTGCTCTAGTAGTGAATTACACTCTAAGAAGTTACACAAGCACACGTTGCTCTTTAACATGTCTTGCAGCACTCAGTACAAGTGATGAATCAGATTACACACACTGCCCAGATTTAAATGTACACATGGTTAAAAGCAGATAAATCTCTTCTCATGTGTTTGTATTTTGCTCTTGTTTTAACACACTCAACCTGCTCCCAGAAAGTCACATACTGGCTTTCTCTTTACTTCTAGCTTGTCTGATTGGCACTCACACATACACCTACCTCCCTCTGCCATCTGTTGGAAGGCGTCACCTGTTCTCTCCCTCTTCTCTGCCCCTCTTCAGGGTCACGACCTCTCCCTTCTCAGCCTGTCTGCACTCCTCGCCTCTCCTCGAGTCGCCCTCTTTAGTCCTTAGTCAGCACATCTGCTGCTCTTCACCTGGCTCCTCTTGAACTATTCTTATTTTTCCTGTCCTTGTCTGCCCAGACTCTGTCTTTTTATGTCTGTCTGGTTTATATGGCACAAGGTAATGAGGCTCTCACTAGTGGGAGGATCACTGATAACAGATAACACAGTTAATATGCCTTTTATTTGTCCTTACCTGCTTATATCACTCATCTACACGTCTGTTGTAAACACCTGATGCATATTGCCCTTCAGGCAACTCAACATACAGGGAACAGCACCAGATACATTTTTTTGTATCCTCCATTAATCTTCTTATATGGCACTGTTGAATGACTCCTAAGCCAAAATGCCATTGACTTGTAAATTCATTTGACAATATTAAATATAGAAAACCACTCATGGAATTAACAATGGATAATAATGTTTTTTTTAACCACAAATTATCACTTTAACTACAAAGTTCTTATCTACAGAATTAACAGTTATGCAAATCAATACTCAACCAGTACAAAGTGATGACTAAATTTGTCTTGTGGGGATCCATTTTGTCAAGGTGTTTATTAAGGGCTCAGTTTAAATAATCTATATCTCATGATCCAAGTGTATTTACGGAGTGTCCAGTGAAGCATAATCTGGCCATGAATTAAGACGAGGAGACAAAAGGGTTGTTTTTAGTCCCTTAATTAATCATTGGAGTATTTTAGGCTTGACATGAATTCAACCGGTCAGAGTGTCATCTGCCATTCCCTTTAAAAGACAGGTGCACCTGTACTTGGTCCACTGCTATTAACAGGGCGGATTTGGCAAATTAGAGAAGTGAGTGATTTTCTGCTGAGAGTGATGCAGTAAGAGCAGTAACAACTGCAGCTAATATCGTGAGACATTTAAGCAGCAAAACTGAAAACAGTAGTAATGAAGTTACACTGCTCCTCGTGTAAATGCGCACAGCATCTCTCCTCATGAGGAGCTGGGTGTTATACAGGGCCCTAAGTGTTTTCAAACACTTGGTTAAAGATGCCATGGCACTCAGAGGAGTCAGAAATGTATTTTAAACTGTTTAAAATTTGTTTGCACTCAGTGGAAAAGATACTTCAAGTATTTATATCATGATTGTCCTTGTCATTACATCAATGCATCATATATTATGTTATTATGTGCATATTTAGTTAAATTATGAAGTCAATTTTTCTTTTAAAACGTCCTGTAAAGTGCAAATGTCCAACAGACTGTTACCTTTACCCTTGGATATTGTCAGCTGTTCTCAGCATTTTAATGATGATCTGGCATGTGTGTGCGTAACTATGTGTGTGTTATTAGGGTATGACAGTTTCCGGAGTAGCACTCCCTCCAGTTGAATAGGTGGTGTTAAGGTATTATATGACCACAGCCTCTGTGACTCAGAGGAAATAACTCACGTTCAGGCTTTGTTTGAGTTGGCGTAAGGCCAGTGCGAGTGTGTGGTGTGTGTAATCAGTTTGTGAAGGCTTTTGTTCACCTGAGGGTGCCAGATGCTCGCCAAATCTCTGAACAGCTGGGTACCTTTGGCTCCCTGTGTTGCCTGTGCAAGCCCCATTTACAGAGGCCTTACAGATTCATACCCCTCTTATGAAGAAATATCCTTCAGTCTCTTGTATCTGTGAATGTGTTTGAGATTTTGGCCGAATGTCAAAAATGCCAACTCCTGTGTGACGTAAACAAGATGGATATTTTCCCAATGCTGTCCAACTCAATTATCTCTGCCTCCCACGTCATGGGTTTAGTCCAAATGTGAGCTTCACATGTCACTGTTACTTAAGGCCAACTTGTGTGTCTGCACCTGATGCAGCAGTGTCCAGTGTTTAAATCAGTGTTCCACAGAAAGACAACAACAAAATCAAGGTTAAAATTATAAAAAAGGCATATCTCTTATCTCTGATTTCTCTTATCTCTAATAATTGCTCACATACTGTATCTGAGCTTTATTTTAGTGGCTTAGCTTATTATCAGAGAAACATTACAAAATCTACAGTAGGGTTAATGTAGTGCGTTTTGGTTCGTGCTCGAACAGCTGTGACTGCAGAAACATCTGTAATGTCGTCCTCACCTGTTAGTAGTGCCCCATGTGTCGGAGTGAGGCTCAGTCTAACATTGGGATTTCTAAACACACTCAAACACACACACAAACTGTTTCATGTGTCCTCTGGAGGGTCCTTCCCAGGCCTGGCCTGAGCTGGCTACAACCCAGATGTGGTTTGGCTCCAGATGTTCCTGCTAACATCATTAGCTAATGAGCTGATTAACCGTTAGCTTGTTTGTGTGAAGATGTCCACCCATTAAGTGGCAGCTTCTTAGGCAAAAACTCGTGTATCTCCACAGGTCTTTGAAGTTGCAAATGACCTGCAAACACTGTTCGTGTCTTCCTGTAAGACACTTCAAATTTACAAGGTACAATTTTGCAACCAGACCATCAAATCAGCCAATTTGAGCACAAACACACTCTGAAATCTTGAAGGACAAGCAACAATGTATGGTTAAAAGCTAAATGCCTTTTTTTGGCCTTTGATGAGCATTCCTGTAAAGGGACAGTTCACCACCAAAATCACATATACATAATTTTCCTCTTTATTGTGGTGCTATTTATCAGTCTAAGTTGTTTTGGTATGAGCTGCAGAATGTTGGAGATATCAGCTGTAGAGATGTCTACCTTCTACCAATAAAATGAAACTAGATGACACTAGATGTTTGTGGTGCTCAAAGACATCTCCATGGCCAATATCCCCACACAACACTCAGCATCTCACACCAAAACAATCTAGACTGATAAATAGCACTATAGGTAAGAGGAAGAAATATGTATTTTTGATTTTGGTGTGAACTGTCCCTTTAACTTTATTCTTTTTTTTTCTTTTTTCAGTAACTTTTAGCTGGGATGTAACCCGCTGCTATTTGTGTCATTATTACTTTCTGCAGCGGCTTTCTGATTACATGCTGTGTGTGTTTTTCCCCTCAGTCTTGGAGAAGAGTGAGTTCAAAGACGAGTCCCAGTTCTTCCGTTTCTATGCGGACGAGGAAATGGAGGGAACGAGCACTAAGAGCAAGCAGCTCCAGCGCAATGACTTCAAACTCATCGAAAACATCTTGGCCAAGTCCCTGGTGGTGAGCTGAAACACAGACACACGCATAAACACAAACATTTCCACATTCTCTCACACATATATGTGGATACACAGATACTTATTGTCACACTCAGTCCAAAGTGCCAGAAACGCTGTGTAGTTTTCGTTTCCTTTGGAGAAAAAAAATCATAACAATGAAGAGAATGCTTAAGTGTTTCACTGAAGCAAGCACAATAAACACAGCACAAAGATCTTCTAATTCTCTGCATTGTTATACCAGCATTATCCACTCCAGAGATTGTTATCCAAAAAAAGAAATCAGTGTACAGGATGGGAAACAACAGATCAATGCAGATGGATTCAGAAACAAAGAAAATGAGCTGCTTTTTCATATTGATCCACATTTATCTGGATATGCTAGTCATGTGCAAATACATGGTTCGAATATGCATGATACTCTGTGTATGTATGTGCATGTGTGTATACAGTGATGATATAACAGGACCGTATTGTGCTGTAGAACTAATTGAACTGACACACTAGCATCTATTATATCCTTCACTCCAGTTTGTTTGGACCTGTGTGTGTGTGTTCGTCTTTCCGATCTCCACAGCTAGATGTAATTAACATCACTATACACGCAGAAACACCCCCCCTTTGTCCACATGGGAGCGGAGACTGCTTTGATGACAATAAACACCTTTGAATTTGCTCTGATCAGTATGCATCTTAATGAGTCGTGTCTTGTGGAAATCAACTGTACTGCCTGGAATGATGTCCCTTTTGTGTTGCTGCTGAGACAAGAGATTAAATAAGCTATGAGGGGTGACAGCAGTTGGTTGCAGCACTCGTCCTCATTTGAACGTTTTATTTTAGATGTGAGACAGGGCCTAGTTAGTGGTAGTGAGACCAGTTTGGATACCAATTTTTTTTTTACTAACAGGCTGCTCAGGTCCTTTACCTAATTAAAGTGATAAAATCAAAATGTTTTTTTCTCCTAAATGCTTCTTATTTTTTTATCCGTGGTGATACACTGACATTTAACTATGCTTATTCATGACATGAGGGAACAGGTGGTTGGAGAACATAGTGAAGAGGAGAACCCCCAAAGGGACAAAATTCAGAGGCGAGCTGTTTAAGCGCTGCTTACCTTGTCTTCAAAAAAACTCTTTTGGCTGTTTGCATAACTTAAAAAAACATTAAACTAGTAAAGAGAGGATTAGAAGGTCCTACTGAACATGTTGGATAGAGAAATTTTGTTTTTGAGGCAAACACTGAGCAGTGTCTACGAAGTCTCTGAATTTTGTTGACCTATATGCATATAGATCTGTTTACTGGTTTAAAGCATCCAAACCATTTTTGTAAATAAAAACAGCTTAACCATGGAACGTCCCAACATTTTCTGGAAGTTTCAGAACTTTTTACTGGAAGTCCTGTGCATAATGAGTCATAAAAACACATCAACAAACCACTGATGCTTGACGCGTGTATGCAGGAAGGTAATTGCGAGGACATTCCCTATATTTAGGCCAGGTGCACAGTAGTAGATTCAGTAAAGGAAAAAATAGAAAAGACACTCCCACAGCTTTATCGGCAACATTTCAATGCTCATCATGGGCTGGATAGAGACTTGGATAGCAATATTTTTTCTACTGTAAAGGGCACAAAAGTTAAATGTCCTTTTGCCAGTGTAATCTGTGCAATAGGTCATATAACCTGCTTATTATGACTACTGAATATAACTGATGCGTATTTATTTGTCACATAAAATAAGGTCAGTGTACACTGTTGTGGGTCTAGCTGACAGTGGTTTCCAGAGGCTGAAACAGAAATTGAGCTGTTAAGTTAATTCCATTATCTCTGGGGAAACCTAGAAGCATTACTAGCGTCCCTTTTCATATCACAGTGGGAAGTAGACGCACTATCTGGCCTTCCACAAGAAGTGGGAAAATACTTTTTTTCTCCCCCTGATTAGTGGAACTAATCCTTCCTCATGGCTATTATTGAAGCGAAGTGCAGGAACTCTTTATTTACCACAGCCATCTCCTCTGATGTTACAACAGAGATCCTCATCTTATCAGGGCCGCGCAGCAGGAAGATGGCCCCGGCAGCTTACCTAATGGAAGCCAGCTAATGCGTTGGGCGATGACAGCGTCTAACTAAGCCTCGCCCCACTGGGGAATAAAATATGAGAGGCAGAGAACATCATCAAAAGGGGGACACCTGACATGCAATGAGATGAAAGATTGAGACTATAATAACGTGTGAATAGTTTGTATATTCGACCACCCAGAAAGAGTGCCATATGTCTCTTTAACATGAAGCTTCAGTGATTCCTCAGAAGAAGTGGGGTCATTGCAGCAAATACAAACAATTTACCTCTACAGCAAGAACATACAGTTGACTCCTGATTGAGTCAGATTATGAGATAAAAAAAATAACAAATTATTTACAAGGTGTGCAAAATATTAGCAGAGCATTGTGAGACAAATAACATTAACATGAATATGTTATGTTTGTCATGAGGGTTACTTTGCTACTTGCTTACTCGTGATGCTAACCCAGTGAAAGACATATAAGTCTAACAGTCAGTCACCCGTGTAAATGTGAGAGTAATTAGGTGATTCTCTCTGTGCTAGATTCACCCCGAGGAAGAAGACTACGGCTTTGAGATTGAGGAGAAAAACAAGGCCATTGTGGTGAAATCTGTCACCAGGGGCTCACATGCTGAGGTAATGGCCACCACACACACACACACACACACACACACACACACACATACACACACGCTGTATCTCCTTCCCGCCCCGGGGCATTAGTTCCAGTAGGTAATGGCTGTCTAGTGTTTTGACGGCTGCTGTCAGTCTGCCTCTGTTTCGCTTTAGAAGGACTTCGTTCTGATTGGCTGTAGAGCCATTAGACATGCTTACTCAAATCACCTCCACAAGACATGCACACACACACCACTTTATTCATCCAGAGCGATTATAAAGTGCAGATAGTTGTTACTAAACTTTGAATATTAGTTTCTTTTTAATAGAGCTTGTAGTAGTACTAATGTCAAGTTCAGGAGCAGCTTGGAAAAACAGAATTAACATATCAGTCAGCAGTGACAGACTTATTGTTTGTCAACCTAACACATTGCTGAAGGCAAGTCTATTTTGCTGTCATTTCCTATGATTTCGCCTTTTGTGTCGTGTCAGCCAACTCTTCTTGGACAGGTGACAGGTTAACTTCTGCCAAGTCTGACCAGTAACAAATCCTGTGCACTGTTTATACAATCTTCCCAGCACTTCTTCTACTTGAAAACACAGGATGATGCCTTGGTTGTTTGTGGAATAGTGCTTTCCCACAGGTCCAGAGACGGGAAAAATCCTGTCCTTACTCCCCACCATTTCATTTTACCGTCATTTCTCTCTTGTCCCTGTGGTTCAAGTTTCCTCATCACTTTCTGTTATTGTACTCATCGCAGTTCTTTCCCACATTGCTCTTCCCCCAAGTCATTTCTGTATAATCGTCCTTTTTCTCCTCTGCCTGCTTCCACCACAGTAAACCCTCACTCTTCTGCTCCCTCATACAACCTTTTCTCCATTTCTCTCTCCCCCTCTTACTCTGTTATTCATCCCCCATGTCCCTCATTCCCCACAATAACAGGATTGCTAGTTGTGACACAGCCCGTGTGCCAGCAGCGTGAATGAAGCTCAGCTGATTCCCATGGGGCTCTGAAAAGGGCCGAGAGACACGCACACTCTCACACACAGAGCTCTTTCACTATATGATACTATTATAGAAAGTCATGTGCAGATAGGCACCCATGCTGTATAATCACACACACAGAGACACACACACACGTACACATATACATCCTTCAACATTCAGATGGCTGTGGCTCCTCCCAGTCGTTCCTACATCCACCCTGGGCCGTTATCCAGAGTCAGGGCACGGCTCAGCCAAGGCCACCCCACCGGATCTGTGCCCAGGACACTGGACTCACACCGCGAACACACAGAGGCGGCATTATTCTCACAACGTGACTGAAGATGTGCGAGATGACTGCATTTACTGACGTGCAGCAGGCTGTGGTGCTGTATGTCTGTCATTTGAAAAGGGATTTTAGAAGATGGCTGCGCAAATCTCAGGATGTTTGATACTAGGGAGCATTTATATTCGCCATAGGTGCCATTTGCACTGGGTACACTGGGAACATGTCTCCATCACTTTTGAAATGGACGATTTTGTCCCTTTGTCCCTTTGTCCCTATCACTCCTTTAAAGCATTATTAGCAATGAAATGTCAATATAGAGGAAACCAACTGTCCAAAGAAAGTAGCGTAAGCGAAAAAAAATCTTAGCCTGTCTGATTCTACAGTTATTCAGAAATGTGCATGTGCTGATCAGTAACTTCAACAAATTTTTACACAGTTTCTTCTTGCCCAAATAGGGGTTTTGTAAATTCATGAAAATGAATTATTTTGTCATTGATACAAACAGGTGCTACATGCATTGTTGTGTGTTGACCTGAGTTGATCTCCAGGAGAATGAATATTTGAAAGCAATACAGACTGCCTGAGAGCCCTACCGCATTATATGGTACTATATATTTATATTTTGAATTGTCACTTGCCACCTGAAATTGTTTTTTTTTGTGTTTTCCTTTACACAAGGTAAGACATTTTAACTATGCATTAGTACATAAAAATGCTGGAAATGAAGACCAGGTGCCTCATGTGCCCTTCCACCACAATGATGAAATGAAACCTTTTTCCCTAAACTCCTGTAGTTATCTACTCATACTGACCCCCCATTTAATTGCCAAAAAAATGCAAATGTAGGATGAATGGTCCAGCTCCAATAATTGAAAATCAAAATGTGGTGGCAGATGTTTTAGATGTGGCAACTCACCACCAATAACTGAATGTGTGGGAAACCCTGAAGCCCTTATGTTCCCAACACTTTACAACAGTGACGCCCTTGATATGTGTGTGCAATTGTTGTCCACATATCCACATACTTATTAAATGCAGTGTGACTGATCACACTGTATTCAGGTGAAGAAAAGAGGCAAGACCTGATAACTTAAACCACTACTTGTCGTGGGCAGAAACATGTAGCCACAATAAGGGAAGAATATAAATGAAGTGCATCTCTGCATTAACATGCACATAACTGTGGAAATTAAAAGTAACCCTTTAATCTGAAAATGTGTGCAAATCCAACCAGCAGCAGGCAGGAGACTCAGGTGTAAATATCATGCAGCTTAATCATATCCAGCAGCCAATCTTGATATGCACTCCCTCAATAAAAAGCCTTTATTCATATTCTGGAAAATACATGGCAAGACTGAACAGGTTGTGAAAATATTGAGTAGTACACGCTGATTTCATCTGTTATGCTTTGGTTTGTTTTCTGCCGTGCTCCTTGGAGGCACATGCACTGAACAGGGACCTGATTCTGGGTAATGCACACAAGGCAGTGAGGTAAAAACTTGAGTCATACTTTATTTGAACCTTAATTCTGCACAAAGGTTTCACTGTGACACAAGAGAAAGAGAGATAATTAATGGATGTGGTCCCCACCTGACACTCTTACTGTGCAAATGGGGGTTTTAGAGTGAGCTGAATCAAGCCACAGCCTAAAAATAACCGCATTCTGTCTCTTGTCTGTGCGTCTGTCTGTCCAGATGGCTGGCCTGCAGGTGGGCAGGAAGATCTACACCATCAACGAGGACCTGCTGTTCCTCAGGCCCTTCTCCGAGGTGGAAGCCATGATCAGCCAGGCCTTCTGCATACGACGCTCCCTGCGGCTGCTGGTCGCTACTAAGGCCAAGGAGTGAGGGAACACACACAAACACTCAAAGACACACATATACACAAACATAAGGCCAATTGTACTGACTGGTCTTTTCTTATTCAGGATTGTGAAGGTCCCTGACAACCCAGATAGCCTTTCCTTCAGACTCTGTGGCTCTGCCCCTCCTCATGTCCACGCTGTCAGGAAAGGTGAGTGACTAAAATGTGATTGAACCCTTAAACTACTTTGATCACCACAGATTTGAGTTTTTTCGGGGGTAGTGAATAAATTTCAGTCTTATTACTTCTGTAAGTAACATGGAGAATAACAAGCGGAATAAGGACTTACCTGTAATAATAATAAAGTTACCAATAAAGAAGATTGTTCCTGCTGCTACAAGACAGAGTCAAACTTTAGATCTGATCAGTCACAAAAAAGAACAGAGTATGCAATATAGTTTTTAAGGTAAAATGATACCATCTGTTTTCACTGTATATGTAATGGAAAAGTCACCTCAAGTGGTTTAACAGCTCACAGCTTCCAGGGAGATGTAATTGAATTAATATTTTCATAAATTTAGTTACAAGAGACATAAATTTTGGTTACGACCCCGACACTGGAGATCTGCGAACAGTTTTATAGAAATTTGACTGTGTTATTACAGGATCTGTGCCAGTAAATGCTTTGGAAGTGTTTACGGTGTCAGGAAGACAAATAATTCTGGGTGAATTCGAGGGAAAGATGAGGTAACTCTAGCCTCTAACCACCTGTTACTTTCTGCTTTTAGTGAACCTCTATTAGGTTTTTATGGCCACCTGTAAGCCAGACAGCCTGCTGACAGGGTTCACACCCCTAATAGACTAAACTCTACTTTTAAACACACACACACATACACACACACACTGCTCTGTGATCAAAGCTGAAAGGCAACTAAAAAGTCCCCCCACACTTATGTTCTATCTTCTCATTCCTCCGGCTCTGTCCTTACACCCTCCGAAACAGAGTTTGTACCACTTAGACTCGAAATAGAAACATGAGAGATTTATGACAAGTTGAATGAGGGATGAATCCAAATGTGTAAACCAGACACAAGTAGGAGAGGACACGCACAACAACAGCCAGGAGAGGAGCCACCGGTTGATGCACCCAAGGAATGTGATTTTGTGGTTTTACTTTCCTTTCTTTTGGCAGGAGGACCTCTCTACTTTCTCTCCCCCTCAGTTCTCCCCATTTGTCTCCTTTTCTCTCCCTCTCCTCAACCCCTGTCCTTTTCTCTCTTTTCTGGTGTCTTGTATCACTTTTGGGGTCTCTGCTGTTGTTTGGGGAGCAGTTTTTTTTTTTTAAAGCTGCGAGTCTCCAGTTGATTTTTTATATGTTCTTAAATAAGTCCCCCGGTGTGATATCCATGCATGGGTCAAGTAGCCCCGGAGTTAGGTAATTGCTGGCACCCCGGGTGGAAGTGATGCCAGCGCTGGTATTTTTAGGTTGAAGAGGAAGATGATGGAGGTGTTGATTGGACTTCCAGGCTGCAAAGCCATTAGTAGCTTGGGACAGCATGTTACAGCATTGAACCGAGTAATTTTCTGTTTTATTGGAGGAACAAAAGGGGCGAGGTTATCTACACATGAGGGAATTGATTCCATGGAAAATAAACTTAAGTGCTCTGATTTAAGTATTTTGGAGAAGTTATGAGAGACATGTGTACGGCACCGTTAAAGCTACAGTTGGTAACTTTTACAGCAACCTTTTTTCCATTTGCTAAAACTGTTACAATGTTTTGAAAGAAGTGCATGAGACAGATAGTCTGTAAAAAAAATCATTCTGCTCCTCCTTGTTGTAGTGCATCTAATGACTTTGCAAGAATCTACTGCGGGTGTTGGAAAACAACCAGTCAGAGCCAAGGAGTGTCTGACGCAGCTGTCAATCATGTCAATCACTGCTTGTGAGCTATAGTCAAACTGTAGACTAGGTGGCGCTGATCAAATATGATTCAAGATTCTGTTATTGCATTGGTTATTTTAATTACAGTTACCAACCACAGCTTTATCCCCTTCTTTTCCCTGACACGTCTACATAATAGCCCAATGTGTTGTATACAGCCCCACTGTACATATACCACCATGTGACCTTGGATCTCTGATTCTGTTTTGACACACTGCAGGCTGGGAGGCGGCGGGGGCTGGTCTTCAGCCTGGCCAGGTCATCCTGAAGGTCAACGGCAACAATGTCAACCGCAGCGACTACCAAGAGGTCCTGGAGCACTTCACCGCACAGCACACACACCAGGAGCCTCCCCAAGCGGTGAGCGAAACATAAAACAAACACCAGAGTACAATTTTTTTTCTCCATCACTGCAGCTTTGTAGTGTAAGTAGGGCATTTGTTACGAGTATTTGAAAAGAAATACAACATGTGACTGGCACAGTGCTTGTGTGTATTGTTATGGCTCTCACTGTAGCAGGGCACTCCTTAAGTGCTTTATTTATACTACAAACTAAGTAATGACACAAGGAAGCAGGATCGGTGTCAGTTGAAGGTTTGAAAGTGAATTTACCAGCTCATTCAACAATGTGGGACAGCTTACTAAATTCACCTCTGACGAGCTAACAGACCAGAGAACCCCAGTGACCTAGACATTCCTACTCTGAGACGGTACATTAAACAGCATTAGCATTAGTTAGACCTACAGTTACCTACCACCAACTAAGTGTTTGAAAAGAAAATAATGAATTACAAACATTAAAGATTTTACTGACTTTGCAAAACAGTTTCTCTTTTAAATCCTCATCTCTGTATGATAAAGTGGTGTCACGAGACATTTCTACAGCGTTGCTGGCTCCAACAGTGGGTGGCCCAGTGATCTCAAACATAAATTACTAGCTGACACTTTGTCGCTGCAGGCCACTGGTAGTGAGGGTTGAACATATTTCAGCTCAAGATGCAATCCTGCCCGGAGAGAAAAGGTAGCCTAAAGCAACCAATAAACAACCTCTTTCCACTGAATTTTCATCCATTCCTGTTCCAAGATTGGTTGGGTTCTGTTTTACATTAACAATAGTAGAGATTTATTTTTTATAATACTATTTACACTCATGGCTACACAGCTAACTTTCAGAACCCTTATAAAAGCCCATGCCTGGTTGTTCAGACATAGCTGCAGCAGCAGTTCATGACTTCAGGCTGTATTTCACAGGGCTGCAGTCAGAGTAGGATGTCCTCCTTTCTGTATGAAGCACATTGTTTTGTTTTGTTTTGTTTTATTGAGCCTGGCCTACTCTTTTGGCAAATCCCCTTGAACAGGCTCGGCTGAGCAGCCTTATTTTGGACCTGTTCCAGTAAATGTTTGCTGGTTCGTTTAACAGCAGGATAAATGACAAGGATGTTGTTGATGTGGCTGACTGCACTGCTGAGTTCTGGGTGGTGCAATCAGCCCTGATTACCTTGTCAGGTGAAATTTGTACATATCCACAGGCCATGTAGAAATACTAAAGAATCTGTCCTTCAAAGTCTGTGTGTAAAGTACGCTCACATCCACACCCACAGCTTTGTATTAAAAAACACTTACTTGAGCATAGCTCAATACACCTGTTTCTTAATTATATCTCTTTCATGCTCTCTCCCTTTATCTCACCTATACTTCACATTCGCTCACTTCGTCCGTCACTAATGTCCTCATTTCAATTACTACTAATACTTTATGTTTATCTTATAGTGTCAGTGGGTGTATCGTGCATTTGAAGATGTGGAAGACCTCCAAAGAGAAAGAGGTGCAGGTGAGAAGGAGGAGAGTCCTTTCAGTCCGTATCCAGTGGAGAATGGCTCTGACCGTGAGGAGGAGAACGGCACCAACGGCACAGGTAAAACACAATCCTCTGAAACTGTCTTGATTTTTGCCTGAATTAAAAATTGTCTTTTAAATTTCTGATCAAGAAACAAATGCTGAGTCATTCAAGTATCACAATTCTACTATTGTAGTATCTTTTCC
This sequence comes from Chaetodon striatus, assembly GCA_029783705.1. Classification (NCBI taxonomy): domain Eukaryota; kingdom Metazoa; phylum Chordata; class Actinopteri; order Chaetodontiformes; family Chaetodontidae; genus Chaetodon; species Chaetodon striatus. The sequence goes on from JAPZEB010000002.1 coordinate 7,479,412, forward strand.
ACCCATAGCAGATGTAACGCGGACATTTATTAACATTTGAGTTTCATGTCTGGCCCATCAGTCAGTAAAACACAACAGAATTAACATTACTTGGGCGTGTGCTTTAATATAAACTGTAGCTGCTTTGTGGGTCTGCGTGGATCGATTGCAGCCGTGATGTTAAAAAAAATCTGTCACTGCCAAAAACATTACATCAGAACATTATGTTTTACCTAAATTGCTTTTTTCAGGTGACCTCTGAATTTGGTCATAGTCACTGTGTCAGTAAAAAGCGGCTCCAGCAGTAGGTCATTCTGCCCCAGATATGGAAAATCCTCACTTAATTACACACGCTATTTACAGGCAGGAGTTCAGTTGTAGGACGTCATCTAGTAACACTGTCAGTGTATTCACAATAAGTGACCAATTTTCTTTCAGTGCTGACAGGGTAAGTATACTTGACAAATATGCAGTACATTGTGTACTTTTACATGTGTCATTACTAAATGGATTTATGATATTATTTGTCTTTCTAAAGCTTTGGAGGTCTTGTTATGCAAGCATTTTTTTTTTTTTTTTGCATCTTACATGTGCCAATAACATTTTAGGCCATGACTCTACCTCTGGAAAAAATATTTATTTGTTCTTTTCTGAACTCATAAACTTTGGGCTTTTCAAATGGCATATATCAAGCATAGTCTTCATTTTGTTTATAAATACTTACTTTAAATAAATAAAATCTCTTCTGACTGCATGCAAAGTTTACACACTGACAAGTGATGATTGCGCTCCACAGACCACCGGCTGGGTCGACTTTCCCTCTCTGATGAGCTGCCTCTGGTCAGTATGACGGTGGATAATGTCCATCTGGAGCATGGTGTGGTCTATGAATACGTCAGCACTGCCGGCATCAAGAGCCACGTCCTGGAGAAGATGGTGGAGCCCAAAGGCTGCTTCAGCCTCACTGCTAAGGTAGTTATGAGGGAATGAGTGGTGGTCTGATTATAAGTTGTACTTTCATTCATTTGTAGCTCAGTGTTGTATATTCCACCATTGCATGTATCAGAGGATCCAAACTTGGCCGTTCACCAGTCTGTGGCTCACTGATATTTGTTCAACTTGCACTATTATGACAGGATCTGAAAGCAACAAAATGGTTTCTTGGCCTCACTGGTGTTTACAGTTGTTAGTATTGGAAAGCTAAATGTTTAGTTAGAAGAAAAAAAACACTTGCTGCTGCTGCTGCTGTGAGGAATGCTATTTTTACTCAATCAAGATTCCAAATTTTTATTGTAGGAGTGATCCATCTTTACCAATGTTTCTTGTCTCTACAGATCCTGGAGGCATTTTCTGGTGATGACAGCCTCTTTGTTCGTAACTGCAGCCAGCTCATCTCCCAGAGTGACCGAGTCGTTACCATGCCTCAGTACGAGTTCAGACAAATTTGTGACACCAAGCTGGAGAGTATCCGGCGGCGTATCAGCAGCTATCAGCAGGTACTAAGACACACCTCTACAGTCCCTTGAACACATAGACTTTAGCCCATCAGATCCAGTTGTTACACAAAGAAACATCCCATACTCATTCATATTTAAACGAGTGTAGGCAGAAATCTGAAAAAGGCAAGAATTTGAAAATACACCCTCTTCTCTACACAAAGCCCCTCCCACCAGACAACCATGGGCTTGTGCATGTGCTTCAAACAGAAACCCATTTTTTCCCCATACATTGATTTATTTAATCTTATTTCATTGTATGCTCAGCCCCTCCTTGCACTGCGTTCCCCCTGTTTATCAGACCACAAGACAAGAATTAGCCAATTAGTGCACCCCACAATCCCTCCACCCTGCTCCCCACCACTGTGGACTGCTTCCAAGGGAGTGCAGGTAGCAGCTCTGGAGACAGAGCTTTAGTCAGCGGCTGTAGCAGCTGTAGCGGCTCATAGTCAGCCAGCACAATAACCCCCAGCGCGTGTCAAAGCAGGCTGGTGGCCAGCAGCAGCACAGGGTCCGAATCGTGTAACGGCAGCAGCAAAAGGTTTTCTGATCTGGTAGGGAGTCAGGCCTGTCGGCTCCACTGGAGCTGGGGTATGCGCTGGCTAGATTGAAGTTGCAGCAGCTGCTGCCTGGGGGTCAGTGAGTGTGGCAGAGGAAACACTGTCACTCGAGGCTTCAGCTTATGTTACCTACATAAACGTGATCTTGAAAGCGCAGCTATGAGCCTTTGGTTGCTGTTAACAGAAGGCTAAACTGTCAGCAACATTTTTCCAATATCTTTGAAACGTTTTGCCAATATGGAAACTTATTTTATTTTGTTAATTGTTAGACGCTTTTTAGATGCTCTCTTCAATAAGTCAGTTTTTTTTTCTTCTTTGGGTTGTTTTGCAGTGTAGGATAGCAAGTTTCTCTGCAGGACTCTCTCTGAATTAACCTCTGATTGACCAAAGTCCCCTGTCACAGGCTAGATTTTCTAAAGCCCGAAAACAGAGCCAAGAAGAGGTGCAGAAGTCTAATTTTCTCACAGGGCTCTTGAATTATAATAGACTTAAAGTTTATCATGGAGTTTTTGCCCAGTGATGCCAAAAACAAAACTACCTTTGCCAGCTTTAACTTGACAACACAAATATTCTTTATTCATGCTTTTCTGAATAACAGTTCTCTGAAGTTTAAGTCAGGTAAGTTGAACACTGCCTTTCTTCTGTTATTGTGTGTCTAATTACTGCACTCACACATAATCAATACACCACTTCATGGTGAAATACATCTCATCTATATACGCTTGTAAAACATGACACCTAAATAAGAAATTTGATGATAAAAGTTAGACACCAGCCCTTAACCTTATTTTTTCTCCATTACTCAAGACACCAAGAACTCTCCTCAACTAATGGGTAGCCTGTAATAAACTTGAAAGAATATTATATTAATTAGTCTTTATTGTTTTGGCCATTATGTCCTCCTGTCATATTTTCTGCTACAGTGATCATGCTTTGCCTCAGTGGTGAAAGTGAAAATCAAATTATTATAAACACACACTGCAAATATTAGAGCTGTCAGTCATGGAGCTTGTTGTTGTTTCACCCAGTTTGCCCTGGAGCTGAGGAACAAGGCGTGGCCCTCCTTCAGGCAAGCCGGCGTTCGCCCTCACCCGCTGGGCTGCATGGACTTTGTTCCTACCAACTGCCATGTCAACTTTATGCAGGTGTCTTACCCCAAGAGCACCACCTCTGCGGGCAGGACTTTCAGCATCCGCTTCGGGCGCAAAAATTCCCTGTTTGGCCTGGATCCTGACCAAGGTAGAGGGGACACACACACACACACACACACACCTCTATCCAATAAGATTTAAACATTAGTACAGTCTCCGTCATATATCCACGGCTTAAACTAAGCTTCACTGAGATCCATCCCCTCCACGATAACACAGCTTAACCCACTTAACATCAACTCAGTGATCGTTTTGACTAATTACCCTCCGTGACCGTTTAAAATCCCGCAGCACAGAGAAGGGAATGTGAACCCCAGCCTCCCACAGTAGCCATAAGGTTTCAACAAGGATTCCCATAGTAAATTAGATGAGTGGTTTCCCATTAGGACTCCATTAGCTCCAGGCCATACCCATGTTATTGACATGAGAAGTGAATGAATGATGTCAGCAAAGATGGTGCCTCGAGGCAGCGTAGGAATGTGTGCCATTCACTCACTGCTGCTGCTGCTGCTGCTGCTGCAGAGGTCAAAGGGGAAAGAAAGAAAGAAAGAAAGAAAGAGAGAGTGAGAGATTTGAGTGGAAATGAAATGTAATGTCACCAAAGAATAATTTCAAGAAGAGGGCAAAACATTAAAAATCCTTTATCCATTGATACAGAAAGAAGTGTCATGTCTTCCGCCAATATGGCTCAACTTTATCATGACGCAGCTTGATATTAATAAAGAGTCTAATTAAGGTTTGGCTTCTGAACTGTACTCTAAGTAAAGATGAAAAAGCAATACAGTTAGTATTGCTGTCACTGTTCCAGGATGCCTCATCTTTCTTCTCAGCACCAGCTGCAAGTCAGACATCTGCCTAGCAGTTGCGCTGACGATATTGTCTGCTCTGGTGCTTTTCACTGTGTGTTCTGCCGGCTCAGCCAGTCAACAGCCATGGAGACGGTCTTTTCTCCAGTGGCAGTTGCTAATCTGTACTGTTGCAGTCAGAAACAGAATGTATTTACAAGGCTTATTACCTGAAGTATTACAGATTATCCTTTTCCAGCACCATACCCTGGATTTTAAAGGAATGTGTGGAATGTACATAAAATGTATAAGGGCTTCTCTATTTAATCGCAGTGTTCGCCGTGTACTAATAGCACACACCCTGGGTTCCCTGCAAGAACTTGATCTGTCTGCAGTTTTGGGATGTCTCAGGTTATTGCAGCTTAGTTTGGCATTCAACCCATGTAAACAGTTTTGCATCCTGCTCTCGCTGTGCATATCAGTTGCATAAGTGCCCTTTAAGAAGTTGTTTTTCATCAAGTCTAAATGGAGAACAGATCAGAGTGTTACTTCACAGAGTTTATAACATCTGGGGTAGATATAATTGTCAGAGGGTGAAGTCTGTTTCACTCGTCGTCTGCAAACATGTTGCTCATTCTCCTCTGCTGTCTGTCCTGTCCTGTCCTGTAGCGCAACTGAACCCCATGTCCCACACACTGCACTGTGTGACCAGCATGGGAGCTCCTTCCTGGAGCTGCTCTGGTCTGGAAGGAGACGAGGTGGATGGCAGCGGGGAGGTGACCATGGATGGAAACGAAGGGTTGACGGACAATCGGCGGGGTGGCCATGGGGAAGGCGGGTTGAGCTTCCTGCTCAAACAGGAAGACACAGAGACCCAGGACGCCTACATTTGCTTATACAGCCGTCTGGATGTTGCTGTAAGGGAGATGAGGCAGTATGTCGCTCAGATAGATGTGTAAGTGTTAAAGTTCATAAAATTTCTACATAATTTGATTCTCACTTTAATAGGAATATGATCTACCTTTGAATAACATTCCTTTGTTGCCATTTCATATAAATCTCTTATCTCTCCCGCCATGAAAAGTATCATCTATCAAATAAAAAGAAAAGTGTTTACCCATATCCATTCAGAAAATATTTTCAACAGTGGCTGCTGTTGTCAAATATTGGCATTGCACTGGTGTTTATATGTGAGTAGACTATTTTCATAGCCTTCACAGTGACATTTAGAGATCTCTGCATAAAAAGCTAGTAGCTGTTATCCCCCCTCCAGCCTCCTGAGGCTGTTCGTCAGTCTCTCTTTGTCCGTCTGCCCTTTGCCTTGTTTAAAGCTGAGGATTTACAAAAGGAACATTCTTCAGGCCCAAAATATTTATGGGCCAGGCCCAGTACAGGAACAGGGAGTGAGGCCAGGATAACATCAAGAGAAAGAGACACATATTGTGTGTCTGTGCAGAGGAAGGGGTGTGACAGTGTGCCTGAATAGATGTGTATGTTTGATTGTGAAGGCGTCTATATAAATATAAGCATAATAGTGTGTTGACATTATTTAAAGGATAAAATTCCAGTATACTTTCTTTTTAAAGCTTTCAGTACATTTAAAATATTTTTAAAATTCAAAAAAATATATGACAGAATTATACTGTTCTGTAATCTAAAACTGTGTTGTAAGTAACACAGCATTATTCATATTTTATTAAATGTGTTTTCTGTTCTGATTTTGGCAATAAAACCCTTTATATCTTTCCTTTAGCCTCTTGTCATCTATCACCGAGCCCACGCAACTCCAAGGGGAGGGTGGGGAGCCTCCAGTTTACGAGCCAAGTCAGCCACCTTCTTTGGCTCCCTGCGAGGATGGCTGCGACCAGGACAAAGTGGAGCAAGGTGGCATTAAAAGAGTCTGCTTCAAGGTGAACGAAGAGGACCAGGAGGACTCAGGTCATGACACAATGAGCTACAGAGACTCCTACAGGTAAATGGTTAAAGGTGGCTTGTGGACCAGACAAATCTTTGAGCTCATGTTTAATTTGGTCTGGCAGGCGTGTTTGGTCTCCCTCTAGTTCGCAAATTTATATTTCCTAGGATAGTGAAGGCATGACCTGCTCTATTCTGCCTTACTGTGCCTCTGATTGGCTTACCCTGACATTCTTAACCCAAGCCCAACCAGTCTTACTCCTCATGCATAAACCTAACCAATTGAACCAACAAAGGCAGCAAGTACTAGCTAGTCAGAGAACGAGTAGGCTTGCACATCCTCGTGCCGGAGACACAAGGGGGAGCATAAACCTAGCTTAGGAAAAAGGAGTGCCGTTGAGGCAAACAGCCAAGATGGCTGCACCTGTAACAGCAACAGAATGATACTACACCATCACATCTCTGCATTCTGTAGTTTGTTTACATTTATCTGTCACTCAGCACTATGTCACATGTTTTGTTGTTTTGATTGTAGGTCTGTCAGATTTCGTCTTGAGGTATTTTGGTCTAAAGCTGTTGATATTGCCACTGAAAATTGCAAAATGAACTGAGAGGCTCCAGAATAATTCATATTTGCGATTTGGTCTGGTGATGTCAGGCAAGGTTAATGACTATGTTACAGATATGTTTGCATGAGTTATTAGATCTCAGCCTTGCAAAGTGCACAGCTAAAATAATAATAATAATTAGAGTCACATTATCATTCATCTTTCCTCAATGAGCTGTGTGTTATAACCTACAATGAACTGTTAATGCTGTATTTACCTTTATAGCAGCATTGTTTTAGGCTAAGAAAGGAGACATGAGACCCCCTTGTGTCACTCCTGGATTTCTAACTTTGGACTCTATAAAGCATGAACAACAGTCGGACTCCCTCTTTACTCTACAAACCCATAATGCTCATTTCCCCACTTTGGAGACTAAAATCTGTTCCAGATGTTGGCATTTTAACAGAGATCGAGGGCTAAAAATGACTTCAAAATGTTTTGGTCAGATCTGGTTATGTCATTTGCTTGTTGTGAGTTCATTCAGATGTTTCTGTATGTGTGTGAGAGAGAGTGTGTGTGTGTGCATGGTTCACTGGGCAGGGCTCCACTGAGCCCCACCCTCCACCACCCACTAAGATGTAGTTATTGGTTGTTGGTGCGGTGGGCTGGTGTATAATAGAGCCAAATGTTTGGGGCGCGGCCTCCTCACCCACTCTGTCATTAAGGGCCGGCCACGCCATGTGAAACGTGACTACCTCATTGCAATAAAATGTAAAGGGAAATGTAGGCTGTTGTATGTGTGGCACACTCACATATACACACACACACACACTCACATACACACACACACACGGTGAGGTGTTTGCTCACGGTTTTGAAGCCCAGTGGATAAAAAAGAACTCTGTTCAAGGTAGCAGTGTAAGGCTGCACAGTGAATGTGGATGAATCATCCCTCTTGGATGTGATGAAAAATGCTACTGTGTCTCAGAGGTGGGTGTTTTTTTTTTTTTTTTTTTTTTAAATCTTGCCGAGAGAATCAGACATTAAAGCCTGAGGTGGTGACAGTCCACAGCAGAGCTCAACAGTCGAAGGTCACTGACCGGGTACAGTCTGTGAGGAACATAATGTGAGAACAGGGACAGAAGAGACTTACACAGAGACACAGGGGGTCAAAGACAGAAAAATGCAGGAAGAATTGAGTGCGTGAAGAAATAGTAATCAAGTCCTGTTTGTTCTAAACTCTGGTACATTGTGTCTGTTATAAATATTTGGCACCAGTGTGTGTGCATATGACCCTGTTCGGACTTTTTGTCTTGTATTTAGACAAAATTTAGAGCGTGTCCAGATCCAGCTGAAACATATTACAGTTTCTTCAAGTAACAACCTGTATCTGAACCTTAATCTCTAGACATAATGGACCAGTTCGCTATAAAACACACTGTGCAAGTCAAAGTTGTTTCATATTATTTCATATTTGTATTTATTTGTTTTATGGGGTGAGAGAAATAGCGTCAAAAGTCCTCAGTTTTTACTTTAAATTGCGGGACAATACCACCATTAACACCACACCCAAAATTCAAGTGGTTTTAGTGTGCCGCTGGCATTTTTAATATCCTGCTTTTATGTATTTTTTCCTGTGGAAGTACGACATAAAGACAATATGCAAATGAGACAAGCTACATTTTAAGAAGCAACTTTAAAGGAGGCTGTTGATGAGTTTTCACTAGGATCCAATTGTGTTAATGAGCGTGCTCTCACCTGTATTTAAGGCTGTGAATACATCACCTGGTATATATCTGAATACAAGCTTGAGCGGGACCCCTGTGTGTGTGTGTATGGTTTAGGTTTAAGCCAGCTCCGCTGCTACAAGCAGGATAATTGTCACAGTGGTGCTCACACTTTTGGCAGGAGGTGTGTGGCTAAATTTAGAAATTACCTCTTCTATGTGTGTGTGAAAGAGACAAACAGAGAGTGTGTATGTCTCTGAATTCAGGTGGAAAACACAACTACCCATGCAGAAGAAACAGATAGCCAGAAGGGGAATAGTACAGGACCCATAGGGAGAGGGGGAATTGTGTGTATATTAGGCAGCAAATAAAAAGAAAAGCAATGGGAGGCCTGAAGTATGATTAGATGCAATGGCTGGAGGGAAACTGTAGGAAGATCAAAACTTGGATTTACAAGTGCACACACATGTATGAGTGCACCACAGTGTGTTGGTGTGAGTGTGTGTGAATAAACGCCAGCAGAGAATTCAAGCCAAAACTACTAAAAGATGGTTTTATTAACTTAACTTCTCCCCATAATTGTAGCAGCTCTGAGGAAGCCAATCCCCCCCCTACCACCACAAACACACATTCACACTCATTAGGGACCACAGAATAACCCGGCAGGTGATATCCACCCCCTGCTCCCCCACATTATCATCCAGACATGCCGGGTATAAGCAAAGGAAGACAAAGCCAGTGTTGTCGTTTTGTAGCTTCTAGTGGCTCGCGGGCCATTTGTCACGGTAATTCAGCTTGTGAATCATTCGGAGCTCCTTTGAGGGGATCGTGAGCGTGCTCACTTGAAGCGACATATAATTTGAGCCACGTAAATCTTCCACATGCTCCCGGTAATCATGTTGAATCACGTAGACGTTTGACTATAAATACCAGACTGTGTTATTTTGCAAAACTGTTTTAGGCAGGTTGAAGTTCTCTGCACACACACCAGTATGATAAAGCATGTGTTTATAAATGTGTGTGTATAAATATGTGAGCTCTGTTTCAGTGTTTAAGTCTAATGTACACATTTGTTATCAGTCAAATGTTTGGGACTCTAATGCAGCGACCGTTTACTGAATGCTTCTCTGTGTAAACCAGTGGCGGTTGTTACTGTGTGAAACGTTTAATTACCTTTGGTCTTATGAACCGTAAATCAGAAAAGGCATTTACAATCAGAAGGATTATTTGGCAGCTTAATTACAAGACGCAGCTTTCCAAGTCCTCTCTGTGGTTTAAGAACGGAATGAACCCTTTGCTTTATAATGCATTTTAACTGTGTGTGTGTGTGTGTGTGTGTGTGTGCTTTATCACAGTGAATGCAACAGCAACAGAGACTCAGTCCTGTCCTACACCAGTGTGCGAAGCAACAGCTCCTACCTGGGGAGTGATGAGATGGGATCAGGTAATGGAAAGAAAGGAAATGTAGCTTTTCTGTCCATCTGTAAATCTAGTTCGTGCATTTTTAATGTTTTCATCCACGAGGGGTCTCGCTAGAAAATCTGAATGAGATAGAGAATATGTCACTGTCCAAACAGACAACGCTTTAAATTGAATTGAACATAAACAACATGAGCCAGGCCGGAGCAAACACATGCTTCCTGAACGTCAAACAAAGACAAGAAATAGTGGGTGTTTGCATGAGAATGAATCAGTAGTCGCCAACTTGTGATTCCTCTTGAGTTTGTGATAATGTTGATCATATGTCATGCTTTGAGAATGCCAAAACAGAGAGCAGATTTTCTTGGCGGTGGCTGTGGTCAGATATTTTAGACACAACATTTCATAACCCCACAGCCCCATTTTTGTTCTGCGAGCCAAGTATGTGTCCACTGCTGTTTATCACTTTGTTTTTACCAGCATTAAGTCTTAGATAGTCCACAATGAAGCATTCTGCTGAAATGATTTATCAGCCTTTCATCCTCTCTAATCAGAATTTACATTAAAACAGATGGATAGAAGCGTGTTTAATAAGTGCAGATGGTCAAATAAAAATGAACACTGGCTTCCAAATGTGTGATTTCTCCTCAACTTTTTGTTTGGTGTTTTTTGGCTGCTAGGGGATGAGCTGCCATGTGACATGAGGATTCCCTCGGACAAACAGGACAAACTGCACGGCTGTCTCGAGCACCTTTTCAACCAGGTCAGTTCTGGAGTTTAGTTTGGAGTGATGCATTTATTTTATGTAGTTTTATGTTGTAGAGCTGTAAAGCATTCTTCACCCACTCCCCCAAAACCTAACCTTTATCTAATTTAAACAAGACATTACAGTAATCTTTATTCCCAAACTAGACTTCGGAAGAAGTGAGGACTCAGCCAAAAGATTTAAAACGGAAAAGATAGTGAAACACACACACACACACACACGTCAGTGTTATACCCCCACCAGCACCACCGGCAAACCATTTGGAACAGATGATTGTGATAGTAATCAGTCC
>JAPZEB010000002.1:7491506-7526426 GCA_029783705.1 Chaetodon striatus
TTTGTGGATTGTTAGATAAAAACACACACACACACACACACACACACACACACACACACACACACACACACACACACATTTGATCGTATACAGTTACAATCACTCATTCCATCTTGTTTTCTTTCTGCCTCTACAGATGGAAAGAACCAGCTTCTCCTGGCTCTGCTGAAATGCACAGGTAGTGTACCGTGTCAATGAGAGATAAAAACCAGTTCATATTCAGAGCAAGGTGCCGGTGAAAAATCTGAAAAGATAAAACCCAGTTCTAATTTTCCAAAAAATTAACCAGAGCAGTTGTGAAGACGAGCTGCGCAATCACTCAGCAGGCTTTAGTCTCAAGCAGCAGGAAACGTCTCATGTGTGGAGTATTTTAAATGATTCCAACAGTTTAGAGCAGTTTGCAAATGAGATCATCCATCATATTAAAATACAGCCAGTTCTGCATCAGGACATCTGCAGGTCTTTAAAACATCTTCAAAGGTTATTAAATTATAACAAAAATATGTATGTAAAATATCACAAACACAGTCTCTTTAGATTTTTTTAACAGTTAATGTTCATATTTTTATGTTCTTTGTTTCTTTCAGTTTGTCACATTAGCTTTGAGACAAAGCATGTCCGCCTTTGCATTGATAATGAACAGCGTAATGTAATAACCCTATACCAACTGTGTTTTAATTTTATCACATATTCTTTAATAGAGAAGATAAAGCCGATGATTAAATTAATTTAATTTCCAGTATAATCAAATCCATTGTAAGATGTCTTAGTTTTCAGCATTGCTTTTATTTTCCAGATCAGGCACAGATCCAGGTGGAGGCCAGTTGTTCTGTGTGTTTATACAGGGATGAGGGTTGGTGTCAAAGCACATGATGCTCCAGTCACTTTGAACTGTGCACAGTGGCATATGGTGCTAGTTAATGGGAGATATCCTCTCAGGGGATCCAGGCTAATGGAATAAAGTATATGTATTGGAGCAACTCCAGCACATGTGTAATGAGGAAGGTTACAGTGGGAGGTCGGAATGCCATACCCTCCTCTGCCCACTGAGCTTTGCCCATAATCTCCCCCTTTGTATCCCTTGAACTCCCTTCATCATTTTCTAACATCAGAATTTCTCAACCCCTCAATACCAGACACATCTCTGCAGCTGCGACGGGATGTGATCTTCTGCCAGGCGGCGACGGGTGCCCTCTGCACGCTGGCAGAGCAGCTGTTGGCGGCGCTGCGGTCGCGATTCAACAATGCCGGCGAGTACCAGGAAGATGGCAAGGAGACCAGCCGGAAGTGGCTAGAGCAAATATCCGCCATTGGCGTGCTGCTGCACTTCCAGTCCACACTAGCGCCACACGTGGTGAGGACTGACTTTGTTTTTTCATTTGACAAGAAGGTGCAATCAAATTGGTTTTCTAATGCGGCTGTCTTTGTGATGTAGCTCCATAAGTTGGATGTGTCTGTTTGTAAACTTAAAGTCTTACTCGATGCAGTTTTAAGCAAACATCAAAATGTAATGGCTGTCCTGTTGTATCCTCTTTTGTGATGTGTTCTGGGTGCTGCCTGGCTTTCCAACCACGCAGCTGTTCTCTACTGCATGGCTTCTAACCATCAAAACTCTCTTCCTGGTCTGAGCTTTCTTTTTCTCCTCTGACAGAAAGAGGAGCGAACCATGTTGGAAGACACCAAGGCGGCCCTGTTGGACTTGGACAAAGTCACTGTGTTCTTCAGGCAACTGGAGGATGAGTGTCTAGTCGCAAGTAAGAGACTCTATCAACAAAGACTGACTTGGCCCATTCAAACCAACACTGCTGCTAATGAGCAGCTGTATGGTTTGACCAACTCTGAATAAAGTTCCATTATGTGGATGTATGGTAGCCATTGAGGGTGAAATTGCCATTTTCTCGTTGCAGATTTCATTTTCTTTTCAGTGGAGAGTGACTGAATAGGGAGCTAAAACAACACTATAATGGCTCCATAAATCATCTTAAACAAAGGCAGAGCATGCCGTCTCTTTAAGTCCTCACTGTCCTTGTGTATTCCAGATAAGATGGTCCCTTCCTGACAGGCTGAGGGACTTCATTTAAACTTACGTGCTGCTCTGAGACACATGAAATACAAAGACATATGGCAGGAGCACCCACAGATATACAAAACAGTAACTCATATGTAATATTATTGCAGGAAATGCAGTATGTGCTGTAGAAGAGAGATATTCATTTAGAGCATGAAAGTGGCAAATTGATTTTGTGGTTTGCATTTATTCTGCTCTGCCAAACCACTCAAGGTCAGAACATTTATTTCAGAGTAAGCATTCGAGTATAATAGAGTACTGCAGTTTTATCTGAGGATGCACCCAGGTTGTTCATAGCGGGCATTGTGAGCACCTTGACATGACTGTGTGTATAAAGTTTAAGACCTAGGTGTATTGTGCCTTTAATAACCTCAGTATCTGTATTCACTGAAGGTGCTCCTGGCCACCAGGAGCCTTAAAGCAAGCAGATACAAAGGACGACTGTATCCTGAATCAGTTCTCTTTTCAGCAGCCTCAATATGGCCAGCAGAGATTGCCGCTCAAAGGAAAGGCAAAACACGCACTTCCCATTTTAGGAGGCAAAGCTATGGATGAATTAGGGATTTGCTATTCTGGGTTCACGCTCAACAGCAGAAAGTATTTAGTGTACACGTGCATATATTTTGCACAAACATGCGAACCGATGCATGCACATGTTGACTTAGCCATTTACACTGTACTTGTATTTATTAAGTATGACAGGCACGTAGAGATATATCAAGTGTGCAGAACCAAGCTCTTACACTTTGATGAAAAAAAAAAAACAGTTTTTAACCAAACTGCTTTGCTGAAGTTGCATTTTATGCTCAGACTGCTGCAGTGCAGGCAGATGGGTTGTGGCGGCAGCGTTCATTGGACGGTATTGATTTACTAATGCAGTCTTCAGCGAGCTGGGAGCTGTTGGTACGGTAGAATCATGTAAGCACAACAGAGTCTAAGACCCCTGAGTTCAGGCTGAAGCATCACAGCCAATTCCACAGGATTATGGCTTGATGGGTTCTCGAGAAAAGAGTGCTGACCCTAGAGGTCGCTTAGCAAAGGTCGTCTTTTCCATTTTCTGAGAACTGCTCATAAAAGGTATAAATTATTACTAGTCATGTATTGTTTGTAGAGTTAGAAAAGGTTACCGCTCTGATTACAAGTGATACAGTAATGATAGATTTGTAAGCTACATTTGTTTTAGGTGCAGAAAAATATTTTGATGGTTAAAAAAAATGTGCCATACATGTTGTGGTTTAATTGCTGCCCATTTTTACTGCACAATAATTTGGGCACCACTGATCAGATTTACACAAACTGTAAAGACTTTTATTTTGTTGTTTTTAAAAGTCTCATTCCACCCGTGTATTTTCCAGCTGCTGCTACATTAAAAACAGCATACAGACATAACAGTGTGTGTCATTCAGATTTTCCCAATGTGACTAACATACAGGTAATTACTGCTGTTATATTTAAATGGACTTTTGTCATTTTTTCCATTACTGTGCACTCTGTGGCAGTGTCAAAGCAAAACTAAGGCCATGTTGGAGACACAGTATGTTTTCCACATTCAGTTCTGGCAGGCTGGAGTTTCTGATACGACGGCAGTTTTTGTGGTTTTACAAAATCCCGCTTGCTAAAAATACAAAGGATTTGAAATAACTGATTATGCTCACTAATACAGCAGTTATGTCTGTGCTGTTTTTAATGGCATAGGGGAACCTGAACTTATGAGTGTGGCAAATTTAGACGTTAAGGCATCTTTTGAAGTGGGGATTGTATGAAGTACTTATCTATAGTCAGTGTATTACTGGAGTCCGACATGGAAGCTAAGCAGTGTTCTGCTGTGGAGTGGTTGGCAACAACATGTATGTCAGTCACCTAAATAAAGTCCCACCTAAAAAACATTGTATCAGTTTAGGAGTATGCTACATTTAGAATATTTTCACTGCTTTACCTTAACATAGACAGAGACTTCCAACAGGGAACAGAAGCTGTTATATTGCTCTCTTAAAAGCCAGACTCCATAGAGAAAAATAGTTATTTGATATTGCTAGACACAGGAGCTGCTGGTCTACCACTGCTTTGGTCAGTTAGTTTGTTTGTATAGTTATGTGACTTCGGCAGTTAAAAGGGCAAGTTTGGCTTCACCAAAGTCACACAATGACACAAACTAACTAAATGATGGAGGCAGTGGTAGACCAGCAGCTCCTGTGTTCAGCAAGCTTAAATTACTGCTTTTCTTAATGGAGTCTGGTGGCTTTGATGAGAGCATAGTTGGGAATATTTTGTCTGACAGCAAGGTAAAGTGGTGAAAATATCCTTAATATAGTGTATATTTATGTTATGTTATTGACTTTTTTAGGTAGCTAAAATACGTTTTGCTGCTGCCCCCAGTCCACAGCACTACACTGTTTAGCTTCTGTGTAAGGACTCCTGCTGCTTCTTCAATCTAGGGGCATGTGTAATACGCTGACTATGAATAAGTATCTCATACAACCCCACTTAAAAAAATCCAAACTATCCTTTTGATACACATTAATAGTGACAGAGCACATTACGCAGGTGTCATTCTTCTGTTCACTGTAAAGTTTCACTATTACGTACGTATTATTAATGTTGAATTTTTTTATTTGTGAAATGAACTATTTTAGTTCACTCTGTAGACATCCATAACAAAATATCTTAGAGCACGTAAAGGCCACTAACTTCATAGCCCAAATTATAATAGCACAGCCTTGTTGACGTCTCTCTTGTCTGTTTCTATGTTTTGCAGATACACCGGTTTGTTACCAGGTGGAGGGCAGCCGACAGGCCCTGAGGGTTACCCTGTACCTGGACAGCTGTCACTTCAGTGAGCTGCCAAGTCGACTGCAAAATGGAGGCAGCCTCAAGCTCCACACCGTCCTCTTCACCAGGGGTAAGACTGGGCAGACTGGGACAGAGGAACTGGAGAAAACTGAACGTCCAGGATGTAGATAAATAACAATAGCACAACACAACAGTGGCAAGTTGAGCTGGGTGCTCATTCCTTCGACATACATGAGTACCAGAGATATACTGTAGTTTTATACTGAGTTGTAGTTAGTCAAGCAAGAACTTAAACATATGCATTATCTGATTTAAAAACAAAAAATAATAATACTGTTTATTTCTGTTGGTGCCTCTACAGCCTTTAGTACTCAGGTTATTCAAATGCTCATCACACTGTCACGCTCAATGGAGCCAAATTCAGATGAAACACAGAGGACATGAAATCACTTTTTTACACTGTACATTGAATTGTATAATTTAAAAACACTCTCAGCACATTATCTAGCCGCTCATACATGGACAGTTCCTAAAAGCTTTCCATGCTTTTATTAAGTTAGATGGAAGCCTTTTATTGGCCATTTAAAACCCCTCCACCTTTACATTCTTCTTTGCTGCCATGCACCTTCTAGTCCTCCATCAGTCTCAGCTGGCCTAATATGAATGGATAGCATTATGCATCATGCCTGTGTGCCAAATAGCCATTAATTTTCCATCGCCAAGTGCCAGTTGGAACACTAACCCATCGGCAGAGCTCATACTCATGTACTTCAGCGTGGAACAAAGTGCTGCAACGCGGCTTCAGAGCCACTCAGCGGTCATCTGTGGATGAACATTGCCACCTACTGGAGAATAGGCTTTGCTGCAGTTTGGGGGAAAGAACCATGATATTGCAGATGCTGAAGTTTGTATGGGTGGCCATATCTGTGAGCACCAGATTTGGTGTTAAGAGTTACCGTTAAAATTGTATTCACGAAAGTGTAAGCCAGTATAATGATGAGGATTAATGGAAGGAGGGTTAAAGTTTGAGGGCATGAAAATATGTGATCATACAAATGTGTGCCCATGTGTGCTGATCTAAAATGCCTCGGGCCTGTTTTAATTCAGCACTGGAGCGTCCGGAGGGAGTGTCCCAGCAGGACTACGCAGCCATGGAGGAGTTCCAGCAGCGCACCAACGCTGTCTCACTAGAGAAGGTCAAGGCCTACTACCGCAGACTCAGGTACGCTGTGTTACACTGCATCACAGCCCTCCAGTGGCGTACTCACTAGCACTCAGGATATCTTTCACCTTAAAGGGAGAGTTCACCCTGTGGTGTTGCATAAGCAAGCAGAAACTACGCTTCGATTGCTGTTTTACTTCACTTTTTACTGTTTTCAAGGTCTAGAATTTTTCAAGGTGAGAGCTGTATCATTTATCCAGACTGGTGCCACATCGACTAACAGGATTTTGTTGGCAACATGAGTTGCTCATTTTGTAATGAAAAATTAGATCTGCTGTTTCTGTAAGATCGACATGTGTATTTTAATATTTCAGGAGCATTGTTGACTCGTTTTAAAACTGCCTTTGATATGAATTTTATTGACAGGTCAAAATAAAGATAATGTTTTTAATTTTTGGTAATTTGTCTGTAAGATGAACACAATAATATTTTAAGTTATCATGTACAAAATAGGGTGATTAGAAAAACAAAGTATTGACAATAAAACCTCTTTTTTGGGGATTTTTTCCCACTTTAATTGTTCCTGTTAATTGCCCTGTAAAACATTAATGTTTTGTTAATAGCCTATGAATATTGCCCTGATTTCTTATATGTGCATGTTAATTCCCAGGACATGACTCATGCAACATCAATAAATGATGAAATATGTACTGTGGCAGATGCATATTCTATACAGTGAAGTACTCTAGCTGCTAGTAGATGACTCAGCTCTCACACAGAGTGAGTCAGAGCAGAGAAATCTGTAGAGTTTTTTAAACTGAAATAGATGTGTTTTTATCCCAACAGGGCTTTCTATTTGGAGAAGTCCAATCTCCCCACAGACTCAAACACCACAGCAATGAAGATAGACCAGGTAGATATACACTTATTCTGATACATCTCCAGTTTATGGCTTTTGCTGTCTACATCAGTCTTTGTGGTCTTTTATCATGTAACTTATATCCTGTTCTTGTAACATAAGTCCATTTTTATATAATGTTGTGACTGAATATAAATGCAAGCACAGATACTGGGCCTTGAAGTTAGAGACCTTCAACCAAGCATTTCAAAAGTAAGACTGGTGTCCTGTTCCCCTCCTGCTGGAAACCTCCCCACTAGCTCGTCAGGACTTCCCTATTAACTCCAACTAACCTCAACACTTCAACATTTGAACCTCAGAGATGATTAGATTAGAAAGACAGATCTAGTGTCCCAAACTGACTGTAGCTGAACTAGATTACAGTGATTAAAACTGAATAGAACATAGTTGAATATCTAGAGCCTTATTCTCAGGTTTTCATTGTCTTTCAAAAGAAAGACTACAAGAGTTGAATCTCTGTCATTTTTAATGGTTTTCCCTCTATTTCTGCTGGTGCACCATCTTAACAAGTCACTTACTTTACTTAGTCTAGTATTGAATATTAAATATATCAATTGCTCTGACATGATTTTGTGTTTCAAATCAACTTTTTCACTATTTTTCATCTTATTTAATCTAATTTCAGTATTCTGTCATGTGTCTTGAGAAAATTGCCACTACTGAAAAAAACTATAGGAAACAAATGACTTATTCCTCCACTTGATTTTATAAAACGCAGATTTACTACGTAATAGTTGTCTAAATGACTTGGTAAAATGGGCACTTCTGCCACACTGTGCTGTAATTTCTTGTCAGCAGTCCATTTAACCACTGACCCTCTCCGACCTTCACTATCTCCCCCTCGTAGCTGCTGCGACCCCTGAACACACTGGACGATCTTTGTCGACTAATGCAGTCCTACGTCAACGTGCGCCCGAGCGCCCAAGGCCACCCGTCAGGTGTCAGCGTGCTGTGTGTGTCCTCTGAGCTGTGTAACCGCCTGGGAGCCTGCCACATCACCATGTGTGGTACAGGCATGCAAAGGTCAGCCAGGCACCACGCCAACATTATTATACTGCTCATGTAGTAACACTAGACTGTCAGCTGGAATAAAGATTAACACAGTGCAGGGTGGATGACATTCACCACTGAACCTCACTGTTTTGAATTAATTTCTTCTTCGAGGTCTCCAGCAGGTGGACATATGGTCAACCTCATTACTGTGTGTTACAAAGATACACACATTACTGACCTCTTACCTGTTTGTCCTTTGCAGATGCACCCTAAATGTGACACTGGAGCAGGCAATGATCTTAGCCAGGAACCATGGTCTCATGCCACGCTGCATCATGCAGACCATGGATATAATGCGCAAACAGGTAAAAAGCTCAGAGGGGGCTGATCCCAGAGTCCAGTAGAGATCCCTCAGCACTGTCTAACTAAAGTGGGGTTTCTTTGCACTTATATTTTTTTCAGTAGAAGTTATTTTAGTAAGAACTAGGATTGGGCATAATAGTTGAAATCAGTATTAAAACATTAAATGAATACTTCACCTGCAAAATAACTATTTGTATATCAATTACTCACTCTGTGTGACATTAAATTCATAAAGAAAACTTTCTTGCGTGCCTCCATAGTGAATGAAGAATCTAAAAATGGCAAACATTCTCCAGGAATCTATGTAAATGGTATCTGCATATAACAACATAAAAAAATCAGTTTACAAATTTTCATGCAATTCGTTCAGTATAATCCAAGTCTCATGTATCCAGTCAAGTGCTCAGTATTTTCCAAACACAAGGATATTTGCTAAAATGTTTAAATATAAAACACTTCTGCCTATGAGCCTACCCTGAGCGTGCCTCAGCACAAGCATGCGCACGAGCTCGGCTTGAGCAAACACATACACCTGTTCAGTCACACTACTTGGCTGTGCATGACACTGTTTGTACTGATGTGATCAAAATATTTTAGTTGAGCATACAACTGGATATATGAGATTTGGATTATACTGTTGTGTGAGAGTTTCTAAACTGATGTTTTGATATAGTTTTGCTGTTGTTAAACTCAGACCCTGTTTACCTCAATTCATGAGGAATGTTCACCTTTTTTGGATTCTATGTTCATCATGGAGGCATGCGAGATAACCAACTTTACAAATTCAAAGTAACATGAGGTGAGTATTTGATTTACAAATATAATTTTTGCAGGTGAGTTATTCCTTTAATATTTGCTTTTTTCGCTATCACAATATAAAAAATTTATACAAAAATCACATTATTTTTTAAGGTCAAATTTGAGTCCATATACATTGTGATCATCCATTCATCCATCCATCATCTACTTTTCACATCAATCACAACAAAATCATGTAAAAAAAAAAATAGTCTCTGTTACATGAACATACATTAAATTCCTCAGCTGTATTTCTAGACATTGTAGGTTTTTGATTGCTTAGCTATTCGGGATAATTGAGCTAACTGCAGTATGTTTTCTCTACTATCAGGGGGCAAGAGTGGAGCTCTCTGCTAAAAATCTCAAGGTAATGGACCAGATGCCTCCATCATTCCCAAGGTACTGTTAAAAAAAAAAACACTTCCAGACACCTCTTGATAATGATACCATTTATGTTCTTAGACAAGGCGGATTCTCCTCATTTTTTTTTTTTTTTTCAACAGGCTCTTCAAGCTGTGTTTGCCACCCTCAGATGGGGAACTCTAAGAAAAGCGTCACTTCAGAGAACTCATCAGAGAAAGGGTGAATGTGAAATAGGAAGATACGATGAGAGATGACAACAACATAAGAGTGCGAGTCTCACCGCTTACTTTCCAAGAGACACTCCCGATGGAAAGACCCCTGCCCCTCCCACTGCCCCAGTTCCACAGGGATCATTCCATCATGGATACCACTAGACTCTTCAGTGCAAAGTGCGGGCTGAACAAGACTGTACAAATGACTAATGACAGTTACCAGGGAGCACCTACAGTCAGACTGATGCCGCCTGAAGCTCAAGACTGGTCACGTACTGTTATCCTGGGAAGCCACCCAGACGGAAGTATTACTGCTTTGGCTGTCTGTCTACACGAAGCTGACATGAATGACTTAACAACTGGTGCAAAATGTTCACAACATAAGGGAGATGCCAGTTTGAGGCCTCATACAGAAACACATCCACAGCGATTATGCTCCTAACTGAGCTCCTATTATTAACTGGATTAACCAAACTACCTGTAGCTGACTGTCACCCTAAATGCAGATGTTATCCGCTTTGCCTTGGACTGCAACTTCAGAGAGCTGTCTCTTTGTCTGTTATGGCTGGTGTTCCCCAGGGCTCAATGTTGAGACCCCAAGTGAAGCAGAATACTTGAATACCCTGGTATTCTTGTGTGTAGGCTGGTTGAATAGATGCAGAAAGTCAAAGAATAGACAGAGAGATGGAAGTAGGGATGTTGAGGGACAGATGAAAAGACAGATGATAGGGGTGGGGGGGCTGTTCTTTTTTTTCAGCCCTTTGCATGTGGTTACTGTGCAATTACTGTAGGTTTAGTGTGAGTACTGTATTACTGCACTATATGAAGGATAGTTATTTATTGTGTCCGGAAGGAGCATTTTTATCCCTCTCTTATACTATATCAGGTATTAAAGAATCTAAAAGCATTCCAGCCTACATATTGAACAGTATTTAAAGGACCAATGGCATGCCATTTTTTAAGACGTAACTGCTTGTGTATTTTATTTATATGTGTGGACTTTGATCACGTCAGGAAGTGTTACATTGATCTTCAGGGACAGCAAGAGTGGGAAGATGAACAGAAGCTAGCTAATTAGAATCAGGACAAAGGAAGCTAAAGTAAACCATACGAGGCTGCTTGTCAATAAGCAGCTAAGTCAACAGGTTGTTAAATTATTAATATATTAATTCAAATGTACTAGTTGAAGGATTGCCTTCTGTTAACTAAGACATTATTTTGACTTTTTAAAATTGGTTTTTACTGTTGTATTTACTGTAGGTATTAAGCACAATGATTGGTCCATTCAAGTAGCAGTGTTAGCAAAAAGTACTGTAAGCAGTTTGTGGATGACGTAAACAAAGGGATCGTTTCAAGACTGAAACACAGTTAACATTATTTTACTGAAAATTTTAATTTCTTGTACATACAAACTGTAACAATGTCACGGAAAAAAAGTTAGGATATGTCTGAGTAATGCTATAAATTAAATTTGATTATTTTTATGGAGATAATATAGTATATAAAACGTTTTGTATTCATGACTGTGCATTTGAAGAGAAGCTGTTTCTCTTTGCTGAGCATAACCTCACTGACAACTTGTTGTTCTCTGACTGTTAAAAAGGTTCGACATGCATTCATGAATCTGTCTTGACATGCTGCATTCATTAGGCCGATCACTTAGTCCTTTTTATTTATTTAAAAGCAGTCTGGTTCCAAATGAGCATGTTGGAGTAGTCTCTACGCATCCCTCGGCACTAGCATGGCCACTTTAAATCTACATCCCTCTGTTGGCATATTAGATATGTGCATTGTTATCATTTCCCACACCAAACTCAGAATGCAGCCGTGGTTACCACAATCTGGTTTTTAAGCACGTCACCAGTTTAAATGAACTAATGACTGCAGCATGTTGGTGTAGCCTGACAAACACATGTCACTGATTACACGTTTATTTACATTATTCTAATGTTTTTGTATATACTTTATTTGCAATTTTTTGTTGCTTGAAAATAACTGTACAAAGGATCTTTGTGAAATCTTTCTAAAATTATCAATGTAAATGCAATCTTAACAAGCTAGTAAATAAAATGTTCACAGTACCATGATGGTTTTCAGTGAAGCAGAAATGTTTGCAAGCGGTGATCGACAGTGGACCATGATGTCTGATATCAAAATGCTAACACACACAACACAACAGAAGTGCTTCCTCTGATGTTGGAACTTTTTTTTAATACAGTGTATCTTGTAAGTATCCTGCTCCACAATATTTCCCGTTTATGTTGCCTTTGGTCAGCTGTGTTTTTCTGTAGTTTCGTAATAATGATCAAAAGTAAGAGATTATCACATCTTTGCCTGCACAGAGCACATCAGCAGGCTGTGACTAAGTGCTACTGGAAGTCAACAATCGGACCTATGGCTGAAGTGGTTTCTTTTTTCAGTCCACTTGCTAATAATTTTGCTGTACGTCACAATACATGAGATCCTTTATCACCCCTTGCTGTCTAGCTAACCTAATGTGTATCATGGGGACACTGAATTCACTCATACTTTCATACATTATTTAGTCCTTATCTTCCATGTCAGTTTGATGCTAATTGATCTCAGTATCTTGCCTTTCAGTGCTCAGCTAAGTGAGGACTGTCCATTTCTTTGTTTTATGTGTCACAGATGTTGACAGATCAGATTTTGGCAAGTACTGTATGTGTCCTATACTCATAACAGAAAATGCAAACCCTTAAAAACATAGCTTGACATAGTTTTAGGTGTCTGTTACACTGACTGAAGAAAGCTGCACATATGAATATTGCATGATCATCTTTGCAGCTTCTCTCTGGGGCTGGACTTGAGTAGCTAGGATGAAAGGTTATCTCAGGATATATTTTTAGACAGACATTTCCCAAAACACAGATCACGATCTTCACCTGATCAATAACTTGTAATTGTTTTGCTCCAGACTGACAAACCAGGCCAGATGTTGTTGCATTAGAAAGAGGCCGGTCACATGTTCAGTTTAACTTAGTCATTTCTGAGCCATTATGCAGATTGCATCTGAATTGCTGATGGCCAACGCGATTAGACTGTGGAGTGAAAATCATGTGCATTTCCCTCCTTGCTGTGTGTGTCAAATGGCCGGAAGGGGCTAAGGTAAAAGCATACACTGTGCAGTTTCGCATGGTTATTGCAATTGGTTTTCTAGGGGGACCGACACCGACTGCATTCACCACCAGCACACACCCCTCAGCACCGGTGATGCATCCCCGCGGCAAGGGCACGGACAACTCCTCTGTAGAGTCGTCTCGACTTTAGAATGGTGAAGAAATCTCTCAACGGCGGGGTTTACCCAACTCAAGCCGGAGAGAAGAAGCACAAAGTCGGCTTTGTCGGATTGGACCCCGGGGCTCCTGAATCCAGCAGGGATGGTGCGCTGCTCATTGCGGGCTCAGACAGCACCAAACGGAGCAGCATCCTCTGCAGACCGAGGTCCAGCATCTCCGCCGGGAGACCCAGACCGTCGAAGAAAAATGCCAGCTATCGGAAACTACAGAATTTCCTCTATAATGCGCTGGAGAGACCGCGGGGATGGGCGTTCATCTACCACGCTTATGTGTAAGTGATGTTCAGCCAAGCATGTTGATTCTGTCATCCTGGCCTTTTTTTTTTTGCACTACTGTTACTATGGCAGGATTTTTGGGGGGAGATGTGATGGAGCTGTTCGGGTTTTGTGTCTGGTTTTATATTGATGATCATGTTTAGATGGCGCATTAAAGGGTTAAGCGTTGTCATGCTGCCAAGCTGCTATAGCCCGGTTATAGGAGGGGTATCACTTCACCTGCATAACTCCTGCTTTAACTCTACATGCCGCCTCTCGGAACTTCTGTCATATTGGCATTTTGGCTGATTGAATTTCACCCGTTTCTCTCTTCATGATGGTTCAGGACATGCCTACAATCTTGTGTGTCTCCGACATGTGCTTTCATTTTACACACTGGTGTTTTCCATTGATTGGACTTCTCGTGTGTTGCGGCAGCAGTGGGTTTCAGCACCGCGGTCTGTGGACAGCTCCGCGCCGCGTCAGTACTTTCATTAATTAACGTTGCAGTCAGGCTCTGCACATAGATACAGTGTGTGGGTGTGTGTGTGTGTGTGTGTGTGCAGGCAGGGAGTGTTCTGGATACTACAGCTACTAACAGTCTCATAGCTTCTTGTAGTTAAGACATTCGTGTGAATGTGTGTGAGGTCTGGCTTGCATGCAAAACATTGTCAGACTCCAGTGGTCATAATGATATAGGTGATGTGTGACCTTTGGTGAATGGTCAGCACCGAGACCAGCAGCCACCAATGACAACAATCTAGAGAGCAAAAAACACCCCTTAATTATCTCATCATTAGTACTGCAGTCATTTAGTGAGGCACTCCAATAAAGTTTGGGGGCTAATGAAGGACAGAAAAAAAGTGGTCAGAATCAGTGTAGCAGAGGCTGAGGTATCCACACTTGGATCCTACATTTCCCATAATGCAGCCAATAGTATCCCTCCCTGCCTCATAATCGCCCACATCTCTCAAAGTCTGTCTGAAATGCAGACTTTCTGTTATAAAATTGTTGTCAACCACAGTGCCAGACCTAAACATTTGGTGGCCTAGGCAAGTAAACCCCACCCCACACCTTAAAAATATATCCTTTATATTAATTTCAAATGAGAACTAATACAAATAAGAACAAGAGATAATAAGAAATCAAAATAAACAACCTGGCAAACAAACAAACAATAAAAGAATACAGTGGACTTTGTGGAATTTACAAATTTCGTCTTCTTCTATCCCTCTTTTTTTTTGGCTACTGCGCCCTGGATGGTTTTTGCCTTTTTATTTGCTCTTATATCATACTCATCAGTTGACTGACTGCAATTATCACAATGAACAGCATTTGAAACTTTCTGAATGAATGTTTTGGGGTTTTTGTGGGGGGTTGGGGGGCTATTTAGATGGCTGCCTCTATCCCCTACAGGAAGATCCGTCACTGGCCGACCATTCTTTCTATTTTCTCAAGCCTGATAAATCTCCTCCAGAGCCACAGAAGACATTAATGTTTGCAGAAGCTGAGTCATACTCCCAATTACTAGTAAACTGACCTTTAAGTGTAAAATCTTTTAACACATGTAACTTGCAGCACTTTTGTCCACGCTATTTAAGTGAAAGCAAATGTCAGCTTTATTCTCCAAATGAAAAGGTAGGTAAACTTTAGTTGGTAGTTTGCCCTCCAGCCATGCCCGAGTCCTTCCAACTCAGTGATACCGCATGCTTGGTAGTGAGGGGTTGAAACACTACAGCATTAAGGAATTCACTGTGCACAGCATATCGACTCCCCAGAGACGGCTGGATGCCCAGAAGTAAGCCTGTGCTTTAATGTGAAACCACACACTCTCACAGCCTCTGGGTACTTCTGAAATATTAACTGAATACTATAACAGCTAGCTAAAAACCCCATCTTTACCATTTGTGTTGTCTTGTTTTGATGAACTCGCTCTTAAGAGGTAATGCTAACTTTGTGGCTGAATCTAGTGCAGGCAGCAGGGATGGATTTTGTAGGAAAATACAGCATTTGGAGCCAAACTTTACCAAGCAACCTAGTTAGAACAAGGTCAGCAGGATGTTTCCTGTAATCAGAATTTTCCAGAAAACAAGTTAGTGTACAGCTCTACCCACGAACAAGAAATCTGATTGGAGAAAGGGACAGAGCACATGACTGTGATTATTAAAGTCCCCATGACACACCTACATTTACAGCAGATTCATACAGAGTTCATGCTATTTCCTCCACGACTCTGCCTCTGTTCCATTTGTCTCTTCTATACATTATTCATAGTCACCACACTTCATTTAGTCTCCCAACTATTTCTACTGCCAGCCAGCTGATTTATAAAACTATCATGTGCTGACTTCAGTCAAATCTCTCCCCTCCTCCTTCATTCGTCCACTTATCTCTGCTCCAAAAGACAGCGTTTGGCAAACAAAATGACGCCGCTGCCTTGAGCTGACAAAGAGCATTGCAGAATGTGCCCCTGCACAGACAGCAGCTATTTCTTTTTGACGGGTGAAATGTTAGGCAGGTGTTTTGTTTCTCGGTCTCGTTTGTAATGCATGTGTGAATGATCAATATGGGGAACATGAGTGCCTATACCCAGAGTGTTCTCTGTCTCGCTGCCTCTCGTCCCTCATTTTCTCACTCTATCCGTCTAACTGTCTGAGACCAAGGCCACCCATTCCTTTGTGTTCTGTCGCTGGTTCAACATCAGTTAAAAGGGAGAAACACAGTGGACCACAGTCAATGATAATGCTGTGGATCTCAATCTTTAGCATCTTGTAAAATGCAGCATGGGGTGACTGGGTTTGAACATTTCCTGTTCTTAGAAGTGAAAGGGAAAACTGTGAAATACCTTTTACAGCAAATGGTTCTTCCAACAGCCTGCTGTCAGAACAGTTACAGTGTGTCAATGTTCTTGGTTCACACAAATTCTGTAAGGAGGGGCAATTTGACAGTTTGCAAAAAAAAAAAAAAAGGCTTTTAATTTGGCAGGTTCTCGTCTCTAGCTACAGCTCAGCATCCTGTTTGAATCTATCCAAGCGTTGGTATGTTCCTGCACTGATTCAGAGATCAGGTCTCTGATATCTTCACTGATTTGGCTGCAATAGGGGCCTCATTACTGTGTGTCCTCTTGCAGGAAGCACCAGCTGTGTGAGAACATTGAAAAGCCCCTGCAGCTGTAAGATGACAAAATGTGTCAGTTTGGCACCAAAGTGGAACAAAGGACGACGACTGGAAAAAGAGACGGCAAAGAGAGGGAGGTTGGACAAAGAGTTCAGAAAGCGATCGATCAGTGAAAACAAAATGAATGTTCCGCTAAACTTTCTCAAAGTGATTTAGGGAGACAGATTGGGGACATGTTCCAGTTATTCATTATTCTGCTGAGCTGGCCAGCTGAAGACAAACTGGGGAAGAAATAAGCCAAGGACAGTAGCAGACAGATGGTGGCTGCCAAACCGCTGAGATGTGATGGAGTGGTCTGCTATAGGAGAAGAGGTGTCTGATGGGAGGTGGGAGTAGAAAACAATTTGAATGTGAATGTTTGAGTCCTGTAGTTGGGTTATGGCGAGGAATTGATTGTGTCGCCACTGTTATTTTGATGAAAAGCCCCAAAAAGCTGTTTGGATATTTCAATAATTAATAATGTTGTCTCTTGTGTTGTTGACAACGAGACTGCACTTTAAAACTTTAGTTAAATGTTGCTGTGAAACTGATGTTACTGACTCACTTTGCTGACTCCTCTTTCCTTGTGTTACTGGTACACTATGTTTTAGCATTTCTCATCATCCTGTTGATGTCACTCATGGCCACAGCTGCTGTTCAGCAGAAGATATTAGCTTGAAATGGATTTGTGATGACGGTCATGGCAGGGTTAATTTACACAATAAAAGTGTTTTCCTAGAAAGACACTGTCAATGAGATAATGAGTGCAAAGTGTTTTTCTATATGAAAGAAGTCTTTTAAGCAACACTATGCAACTTTAAAATAATAGCTTCAACATCATTGTGATGGCACACTGATTTACAATAGGAAAATGGAGCCACAAGCTATCTCAGCTGTATGGCACTGCTTTTCTTTTTGTTTTCTCAGTGCTGCTGTGACGCCCCTCCTCATGTCTTTGAGTGTTCCAGCCAGCCTCAACAGTTGGCTGACATGGGAGGGTTGTTTCCTGGATTAGACTAACCTGGGCTTCACTTGGTCTCTCCCTTCCTGCAGCTGACATCTATCAGGCGTCATTGCTTTTGGTTTGCACCTTCAACACCTCCACAACACACCTGACACACACCCATGCATGGCTTTCATGACTGACTTTGCTGACCTGCACACTCCATTGGTTATTTTAGTTAATCTTAGTTTAATTAATTCTGCTTGTTTTAAGTAAATCTCCTGTGTGGTCTTCCTACTTGTCACATTCAGTGAGCCAGTTTGTGACACACAGCTTTTCTTTTCGTCTTCTCAGTGCTTCATCTGTATGTGCATAATCCAGATTTTTTGTTTTGATACTGTGAATGTTGACAGTTTGAAGTAAAGATTAAGAGAAAAAGAAGCTTGATATATTCAGTATGGACATCATGGCAGAGGTGAAGAGATGCAAGAGGATGTTCGAAGAAAAAAGAAGAGAAAAAGAGAGAGTGACAGAGCACGAGGCCGGACTAGAGTAAACTAATGCAGGGTTGCAAACTGTTTATACTGTCCTGACCATAGACTGAAAATGTGCCCTCACTTCCTCCTTCTGTACGAAAATGAAGCCAAAGTACTTTAAATTTTAATAATAACTAAATACCAGATGCTAAGAATTGTATAAATCGTATATGGAGTTGCTCAACTGGTGCACACACCAAAAATGTTTTCTAGCATCTGGGTTTACTTCCATGATATGTGGCCCACTGACTATGTGCAGTCGTGTTTCGCCTGCTGGTTCTGCCCACCAGTTCCCACTTTGCTCACCAACATTACTACGTGATGACATCACAGATTTGTAAATTGGCTTCAGGAAAGTTTTACAGATATAAAACCACCATAGCTCAAAGATTTAGAATAGAAAGAGTTATACTTGTCAACAGTTTTACAGACTTCTCTTTTATAACAGGGAAAATTATTTTTGGGCCACAGGGGATACTTCTGCTGCAATACCATGAGTGACCACTGGGAAAAATTTGCTACAAGGCTAAGCTACTTTCCCGGAGGCCTGAAAATATTCCAGAAATGGCTGCTGGCATCTTGCACTGGTGACATCATTTGGAGCCAGAGTCTGTACAGTAGTGATCTTCACATTGTTGAGGTTTCACCCATACACCCCTCCGACCAATGATGAGCAGGGCCAGTTACAGCAGTTGGCTTGCACATCTGTCAATCATGATGTATAACACCCTTTTTATAGCATCAAAAAACAAATTAAAACCAAACATATTAGAAAAACAAATACTTGAACATACGGCAGTGTAAGAACGACTTAAAATGACAGAAACCATCTTTTAGCTTGGTCCATGTCCCACCTGTAAACATGGAAGGTGCAGGTTTTATGACCTTTTTATATGATCAAATAGAGACTTGACACTGGACAACATCAACATACTGGGTAATATATCCAGCAGTCATTATTGCATGTATGACAAAATACCAAAGAAAATAATAAATTACTTTTTTAATTCAATTGTTTTGAAGAAGAAGCCCACTCTCTTTATTGCCCCACCCACTCCAGGCCCCACTGCAACTGCATTGTCTGCACTGTCTATTTTTACGCCCCTGTTTAGAGGTCACTTGAAGTGATGAATTCAAGGTGAATTATTACCTAGCTCTGCAGGGTCCCTCAGCTCCTCAGAGCTTTTTCAGTGGCTTCCAGCTGATTGTTTTGATTCGATGGCCTTCAGTTTGGTGTCACCACTTTCATTTTGTTGTGTTTGGCTGCAGGAGGTAGCTGTTTTCAAGAGAAAGGCTCTGATAAACCCATTGTACATTTCCTGTCCAGATCCAAATGGCAAACAGACAAAGTTGGAGACTAGTTGGTGAACACAGTGATGCATTTAGCAGACAGAGCCAGATCACTCCCTCAGGGGTCAGAGGAGACCAAGCACAGTCCTCAAAGAAGGACCCATCCTTTGCTTTTTATCTTTTTATCCTATTAAAGTTTCTGTGTGTACTTTTTCTTATCTGAAACTTCACATGACTGTCATATCTTAGGGTCACATTCAATATCATACCAATTAAAAATTTCATCTACTTACAGTGATTTTGCAGATAGTAGCAAATGATTAACTGTGAAGTGAAGATTTCTTTTTCCAAAACTGGAAGACCCCTTGAGTATTTTGCAGTAATGGCTGCTGTGAATGCCGCATGCACCGCATCGTACCCCTGTGGCTCATAAGGAACACGATGACAGCAGATAGCTACACTAGCAGGGTCACTAGTGCATGCATCTACACAAGACGAGTGCCCCAGAAAGTCATCACCGCCCTCAAACATCCCCCGAGGAGCCCACAGAGTGAACGCCGCAGTGCTAGCACATGGTCTTCACAGGCACTGTTTGCTTAGTGAAAAATCCCTCCTCTCTTATTTGCTCTCTTCTACTGTAGTTCGTCGCAGTCTAAATTTAGCGTGATGAGTATGTCTGGGTAGGCAATGTTGTGCTGAGCGGAGCAAATCAATGTTTCTTTATCTGCAGCTCAGGAGGAAATGCAGACTTTTTCTGCTTCCAACAACCGCCCCCTCAACTTGATTGATCAATAGTCACGTTCTCAGTGATGTCGTCTGGTTCTTTCTGGCAACAAGTGGATGTGTGTGATGCTGTCCATGGCTGTTTGTCAACTGTGAGTGAATGTGATTTTCTCTCTAAGTGGGTTGTTATTGGGGACAGAGGCGGCAATTCAGATGAGATGGCGTAAAAATAGAGCCTCATGGTCACACATGTGTGTGAATGTGCTGCCATGCATGTGGTATCAGAATTTTAACTTCATCAGAAGTTGTAACATCCATCTACCTGACTGATGTAGGACCAGGAACAATAGATTCCTCTATTATAGGGGTTAGTGGAATAAAAAAAAAAACTATGTGGTATTAGTAATTTAATAATAAATCTTGGCCATACTGGATACTTTAGAATCAGAGTCTGGTTTATTGCTGAGTAGGTTTTCACCATAGATGTAGCCACCATGACTGTCTGTCTGTCTGAGTTTGGCATTTTGACTGTCGCTGTCTAGGAGTTTTGGAGTCAGAAGTGACCATATTTGTACAAGGGGGTGAAGCTGAGGAGGAATGAGGGGTGGATCTGAATGAGACTGTATCTCAAATTGGATATTTCTGTTACGGCATTGACCACTGACATGTAGTACACTACACACTGCGTACATACTTGTCAAGTTTGCAAATTTTGACAGAGTAGTGTTGTCTCTATGGAGATTGACTGGCTGTTGGAGCCAGCCACAAGGGGCCATTTGAGGAGCTGTAGTTTTTAGCACTTATGGGTTGGCTTTATTGTTCAACCTTGAAGGGTATGGCCTCCACATACAAGGAATTTGCTTGGGTGTATTGGCACATAACAATAAAAATAAAATAAGCACTACAAAAGACAAGAAATATAGATGAAGAATACAAACAAGTAACAAAAAATGTTCAATATATCTGTTTTAAAATGACCAGTTTAAGAAGTAGTGTGCAAAACATTTAATAGTACTAGTTGATTTTGGGTCCCTTGCTTTAAGATATCCATTTGAATGCTGCACAAGTAATGAAAGCTCAAAATTCTGGGATATACCCATATTTGCTTGCTTGCAGACAAATGAGAAGATCGATTACACTCTCATGTTTGTGAGTGGTGTCATCTTCTCATCTAAATATCTGCAAGAAAGTGAACAAGCAGTAGCAGATCAGTTCCATGGGTTAAATTATCTGATGTAATGCTTCTTAACCAATCAAATTTGTGCATGCAGATAAGAACTCAAGTTTGATAAATATACACATGAGGACTAGACAAGAGACAGAGACATAAGTGAGTCAGAAAACTAATTTCACATTGTGTGTTCTAAAAAGAGAAAAGTAGATAGCGGAAACATAGAATATGGACAGACTCTTACATGCAGTATAAAAGTCTACTAAACTACTAGTGACTTCACTGCGAAAAGTAATAAAACCACATCTTAACTAATCCCAAAAAATTTTAGCTTGTCAAATTAAAACTAGTTTCAAACGACTCTTTAAACTACATCCAAACTTCATCACAGGAAATGAACACAATCTGTGTCTGGAATCTTATATTGTTATACAAAGGTACAACTAAACTGACACTGAGTAAAGTGTAGGTGTGTGTAAAAGCAGCCCAGTCCTCACCTAGGTAATCTGAGGATATGTTTTATGAATAGGATAGGGAGCAATGGTTGGGGTGGAATCAGGAAAATACTAAACTTCTAGTAAAATTCATAGTATTCAATCACAGACATCTTGGTTGCAAACCAGAGGTAATTTTCATATAGCAGGTGACTGTCGTGATAAAAATGATAACCACGGCCAATGAGCTGTGGCATTGTGCCATATTATATGGCAAAAAATGTCATGAGACTACTATGAACATGTAGTTTGTAATTATCTATATCACCTACATGAGCTAAAGTAGTTACCTACTGAAAAAAAAACTACTGAGATTTGAATTTGAGATTTGAATGTAATGTAAACATTAAACTGCCACCCATCAACAGCAAACAGCAGTTAAATTAGTAACTGAACTACATGTGGTTAACTACTCCCCAACATTGCTTACATGTTCGTTCTTACCACGGACAGCATGTCTCATCATATACATGAATTACTGAATGAGTCTTCCGAGCACAGGCCCAGGGGCCTGAAGTATCAGGGGTCCCCCTGGCCTTCATCTGCAAAAAGTCAAATGTCAAATTATCAGTCACTGATCAGTAGGAGACTCAAAATGAACACAAGGAGACAAAAACCAACAAAAAATACACAAAATTACCTCAATCAAACAAAAAGCAACCACAAGCAGACACAAAATAACCACAAAGAGACACAAAAGGGGGGGTGTTCAGTCCCCCTGTTTGAAATCTGCAAAACATTACAGTCAGATACTGTCAATTACATGGAAACATGCTCTTGTGGCCAGACACATGAAAACAACATCCATTCATTTTTGAAAATTTGACATGTTTATTGTCCTCTTTGTACTGTCCTGACAAAACTTCATGCATATTTAACCACATCTCCCACCCAGACTTTCTCTTAACCATGAGCTGCTTTGTGTATCCACAGCAGGAGGAATAAATGAGTCTGTAGATGTGTCACTCTGCTGATGCTAAAGGGAAGCATAGCTGTAGAAGCTAATTGTTGGACTGCTTCAGGAGGCAGGTTCTGCCCCTCTCCTTTATCATCAGCAAGTGTCCTCATTAGTAGGTACTGATGAGCTTGGCAAGGTCGGGTCAGGAAAGTCGCATAAACTGATGTCCAATTAGACTTGCAGGGACCCAGCTTCTTTGTCCACAACATTTCATTTCAGTGGTATTATGTATTGAAAGAATGAAAAAGATCTGCTTTGCTGTCATTTAAATCAGAGTCCCTTTTAATTTTGGTACTACATGAAGATAATTACCGTCAGAAAAATCCAACTCCCACATCAGTACAGTAGAACTGCTTTTGTGCTGTCTCATAGTGCATCTTTTGGATTTGCAGTCTACAACATAATGACAATAATCACCTTGATTAATGTAGACCTGCGAATTCTGATGATGTCCTTTTTATGGATGTGTTTCCAGTTTACATTTTAAAAAGTGTCTTCAGATGGTGAAATGACAAGTCAATGTGACAAGTCAAAGTGCCATAAATGACAAGATGTGAAGACTACTTGACTGACTGACCTAAATATGCCTCATGGCTACAGCAGAAAAGACAGGAACACCAGACATCTCAGGGTTGTCACAGTACAGTGTTTTTCTGCATTTGGTAAGCAGGTGCTAAAGAGGAAGCAGTCTTAGAGCTCAAAATCTGCTCAATGCTCATTTCAGTGAATATATAAATTAATTTTACCACAGTGACAAAGTGTGCACACGTGATTTGCACCTTCACTCTTGAGGGAGGTGGCAAAGGAGGTGATCATTTGGGCATCAAATGGGTGATGAAATGAGAAAGAAAAGAAGTTGTGTTTTTACCACTCGTGGTAAATATAGATGATATATGACAACTACTGTCAGAAAAAGACTGCAAAATGGAGTGACCTTGAATAGAGGAAAGCTAAACCGTGCTGTGAATATTTTAGTGTTGTTAATTTAAACTGTCAAACTGACTGTGATTCCAGTATACAAGAGATGATGCCTTCTAACAGTTTAAGCAGATTTAATAATCTAACCTTTTCTGACAAACTACAGACTTAAAGCAGACTGCAATAAAGGCTTCCTCAGTACATGAAACACTCACTTTTACCAAGCAAGCATTGACTGCTGTGGTCATCAATGATGTATGAGATGCCAAAACCGCACATATACTGTAGATGTAAGAGAGAATGACCTCAGTCCAACAAAGCAAAATGTAGAGAACCGCAGCAGCTAGACCTGAATGAGCTACAGCTCATTTGGCTTTTTGTTGTTGGCATGTCTATATGCCTCTGATAAAGAATAATACAGAATATGATAACGAAACAGCTCACCCATGGACTTTACCATTGCCACATGCCACTGATCTCTGCTGCTTTGCTCGGGTTGGCTGACAGCCAGCGGCCGCTGCCAAGAGTTTGATACGACCAAACAGAAACTGCAGCAGCAGAAAAAGGGAATCTAGGGAGGATTGATGAGGACCCTTGATAAGGATTGATGAGGGCTAGATGGAGCATGATGGGAAGTAAAGCCTGGATGAACTTGTGTGTCAGGATAGATCATGTGACAAATGACATGTGTAACCAGATTTACTCAGGGACAGAAAAATTTGAGTTAAAACCTCCTTCGAAGGTACGGTTCAGAGGAGGTCAGTTGTTCTGTTTACAGTTGGAATTAAAAGGCTTCCTGGGTGATCAGATCACATGTGGAAGGCTCTAAGTACAAGTGTGAATGCACCCAATGTGTTCTTAATACATCTTGAGATCAGATTGCTCTGACCACATTCACAAGTATTCTGAGCTAATGTGTCCAGGGCCTATTCAGCCGACGCCCTCCGTTAAGGCATTAGTACGGACTCATTTATGCACAAATGGTATTGTTTGAAAGGATGAAACAAAAACAAGAAGTCACAACAATAAAAGATTTGGCTCGCCTGTGAACACGACAGGAATTTTATGTCAGCTGTGAGCAGATAGAGCTGACCACTTATGATTGGATCAGCCAAGACACATGTTAATACAGAGCGTAAACAGGGCCAGTGGGACCTGTGTAAACTTTATCAGGATTTAGACAGAAAAGAAATGTATCTTGATGCATCTGGAGTGCAGATTGCAACCAGCTGAAACTTTTCCTGGTTAGAATTCCTTCGGTGTGATTTGCTCAGTAGGTTTTTACCTGGAGCAGAATTATCTTTAGAGGTCTCTATCTCTCTAAAACAAAGGGACTGGGTGATTTGGCTGGTAAAAACATTGAATAACATTGAAAACATTGAATAACCTTAAAAATTAATGTTTTTCCAATGCTGTTCTGCTTTTCCGAGATGATCCACTAGCCCAGTACCTGCTAATGCGTGCTCACCTTTTTCTCTGATAACTTAAGATCCAGACATTCAGGAGGTACTGGCAGTCAATTATCCACAGAGGTCTCTTCCTCCCCAAAACAAAAACAGTGAATACAGCAAGTTTAAAAATGTTTTTAGACACTTCTCATTGTGGAGAGGCAGCTAACTTTGGTGGCCGACATGGAAACACAAATGGCCCTATCTAGAGTCATTGTTTGATTTGTTTGTTCTGGGAACTGTGGTACTTTCTAAGGTAATGAAAACACATAGATTCTTATTTTCAGGAAAGAACATACTTACTGTATTATATTTAATTTCTGCCAGTATATCCTCCCATATCCCACACACTGAACCTTCAAGATTTTGCTCCTTGTTTCTGAGCTGTCAAAGCAAAACATTTCTGCTGAATATATTAAGCTATGACTAAATCACAGTCTGGATTTTTGCCTTCTGAAAAGGTTTTAAGTCAAAAGTGTCTTGTTTAAAGTGATGTTTGGATTTGGAATGGTTTGATGAAACATTATGGGCTCAGTGTAATCCTTGGTTTAAATATGCTGGCGATACAAGATTCAGTCGAGGGCAGACACTTTTAATCAGTGTTGAAAGATAGTGCAGAAGATAATTGTTCTTGAACTGTGGAATTCCAGGCTGTCCAGTGTGTGTGTGTTTGTGTGTGTGTGTGTGTGTGTGTATATGAGTGTGTGTGTGTGTCAGGGCTGGCGTTGGCTCTTTCCAGGCCTCTTCACTTTTAAGGCTGCATGAATCAATAGTTCTTATATTAATAATGGATGAAATGACTAAGTGTAATGGTAAGGTGTCACTGGTAGTGACGAACCCACAGAGACTTATCACCCAACTCAGCAGTTCCCCTCAGCTCTTCAGCGTTTTCACCTCTTTTATATTATTGCTTGGTATTACTGGCGTGGAAGCTCTCATCAACTTGATGTCAAACTCTACAGAAAGGCAGCTGTATGTTTCCTTTCCAGCACCGAAAAGCAAACACTAAAATTTAGCAACTAGCTAGTGAACTGTAGTGAATATTTAGCAGCTATATTTTCAGATATGTTTCTCACTCTACTTTCAGCTCTGTTTTGGGTGGAGACCAAAACAGAGCTGAAAGGAGAGTGAATATTCATCATCTGCTGGATGTGTAAATAGATATTACTGACACGTTTGTCCTAACAACCACACCATGATTTCTCGATCTTTTAAAAGTGTAACATTGCATTTATACTTTATCACCATTACATGATCTCAATCATCAACCCACTCTCACTCATCTCACACTCTATATTCGTAAATGACATCACTTTAATGTAGCGTGAGCTTTCATGTGTAACACCTGATCTTGTGCTCATGCTCCTCAGTTCCTCAGTATCTCCGCTATGATTAATCTAAGTTGTGCCTGCGTCTTTTAAAACCCTGCATTGTCCCAGTATTGGGTTTCACCAGGCTCTCTGCATTAGCTCTGCTTTGGATTCCCTCCAGCAGATCTTTTTCTAAAGGAAGTCCCTGAGGTCGGGCCCTGCCGTGCCTCTTCCTCTTCAAAATCACATGTTATCTTCCATCCAATAAAGCGCTCGGCTGATGCTCTCAGCCAGTCATCTGGAGGTGTGGCTGCACAATTGATTTTCTTCTAAATCACATCAGTCTCCTTGAAACCATCTTTCATCACTTTTCTATTTTATCTAAAAGTATCCTTGTTTTATTCATCTTTGAACATATTTCCACCTTTTTTTTTTTTTGGAGATGTTTGGTCTATGGTATTGTCCCAGTCCCCATCGCCTCTGACATTACCTTTTATCTTATGTTGAAAGGGTTAATAGGATAAACATCACTGATGACTTTAACAGAAGGCAGATGATGCTGTTCAGGCTGTAAGGAGGAGGTTGATCAGTGTTTGTCCCTCCAGTAAAAAGCAACTGACTGACAGTAAATACACTCACTCTGTCCAATAAGACCTGGCACACAGAGGCGGGCTGATGACAATGTCAGCTGATGTTCCTCCATGTTCTACACTTACAGGTGATCGGGTTTCCTGTGCACTTGTGTTCAAACATACAGCACGTGTATACGGGCACTTGAAGTTTGTGAAACCTAATGTAACATATTTCACTGGATTACTTAAACTAAGTAATATATTCTAAATACTTTGGATTACCTTTGTAATACTTTAGAATCATCTTGCTGAGCTCATTGGTCTGGTTCTTATATTTCCATGCCAAAAACACACAACAGTATCCTGACTGTGCATCTCCCTTGCCATTGTTGTGTGGCAGTTGTACTACACACACTTTATTAAAATCTGTTTATTGTGTCTCTTGTATGAATTCAATTTCCACACTGAATCCGTTAAATAAGGACTTTTGTTACGTCATGTAAACAAACCACATAGGCTGCCTATCAACTGTGTGCTCAACTGAAGACGTAACCACTGAAAACATGGGCAAGTACTTGCTATCTTTCTGTGTTTGTACTTTTTAATCAGAAAACACAGGTTTTATATTGTGATATTTACTGGAAATGACTTACAATACAGCCAACAGTAAGGAGGTGATTAAAAGCAATGGTCATTAACTTATACTCATTCCAACTGAGCTGCAGCTGTTCATGCAGTTTGTCTTATTTCCTCCAACGAAGGCACCACCCTGGTTCTGCAGCACTAATCATTCATTCAGTCCCCAACTGTACCCACTTAAGCTTTCGAAATTGATCAGCAGATGGCAATCGGTCTTTATGGTATATTACCGCAGCCATCAGCACAGTTGAATATTAAATCTAATGTGGAGATACCGTAAGAGTCGGTTTACCTCTAATAGTATCAGCCCATGCAGATAATTTTGCTTTTCTTCTAGATTTTTATTGTTATCTTTATTTTTTTGAATCACAGAAATAGTCCCGATGATGATTGACAGTGGTCTGTGGTTTATCCAGATGAACTGGGGCATTGACTTAGGAAGACATAATGCTTCTAGGTTATTCAAATCTTGTTTTTAGTTCTTTAAATGTCCATTCATCTCTTTTGTATTTGGGTGACAGCACAAGTTTCAAAGGTAAACCACAGTACATGTATATCAACTATGCATGTCTAGACTCTACTAAGGATTAGTAAGAAAATTGATTTTTATAATAAACATGCTGTATCTAAAACAAGATTGGACAGATGTAACAGTGACATACCTAAGAATGAGAAAGTGATAACTGTTTTGTTCTTTTTTCCTATTTCTTTCAGCTTTCTCTTGGTCTTCTCCTGTCTCATACTGTCAGTCTTTGCCACAATCAGAGAGTTCAAAAACAGCTCAGAGAGTGCCTTGTACATCCTGGTAGGTACCATTATTGACTTGCTGTAAACCTTTGCATTGACGTCACAAGGCTAACTCCACTATTTTGGTTCATTCCACAGGAAATTGTGACCATCGTGGTGTTTGGAGTGGAATACATCGTAAGGATATGGGCTGCTGGCTGCTGTTGTCGATACAGAGGATGGAGAGGGAGGCTAAAATTTGCCAGAAAGCCTTTTTGTGTTATAGGTGAGATCATGGGGTCAGCTTGAGTTTTACTGGCTGTCATTTTTGTTACCTTGCTCTCTCAGAAGAACATAACAGTCAAATTGCTGTGTTTTTCAACAGTTTCCTTTTTTGAAGGCTGGAGGGTTTGAGTGATGATATAATAAGCATAATGCTTACCTGTGATTGGCAGTATATTCATTGCCTTGAGGATATGCTAAAAAGAGGCTGAAACAATATTTGTAGCCATGCAAGCCTAAATGAAAATTTGACACTTTTAATGATGCCCCTAAGTACTTGGAGCAACTTTTGAATTACAAGAAAATTGACCCTCAATGCATGCAATAAAGTGTTGTAATTCAGTGTGATTAGATCAAGGATACATTATCTCTGGCTCCCCAGCATGTGTTGAGTTCTGTGATTGTGTTTTCTGTCTTTCAGACATCATGGTGCTGATTGCCTCGGTATCTGTACTAGCAGCTGGATCTCAGGGCAATGTTTTTGCCACCTCGGCCATCAGGAGTCTGAGATTCCTGCAGATCCTGCGCATGCTGCGTATGGACCGCCGTGGAGGCACCTGGAAGCTGCTCGGATCTGTAGTTTATGCCCATAGCAAGGTGACATCATTTTGTTATTTTTTCTGTGGAGGTTCAGAAGGAGTTGACAACTCTTATACTGAAAAACCTTTCTCTAATATGTTATCAGAGGGTTGGTATTATTGGCCATGGTGTTTGAAACCATACCTGCAGACTGACTACCATAGTCAAATAACTACACTGACATTTCCAGTCACAGGTTTTTCAACCAAAAATTATAAGTAGATATAATAGCTACATTATATCAGGTACATATCAGGTCTTGTTTGTCATATTATTATTATTTATATTATATAGCATGTCAGCTTATAGCTTCAACAACTTAGACTGTATTAAATAATGGATATCACACAGTGACTCAATAGTTTGTAGACTCCCGTTTTGGAGCCTCAAGTTTGGCATTTTGGCAGTAGGCATCTTAGAATTTTGGGGACACAATAGACCATATTTGGAGGAGAGGGTGGAGATAACTCTGATGCTAGCTGGTAGCTTGGTTAGCACGGTCCATTTACAACCATGGTTAACTGTCATAATGCTAATGCTAAGTTTTGTTTGCGAGAAACAGGTTTAAACTCATTAAAATAAAAATATACTTACCATAAAAACTGAATATCCAACTCCTTTGAGAGTCTTTTAGTACAACCAAATGCCAAACAACTCTATTTTAGATTAATGAAATTTTCATGAACTAAAAACACTCTGAAATAGTGACAGCTATGGCTACATCTATACTCTGTGAATCTAGGGTTACACCATGGTTATGATACCAACGTTGTTGCCGTGGTAGCGGCTTGTCATAACAGGGAAATTGATTTGCATGAAACATGATTATTTCTGTTGTAGAGTTGGGCATTTCAAGATGAGGGTCGATGGAGAATGACTCGCTCTTGGTGCCAACCTCAAAAGGCCATTGGCGGAACTGCAGTTTTTGGCACTTATACACTGGCTTCATTTTTAGCCCCAGAGGCTGCCACTTGTTCAACAATCCCTATAAATAAGCTAAGACAGCCTGTATGTCGCCTGAGAGGAACAACCCAGGGCAATAACAGGATATTGAAAAGTAAAGGGGACATCCCCAGTGGAAATTATGTCCTTGGATGGCAAAAAAATGATGGACTGCTGCCTTCTTTTTGATTAAGCTGCGAACACATAATGTCCACCTCCACCCTCTCCTTCTTTAGCAACATTCACTTTCCCTGGAATCATGCCATCACCTATATGTCACTAAATGCATGGTAATATCCATTTGGAGAATTGAATTGTTACCCAACAAGATTATGAGGTATATAGGTCTTTACACAAGTTTACATCTAAGTCTGAGTCACTAGTGTTCAAGTTTAACTGTGGACAACATCTTTAAATTGGCTTTATACCATCTGAGTTGAAACTGAAAGTACTGCAGCTCTTTATTTTGCTACTTCAGTGACACACTGTTTCCAGTCGCACCTCTTGCAAGTAATTCTGTCATGGTGAGGAGACACATTTCTCTCAGTTTTGTTTTAATGAGCTTTGAAATAGAATTGTAAGCCTGCACTAATAAGCTGTGGAAAATGTGCAACTGTGTGTATATGTGAGGGTGTTTGTGTGTGATGCGGTAAGAGGGAGAGAGGGCGGCTGTGTATCATGCATCGAGGGAAATAAAGACGTTTATGAAGTACTTGGTTTGCCACAGAGGGCATGCGACTCACATAATCATGTCCAATATTATTACAGAAAGGCCATTTTTACCAATTTACAGGGGTTACATCACCACTTTGCAAGGCATCCGAGATGACACTTTATTACTTTAGATTCCCTGATGCTCATTGTATTGGTTTTCCCTGTAGGAGCTCATCACAGCGTGGTACATAGGCTTCCTGTGTCTTATCCTGGCTTCATTCCTGGTCTACTCAGTGGAAAAGGAGTCGAATGAGGAGTTTGAGACCTATGCTGATGCTCTTTGGTGGGGACTGGTAAGACTTAACTGGAAAAAAATAAGCTGTAATAAAAACCCCAAGAGACTGGTATCCACATTAAAGCTTTGAGAATATTGTCTCCAACCTGTACTACAGTACATCACTCAGATAAAGCAGTGACTGTAATTTCTCTTTTCACTAGATCACTCTCACCACTATTGGTTATGGCGATAAGGTTCCCAAGACCTGGAATGGACGCTTGCTGGCAGCCACATTTAGCATGATTGGGGTGGCCTTCTTTGCACTTCCTGCTGTAAGTATAAGGGCTCGTCAAGGGTACTTTGAACCCAGTGTCGTTGGCTGAAGGCAAAGCGTAAAGTGCTGATTTGTAAGAGCCTTGTTTGTGTTCATTTAGTCTCTGTCCTTCATGGTGTTAAGTGCTTATCGATGTGGTGTTGCTGGTCTGCAACTTACCAAGAAAGAGTGTGTCCACTTCTGTCACTTATTCTTGCTCGTCTAAAGTTTAAATTTCTGAAGAAGCCACCTTTTCTGTTCTTTTAATTGTTTTCATGCTAACCACTCAGTTTTCTTTTGTTTGAGTCAAACAGAGCATTAATTACATGATTTATTACTATGGAGGGACCCAGACTGAATATTTGTACGGACAAATGTTTGATGAAATGAATAAATGTTGTTGTATTATACTTGCCGTGGATCAAGAGTGGCACATTTGTTCTAATTTAAATTTAACATAGCAAATTGTTTATTTAAAGCTGCACTACTCAATATTCTTGTGTTGAGAATTGTTGAGAATTGGCCAATCCTAAATCCTGATTCCCTTAGTAACTGTTGCTAAGTCAGATAAGCTTGACAAAAAGAAACATGGTGACGCTGGTTAAGTTTAGGCGAGTGCCGCAGTGCATATAAGGTCGTTTCTGGGTGTCAGGCAATATAGCCTCAGGAAGCCGACATCAAGGACTTCAGTGATGGAAATGTATATTCCCAATTTTAACTTATATGAACAAGGCAAAATGATGCAAATTTAGGCTTCAACAAAAAAAGATTAGTGACCCAAAGATGACAAGACTAATGTTATCAGTCAACATTGCTCCTACACCGCCGGGTAGGTGTTGCCTTTTCCCCTTCTGGGGATGAATAAAGTACTCTATGTATTTATTACTATTGAATATATCTGTGGGCAACACGGTGATACAGTGGTTAGTATTGTCGCCTCACAGCAAGAGAGTTTCCCAGGGTGTCTGCTTCCTCCCACAGTCCAAATACCTGTGCCTTTCTGCTCATTGTTTTAGTTTTACTGTTTGCAACTTCGGGATGCTGTTGTTTAGTCTTAGTGCTCTTATCACCCATCACCAACATGAACCCACTGTACATTACCTGCCCAGCAAACAGCAGACAGACAAAGTTAGCAGCTAGCTTGTGAACATAGTGAAGCATTCGGCAGCCAAAGAGACAGACATGGTATTTACCTCAAGAGTTCATAGAGACCAAAAACAGAGCTGAAAGGAGGACAGAAATCAAAATGCTAATGTTAATGGTGCTCCATGTCTGCTGGATGTGTAAACAGGCAACTCTTTGTTTGGACAGTATCAAATTTATAAGGCAACATGTCAGTGTTGTGTTTACAGCTTGCTGCACTGCTACTGAGTGGCCAAAAAAGGGCGCTCCATGCAAAATTCAGAGACTATGACTTGTCTGCACATGGTTCTCAACATGGAGTTGGCTGGACCAATGACTGGCAGCTAACTCCGCTAACTCCATAAATGGTGTTAAACGAAGGCAACAGTGGTGACAGAGCTGACAGTGTTAACCGGGGGGAACAGGAGGGTGGGTGCTACACTTGTGTGACTATGCCTATCCTAGTATCAGTGGTAACTGCGATGTGAGTGTAGTGCAAAGCAGCTGCAATGAGCTAGGGAGTGGGATACATGCGCATGCTGCCAGCCTTGCTTACTACAACAAACCACAAAGAAGCTCAAACACACACACACACATTGGTAGCGTGACTTTATTATCTGCTCAACACGCCATTACTCCACCATATCTTTACATAGTGGTTTGCAGCTATGTTATTGCTCTGAAAGTAGCATACAGAAACTTTAAATGAAAGATATACATTAGTGAGGAATAAAAATAAAGTTATTGCATGTAAGTGGTTTTTGGTCCTTACATTTATAATAGTGAAGAAGTACAACAGTAATTGACCCTTTTTAACAGCAGACATTTTGGGCAGTCACAGCAAAGAGAGCACAGGTGGAACCAATAACACTAACGATCATGTGAACCAGCAGACACGATACCAAGGCCCTGGACTTTGTGCATCCAAACAAAATGCAGCCATTGTTAATATTATTAATTACACCTGTGCTTCTCTTGTTATGAAATGTCTGCTATGATATATTGTGAAGGGATGTGCAGTACTTTATATGATATTGTGCACCTCTGCCACCTAATTACTTTTCGTTTTTTTATGACCCTACTCTAGTCTTCCAGAGAAGAATGCACTCAGTGAGCCAGTCTGTTGCATCAAGTTTGTCCTCTGTGGCACTTAGACTAAAAGCTTCCTCTGAATGTGCAAAAACGCCACAAATTTTTCCCCTTTATGTTCAGAAAGCTCTCATCTCATGGTGTCCTAATTCCAGGCGCTGATATATGTGTTAGTTGCTGTTACTGTACATGTTTAGCGTTTCACCTGAGACCTGTAGATGTCAGACTCAGCAGTAAGCTTTGAGTAAGCAGCTAAGACCTGTCCATTCTATCACATACAAAAAAGAAA
Organism: Chaetodon striatus; assembly: GCA_029783705.1. Taxonomy (NCBI): domain Eukaryota; kingdom Metazoa; phylum Chordata; class Actinopteri; order Chaetodontiformes; family Chaetodontidae; genus Chaetodon; species Chaetodon striatus. The sequence continues at coordinate 7,525,177 of JAPZEB010000002.1, forward strand.
AACTGTGGACTGCTCTATCAGCACTCTGTCAACAGGAAGGTGGGTGCACCTTGACTTATGTTGTGTGAGGAGGAAATCAGCATGTTCTCTTACATTTCTATTACCTTACGGCTTTGCAAACATGTTGAAGTCTGTGATATTACATAAATGTTTTTGTTGGATGTGCTTACTGGTCTCTGTTGTGAAAGGGTTCTACAAGGTGTTGAAGCAGTTGTTGCAATTCCAACTCCTGTAGAGGTCAAAAAAGGTAACAGATCACTTTATGGGCTCTCTGTGTCACACTGAATCTGTACAGGGCATCCTGGGTTCTGGCTTTGCCCTCAAAGTGCAAGAGCAGCACAGGCAGAAACATTTTGAGAAGAGACGCAACCCTGCAGCTGGCCTCATTCAGGTATCTGAAAAACTGTATGCTAACAACACCATGTACACATTTATTGGAGATATTCTCTGTTTTGTGATCCAGACAAAATGTTAAAAAAGATTTTTTCTTATTCCTTGATCCAGGCTTCTTGGAGGTTTTATGCGACCAACCTTTCCCGTACAGATCTGCTGTGCACTTGGGATTTTTACGAGCAGACTGTAGCTGTTCCAATGTACAGGTAAGTGATGAAACTGTCTGAATAATGCTGTACATTATTCAGCATTTTCAATAAATACAACTATTTTCCCATATCACATTTTGCCATGTCTCTTAAAACTGAGAAGCTCAGTTGAAAACCGAACCTACAGAGTATCCTCATCTTATTGTAATCCAAACTTTTGAACCAGATACTACTGTCTGTTGTGGAGAATCACACACCGGTGTGCCTTTTCACTTTCTGCTTTAATAAGGGTAATTTTACAGTGAGGCTGGTATTTTGGCAGTGACACCAGAACCTCTTTGAAATGCTGTTCAAAAGACAAACACTGCCAGTGACTACTTTGTGAAATTATTTTGCAGTCCAACTGTATGAATCAGCAAATAAGCTGCCGTGCTTGACTTTCACAACGCAGATTTCTGCCTTTTCTGCGTCTAGAAGTAGAGATCACTGCTCATCTGTTCTGTTTAGGAACGTCTTAATGTTCGTTTCATTCCAGTAGTAATTTGAGGTGAAAAGGTGATGACCAGCAAAACAGATAATTGCCAAACTAAATGGAATTAGCTTAATAGTGCCCGACAGCAAGCTTTAACCTTCCAACACTGAGTTGATCAAAGTGACTTGACAGAAATGCTCTTTTGTCTTTTCCCAGACTTATTCCACCTCTGAATC
>JAPZEB010000002.1:7530665-7541041 GCA_029783705.1 Chaetodon striatus
GGGACAATGCTCCCAAATGATGACAGAGTTGGTTAGCATAGCTTAGCATCAAGAATGGAGGCTTTGGTAAACAGCTAACTCTGTTCAAATGTAGCAAAATCCACCCACCAGTGCCAGGTGACAACTTCTGGGGCTAATAAATGAAGCCCACGCCGAAGTGCCAAAAACTGCAGTTCCTCTAATGGCCACTTAAGGTGTGCTGCAAGTATGAGTCAATTCCCACAGCCCCCCAAGTTAAAATGCCCAACTTCACAGTGGTTACAAAATGGTTTTGGTCTGGAGAGCTCATTTATCCCTTTATGACAGCTGTGCATGGAGTCAATTTTTATATAGCTCACCCATTTCAATGTTATTAAGACTTAAAGTTATGCACAGTTAAGGCAATGCCCCTCGCCCCTTGCTCCAATACACCTCCATCTAAATATGGTCACTTCTGGCTCCAAACATCCAAGTTGGCGATGGCCTCAAAATGGGAGTCCACAGACCAATGGGTGACATCACAATGACCATGTTCATTATTTCTATAGTCTCTGACCAACACCTGTAAAGCTCACAAAATATATTTTGTTTGTTTTTAATTGGAAAATAAAAAGAGCAGCATGCAGTACTTGCACATAACCCCCTGTGTGAAACCACAACTTGTCTAACTGGTCAATACCTCCTGCTTCAACTGTAGTTTTAGCATATAGGTATGAGAGTGGTATGGAGCATCTAAGGACAGAGGATGTAGGATGCTGTGCAGATTGAAATCGCCCTTTGAAGCAATACTGTGATTTGTGATTCTTGGCTGCAGAAGTCAATCTTTTGATTTAACATCCCAGCAAAGAAGGGAGTAAGTGCAATCACCAAAATGTCGAGCTGTTCCTTTAGGCCAATATCAGCTGCCTCCTGTTAAATACTTGAGAAACTGAGCTCCTTTACAATGTTTAATACAAAGTTAAAAATTTCATACAACTGTGGTCAACAAGAGGCCTTTACTATATTTTGCAGTGCACGCAACAAGCCTTCATGAAAGGAAAATGTACAGTGTCCAGTATTTTATAAAACCAGTACAATGGTCTAATTTTAGTGGAGACATGAAGTCAAATCTCACCTTTAGTAATGCCTTTTGTGTAATTTAATCTATTGGCAATTAGATCACAATTTACTGTTAATTAATAAAATCCATATACAGTAGCTGTTCAAACTGTTGATGCTGGATCTTTCCACAGTTATGAATTCAGTTGATGTGGAAGGATTTACATCACAGAGCTTTGTGTGGCTCCATGCCAGCCTGAGGCCAAAAAGTCATCAGCTGTGTGTTTTTAGAGGGAGGAGCTGAGGGCTCTTTATTAATTACAACCAAGCCTCTTTAAGATGCAGTCATTGTGCAGAGTGTGCAGAAACTGTCATGCAGGTAATGTTGCTATAAAGTTTCTCCTGCATGTATTCAAAAACATACAGACGGGGGTTGTGTTTGAAATCACATACTAATACATTGCATATTATTAATAAATTAACAATTGGGTATGCTATGACCTACAGCCTGTTCACACTGAAGTACACTCAAGCAATATGTCTTCTTTGCATCGCATAATTTTAGCGGCCTTGACGTTACCGGTCTGTGCTACTGCTGAATAACTTGTTTTTTTTACAAACATAAATCAACATTTACATGGCCCCTAAAGTCCCATAGGGTTTTTTTTTTTTAAAGAATCTGTTTCCACAAGACAATTAACTCGTTACCACAACATAAATAACTTGTTCCCACAAGATAATAAACTTGTTTCCACAACATAAATAACTTGTTCCCACAAGATAACTAACTTTCTCCTACAATATAATAACTTGTTCCCACAGGATAATAAACTGGTTTTCACAACATAAATAACTTGTTTCCACAAGATAATGAACTTTTTCACACAAGATAATAAACTTGTTTCCACAAGGTGACTAACTTTCTCCTATAATATAATAACTAGTTTCCACAACATAAATAACTTGAATGCACAGATAATAACTTGTTCTCACGAGATAATTAACTTGCCCCCTACAAAATAATGAACTTGGGTGCACAAGGTAAAAAAACACCTTTGGGGACTTTAGGGGCTCTGTCCATGTAACCTCTTCCATTCAAGATAATATCCAGTATTATTTTAAGGCAAATAAAAATAATAAAATAGTCCAGACAGTATATTATATATGTGAGTTCCTGCATTTTTTTCTCTTGACTGTACCCAAACATCTCTCGCCATCATTTGTGATCATTTTTCCCAAGTGCCTCACAGTTCACCATTGAAAAGTCTGAAGCGCTGCAATGCATTTTGGGGAGGTTGAGTATGTCCAATAAGCACATGTTTTATACTCACAAATTCTCGCTAATCCAGTGTACACCTGTGCCTTTCTTGTGTACACAAAATCCACATACAATGCAGTTTGAAGGCACTACATACTCAATTTTATGTCATACTCAGTATGCATAGCATGTTAGTATGCCATTTCAAACAGACCCAGGGAGGAACATTTCAGCGTTTTAGATCTGTTGGTTTTGGATGTTGGTGTCCAGCCATCATTTGCTGCTAGACAGCTCAACTGCATCCATATGTCATCCAGGCCACTGTGTCACTATCAACAAATATACTTCTCTCCTTCACCATTTCTTTGCCTTTTTGTTTGAACCAATTTGAACCAATTCTCATTAGTTGTTTTTCTTCTTCCGCTTCATGGCATGTTAAAGTGCTGATTGAAATGCAGGATGAAGACACTGGACTGAAGAGTTCTCCAGGTTAGACAAGTCATCATGACATGTCTTCAATTTAGATTGTGATATACTCTGTAATGTATATTGCTGTGTAGTTTTTACCATACATGTTGTAAAAAGATTTATAATATATAGGTGTAAATGTAAGAGAAGAGAGACCAGTCCTTTCAAACATGAACCAGAAATCATTCAGTGGACTCCACAAGTTCCCATGTTTGGAATTGATTTGTCTGCCATTGTCATCCTGCTAGAATCCATAACAAATCTTTCTCCATGTCTCTCCTCTTTCTCTCTTTGCAGCAATTGAAGGTTTAATAAGTAAGACATTGGGATATTTTGTTGGTTGGCTTTTATGTGAGAAATAATCAAAAGAAAAGTCACCGGTCTGAGAATCCTGCATGTTGAAATCTGCTGAGATTTGTTCACTTGACATGAACCCTTTTTATTTTGTTTGTTTTTTTCTTATATTATTCCCCCCAGAGATGACTGAGGACTGAAGCATGATACTAGCTGAGCATGTATTTATTAGGATTCTGAGAACTCCATACGGATGGTTATCATAGTACTTATTTACAGTGGTGGTAGGCTAAGTTAATCACGGGTTCAAGTCAAGTGGTGCCAAGAAAATCCAAAATTGACCCAGAGACAAAATGCAGAAAAGCCCTGCTTTATGTTGCATGAAGAGACCTCACTTTCCCTACCAGAACCTCATCTAATTTATGATCAACTGTAATTAGGCCTTGACACCTTTGCCTGTATGCAATACATTTCAAAATCCATAGATAACAATGCTAATTTAGACTGTAATTGGTGGTGGGAAGAGAGTACTTGTCATTAAAGGTTTTAGTGAAGCTTTATCCCATCAGCACTATCCTTCAATTCTGCACCAAGTCCTTTTTTCTGTTGTTCCACAAAGGCCGCTCACTACGCTCACAAACTGGCTAACTGGCTTGAAACCAACTTGGTAATTGAATTTTGCACCTTTATTAAAAGCTAAAAGCAACAGCCCTGCTTTGCTTCTGCTGTGGTCGCTGGATGCGTGGAAGCAGATGAGATATTCTTTAAAAGTGTCCTTGTCTTTGCTCTGTAGAGGCGAGCCTCCCAGGAGAGGAAATTGGTGATGATAAGAGCTGCCACTGTGAGTTTCTCACTCAAGAATTACCACCAGGCTTGAGTGTCACAATAAGGGCAATCTGGTAAGGACTTGCTTTAATGCCCAATTCAATTATGATTTGTGTTCATGACTTCTCCTTTACTTACAGACTTTACTAAACCTGTTTGATTTTAAGGACAACTTTTCCTCTTTAGTTGTAGCCACCATTCATCAGTAATAATGACATTGTAGTTAAAGGGAAACTTCAGTGTTTTTCAACCTGGCACCTACTTCAGGCACCGATGTACGTCCACTAAAAGTGCTTGTTTTTGCCACTGACAGGCTCAGATTGTTCTTACATGTGTCTGACAACATTATGGAAAGGAACCTACACAGAAATGAAAAGTTTATCTTTCATTTGATCCAGTCTGTTTGTTACTGTGTTTTACCAAGTCATGCTTAAGTATAAGTCTTGTGAGTTGTTGGAGGGAGACAATAACAAACAGACCAGACCAAACGAAACAAACAAACAAAAAAGAATTCTTTGTAGGCTCCTTTCCATAATGTTGTCAGACATTTATTATGATAAACTGAACATGTCAGTGGCAAAAACAACAATTTTTAATGGCCATAAACTGATGCCATTGCAGCCTTCACGGCCACCATCTGCAGCGCTCTCCTCCAATAATGGATCCATTTCAAAAACTGTTGTTCCCATCAGTCACTTAGACACAAAGACATGAGTAGAAAAGGTCCAGGTTGAAAATAAATAAGTTTCCCTTTTACAAATTAATCACACATGAAGTCACGCAGTTAGACAGATTTGAATGTCCAAGTTAGTCAGGTTAGATTACCTGGGAGAGAAAATGAAGATGATCAGCACAATTGTTGTTAAAACTCTGTTTGACCAACAGAACAACTTTGTGGTCCAACTTTAACCCTATTATTTGACTTACATTGCGTGCAATTATGGATTAATAGTGAGAATTCAGGAACACTCACTTTTGGTTTTCCCTCCAAATAAAGTGGTTGCATCTAACCTGTTACCTGGCTAAACTGTCGACTTGTTTAGAACCTGTGTGATTGCTTTGCTGCTTGTGTTTCTTGCCCTGTTTGACTTTGTTGTTGTGGTCTCAGATCTCAACAATCACTCTGGTGAGTTCAGGGGTATTATAATCAACAGAAAGGTTGACGAAAATGATGAAACAAAGTCTGAGGATGATTGTTAATTCTTGACCTTGGACATAGCACTTTTACAAAATCATTTATTTTAGTAGATTTTTCCTGAGCATTCAACCACATCTATCAGTCTTTGTCAGTGGGTGGAGTTTGCTCTGTTGTCAAGGAGTTGCCTGTATATGACCACCTGTTATTAACCAAAGTTCTATACTCAGGTCACATGATGTCAAGTGTGATGCAGCTGAAAGCTCTGGTTAAAGCTAGCAAGTGGGCCTTGATTTAAAATTATATTTATTTAACAAGGAAAATACCGCTATATCTCAGGCTATAAAGATTTACCATATCATAAGGAAAACAGTTTCTAACATCTACTGTGTTATAATAGGTGTCTTAAATGAAAGACATGTGACAGAAGGAAAAGCACAGATGTGAATTTAAAAAATTAATGATAAAGTCAAAGTTTTTGCTGTGATCAACCCAATCACCAGGATAAATGTTGGTATTGAACACGGTTATGTTACATTTGTTCATTATCATGTAGCAGATACGTTGAAACCTTATATTTTTATTGCATTTGAACAACACTGTAGTTAATGTGTGGTTAGATTTAGACACAAAACCCATTTGATTATGGTTAGAAAAAGTTTAAAATGCCCAGTTTTGGTAGCACTATCACAGTTAGAAACGCAGCGATGTCTCAGTGAAAATAGCCACTTTTTGTGGCACTATCCTTGGCTGAAAACACAGCCATGGGTCACTAACAAAACACCCAGGTTTGGTGTTTGTTGGTCTGAAAATTGTGGTCTGCAGCTTGGCAGGTACCTTGTCTAGGCGTCATGCCATCTACCATCCCCTCCACCTCCCAATGACAAAGTCAGCTCATATGAGCTCTACCTCGCATTAGAAACGTTGATATAATATGTATGAAATGTACAAATGCAATGTATCTGTAGTCTGCCGAACAATGCCAACATTTGCCTCTGGTGGCTGGTAGAAAAAAGGCCTGCTCGTGTCTTTGTGTTTTTCATGAGAAAATAATGTGTCCTCTCTCAGCATCATGAAGTTTCTGGTGTCAAAGCGGAGGTTCAAAGAGAGCTTGCGGCCTTATGATGTCATGGATGTGATCGAGCAGTACTCTGCAGGTCACCTGGACATGCTGTCTCGCATTAAGAACCTGCAGTCCAGGCAAGTGAATGTTCACTATACAGTATATTACAGTTTAAATTTGAACCAAACTCACTTTCAGGTTGTCTCAGAGCAAATAACCTGTCTGACTGTCACTTTTACTGTGAGTCTAAATGTAAATGTCAGAATGGATATAGAGGACACATGGAAGCATTTCCAGAGTTCAATAATCTCTTTTAATTCAGTCTAATAACAGAGATGTGATTCAATGATGCAGTCTTTGTGCTGGATTCACACATGTTGTGATACACAAGTCATTGATTTGCCTGTTTCATTTGTCCAACGACATGTGTTGCATTCAGATCTCAGTTTTATGTCTGTAACATTTATATATTCAAATATGATTCACTCCCTCAGCTTTGAATGCGTCACAAATTCATTTAGACTTAACATTGATGTATAATTCACATTGTTTTATGAGCTCCTCACATTTTGATCCCCTGAAGGTCTAACATGTAGAATAAATATATTCCAACAGTGAAATACATGCACTCTTCATCCACGAAGCAAGCCAGACATACCGTATGTCTTGTGTGTGTGGAATATATTGAAACTTGTTCTCCATAGCTAATGTGATTCCCACGTTGCTTCATTTTGCATTGCCCTCATATCGTCTCTGTGTGCCTTGCCAGGATAGATATGATTGTGGGGCCCCCTCCCCCATCAACACCTCGCCATAAGAAGTCTACTGAAGGTCCTAGGTTAGGTTAATAGACTGCACCTTTAGAATGACCATGTTACCAGCATTATGCTCCTTATAGTCCAAATACTGAAGCAGTTATATGCTACCTCATTATTTTGATTGACAGAACCCCTTTTGAGTTCAAGCCACTTGACCTGTCTCATTAAGCTAGATGTCCGAGTTGAAGCAATGTTAAACATTTTATGTTAAATCGTGTCAAGAAAAGGGTTTGATAAACTGCTTTGTGTGAAACATTTTGAGGATGTTGTGCACTTTGTCTCGTATGTCACATTATATCAGTGGCTGTCAAGAAAAGGCATAACAAAAAAAATAATAAGAAAAAGCGAGACATCCCGCTGCTTTTCTCACTGAATGTTAATGAGCCATGTCATGTGGCCTCACTCAACAGGGGTTTGACAGTGCTAGATGCTTGCTCTCATATTGGAGAGACAGAAGGAGAGCTCCCCCAGCAGGATGCAATGGAAATGAAGCATGAAGCACAACAAAAGCATGCCAAGTGATGCATTTTGGCCCTTAGACAAAATGTCCCCACTATTTACACCTTGTCCCATTAAAGACTAATCTCATAATGCATGCATTCACACCATCCACCTGAAATCAATAGTTTCTCAGGATATGCTCAAGTGTTAGGCCGTCATTCATTCATCCATAACGTATTCTAGCTTGATGAGTATCTCCAACATAAACGCTTTATCTACCTAATGTCCATGTAACAGTAGTTCACATTATGACATCATAAACTTCTTAAGTTTAACCACATGTGGCAGAGCAGAGTGTTTTTTGTTAATCTTAGATTTTACTTTTCTCAAATGCTAGAGTTGACCAGATAGTGGGTAAAGGTCCTAAAGCTGAAGGAGAGGTTGCAGATGACCCGAGCATGATGGGACGTCTGGTCAAAGTGGAGAAGCAGGTATGAATGTTTCTTCCAGGTATGTAAAAATAGCATGAGATGGTTTACGCTTATGTCAGTCATTGGAGTGTTTGTGATTCATGTTTTTCTGATGCTCAATATATTTTATAGGTCCACTGTAGGATATAGGTGGATATTTTGGCATAAATGGAATATGATATATATGTTTAAGTGTATAATCACCCACCCAAAAAAAGAATTGTTATGTTTTTGTTCTATTTATATGTACATACAAAATGGGAACTTGTTTCTACAGTAGCCCAGAACACACAAACCATACACTGACTCTAGATAGGGCCATTTGCCCTTTTGCGTTTGCTATCATAGCCGCCCCTTCATGATGAGCAGTGCAGAAAAACACAGATTTTTTTTAACATGATCCTGCATTATTCAGTGTTTTACCAGTTTAAATCACTGGATCTGTTTGTTTTCAAGACCTCTGTGGATAATTTAGTTCCTGGAAAAAAAAACCCTCCTGGATGTCTGGATCTTAAGTTATCAGATAAAAGAGGTGAGAACAGATTAGCAAGTGCTGGGCCAGCAGGCTGTCTCTGATAAGCTTAACAGCATAGGAGAAACACTGATTTGCGATGTGAAACTGCTTTATCCATTGTTTTTCACTGGATTAAATTATCAGGTCCATTTGTTTTGGAGAGGATTAGACCTCTGTGGCTAATTCAGCTCCTGGTAAAAACCTCCTGAAAAATGACCACTGAAGAAATTTCAACCAGGAGAGTTGTTTTAAAAGATTGCAATCTGCAATCCTCTTCATTTAATGCCACTAAATCTTGCATGCTGGACCTGTAATCTATGGATGGAACACCTTTTCATCATTGTGTTTTTCCTTCTTTTTGCAGGTGGTCTGTATGGACAGGAAACTTGATTTCCTGGTCAATGTGTATGTGCAGCGTATGGGCATCCCTCGTTCGGAAACAGAGGCCTTTTTCAACTCCAAAGAGCCGTATCCCGCCCCGCCTTACCACAGCCCAGAGGAGAGCAAGCAGGAGAAGGAGGGTAAAGAGGAGGTGAAGGAGGAAAAGGAGATTCAGACATGCTCAGCTGCAGATGTCCAGTGCTCTGATGGATCTGTAGAAAAAAAAGATCCTTTACTGGGCCGCTCTGTGGCGAGATCAGTGGGTACTCCTTCTGGAAGTCACAGTCGTCCCTCTACCTCCTGGCAGCACCAGCTGCAGCACCCACTCAGCCAGCCTGCCTGGAACAGCAGTGTGGCAAACACACCTTCACCAGTCGGTGGCAGCGGTGATCATTCGCCCACCCTGTTCCGCCTCCCCCCTCCACCTCCTCCGGTTCATGACCGATCCTCCTCTGGCCAGGGCGGCAGCGGCAGAGATAGCTCCCAGAGCAGGAGGCGCCACAGGAGGCAGAGGTGCCAGCAGGATGCCACCGCTGTGGAGAGCGACACGTCTCTGTCCATCCCATCTGTTGACCATGAGGAGCTGGAGCGCTCCTTTAGCGGCTTCAGCATTTCCCAGGCAAAGGAGGACTTCTTTGGGCCCTCTTTCTTTACAGGCTCAGGAGGGATAGCTGGAGCGGGGACTGAGGCCGCAGCTGGACCTTCCCTCTGTGCCAGGGTCAGACCCTTCATAGCAGAGGGAGAATCAGACACAGACTCTGACCTCTACGCTCCCTCTCCTCTGTCCTTCACTGGAGAGGTCGCATCGGGAGACAGGGCATGGCCAGGACTGAAGTAGGCCTGGAGGGACTGCTCCGCCTGGCAGAGAGGCTCGTGGTGAAAGAGATCGGTGCTTCAGTTGCCATCAGGAGACCTATCATGAGACCTTGTAGCCAACTGACTAACTGTTGCTGTTGACGATGCTATTACAGACTATTTTAGGTTAAGTGAATGGTTATGATTAGCAGTTTATTACTGAATATGGAAGAAAAATATGAAAATGAAGGGGTGTTACTTTTTGTCTGTGATGTAACACTTTACAAGCAGTGCTTAATTACAGTTGCATTGCATACATCAAGATCTTGTTTAAATAGAAAAATAACTGTTTAGGGACATTTCTTTTAAAGAGACAACTTACTCCAAAATAAAAAAAATACATATTTTTTACTCTTACCCATAGTGCTATTTATCAATCTGTATTGTTTATGAGTTGCAGAATGTTGGAGATATCAGCCATAGAGATGTTTATTTTCTCTATAATGGAACTTAATGGCACTTAACCAGAAATCATGGCCCAGTTACTCAAGATAATTCACAGACCTTGTTGTGAGCAGTTTCATGGAGGAACTATTTCCTGTCTGCAGAACTACACCTGCCTATCACCACCAAGAATGAAGTGTGCATTTACTCATGGACGAGAGGCTTGTACTTTTGAGAGTGCGAGATGTAAACATTAATGGTGTCCTCCTCAGCTGATTTGCAGTAGTGCTAGGGGAGCTATCAGTAGATGAATGCTCCCATCTGCACTGTGATACAGTTTGTGGATGTAGTTTGATAGACAGAAAATAGTTCCTACATGAAACTTCTTACATTAAGGTCTGCGGATTATCTTTAATAACCAGGTCATTATTTCTGGAAAGGGACATTGCTGTT
>JAPZEB010000002.1:7555168-7567940 GCA_029783705.1 Chaetodon striatus
CTGTGACACACTTCTTTTTCTTTATCCCTTGGCCTGGGAAAATGTGTCAGGTATTTGAATTTAAAAGGCTCAAATCCATGTGAAGTCATGAGTCATTGATGTCAAAGTCTAAGTTGAGTTGCAAGTCTTTTGTTTTTGTCAAGTCTAAAGTTATCAAATTTGTGACTCCAGTCTGACTCAAGTCCGAGTCATGTAACTCGAGTTCACACCTCTGTCTTAGAGGTGTCAAGTAGCGATACCCAACCCTGGTCTCAACATGTCCTGACTTCTACGGGTCAAGGTCTGAAACCCTGGATAAAACTTCCCCAGTTTGTAAGGCACTCCCAATTAACCCTGATGACATCGCCAGGGTTTTTCAGAACTTTGAAGTGTTTACTCCAGGGCCTCTTGCTTTGGGGGGAATCAAGTGTTGCAGATCTTTTTTCATTGTACAGTTCCTCTGTGGGAGTCGACAGACCTCTGGGCTAATGAGGCCAAGGCTGATGTGAGTTACTGTGCACATCATAGTCAGGATGGTCAAAATATCGATCCTGCCCTGCTATGTTTTAAAGACTGATTAGAAGCTACCATTACTGTAAGTCTTTTGACATTCTTCATATCACTCTTTTATCACTAAGTCTTTATCATCAAGTTCCAGGTGATGAGCGACTTCTGTGACCTGTTAAAGTGTAATTTCTAACCTGAAACCTGTGATTCAAACAGTAATAGCTTTAAAGGCTCCTTCCTGTCACAGATTCGGCCAGCAGTATTGCCACGATAAAGTGTACAGTGAATCCCAATAGTCCAGTGTGTTGCCAACCCCTCTGTGTTCAGTGCAGGCTTCTGATGATGATTTCAGCTGTGGTTGACCAGTGCCTTCAGGAATACTATAGTACAGGATGTATAGATAAAATGTGTGTATGTCTAAACAGGGTAAACTCATCACCTGCCAATACGAAATTAAATAGAAAAATACAATAGTGTTTGTTTGCATGACCAAAAAAAGAATAGTCAACATAGTGTTCCTCGTCTTTTCAAGGTCTGGACTGATTCCAGTGGGGCTGTTACAAGCTTTTGGCTCATGATCAAAAAGGAGAGTAGGGACAAAATACTTGGCCACAATCGGAAGAATTGGGCAGCATAAAAAAAGCAGCTGTATACACTGAGGATGGATGTCTTTAAATTAAGGCTTTTTAATGTCATGGATGACACATGAAATGGTTGTGAGTATTTAAATCAGCAAAAAAGTTTTGCCTCTTTGCAAATTTACTGTAGACATTACTCATCACTTTTGAATTGGAAATGATTTACGACACTCTCTTGGAGAAACTCTGACCTCTGATGCATTAGAGTTATTTGGGAGAGCTGTGAGTTACTGTGTAATATAAAAAAATCTTGAGGTTTAAGTTAGGGTGAGATGCACATATATTTATGGTAATTCGTCTTCCTGGAAAGGCTATATAGTTCAGAAGCGTTAGCATTCAAAGGACTCCTCAGAAATTGCTGTGTCATTGAAACATCCTTTCACTCCTCACTAGCCTATTGGGATATTCCCAAGTGGACTGTCGACGCATAAAGAGCAAATGCCACTGACAAATTTTTACTCAAGATTCAGTGACAGCACAAAATGAGCCCAAACCAGGCGAAGAAGATTACAGCCCAGACATTTTAAATTGGAAAACGTCAAACATAAAGCTAAATTATATATGGTTCAAATAACTGACACCTCATTATATCAGTTAAAAAATCTAAAACAAATAACACAATACAGCTTTATGAACTATACCACATTGTACCAGGCAAATGATGGCAGTGCTGTGAAGTGTGCATCAAACCACAGTGGGTGGTGTGGGACAACACGATGGGGAACCCCAGGAAGTCTTGTCAAGCTCTGCTACACAATTATCGCTCATCTATCTTTAATATCTCATCCATCTTCTCCATCTACGCTGACAGAGCGGTACTCACCTTGCAATTATTATCACAGCTGGTGCCCAAATAGAGGAATAGGATCTTCGGCCCTCCAAAAAATGACTGAGGGGTGGAAAAAAAGATGAAAAAGGACAACAAGAATGTGTTGTGATCAGTTATTGCACTCCATAGGAATTGGCTCGTTAAAAGTAGAATTGAGACGTGCCTCAGTGGCAACTATGAGCACTAGCTCAATTTCACCATTTTCTGAAACTGGTCTGTAATGTTCAAATTATTTTGTTTTGAAGAGTTGCTTTAGAACGCAAGTTACCTCACCTGCTCTTGAGGGCCTCTCTTAGTGAATTCCTACGTTGCCCAGGCATGAGGGAGCATGGAGCAGGGTGCCAGGCATGGCAGGATACCAGAAATGTAGTAGTTGATACCCATACCAGTGAAATTCCATGATTCTCGATAACCAGTTTAAAACCACAGACAAAGATTAAAAAATGAATCTAATGTACTTAAAGTACTAATGTACGTGGGATCATGACATTTTTGTAGGTAAGTTAATATGTAGCCTACACTATGTGAACATCTTTCAACTTTCAGCAACCGGGGAAAAAAAAAAAAGCCAAACATGCAGTGCTGGATAAAGGCCCAGCGCCTCATCACACTGCTGCCTTTTGTAGGTTAGTTTAAGGCAGGGGTTGTCAACATTTTTCAGGCCAAGGACCCTTTGGCTAAAAGAAAGATGGAGCTGGGACCCCCTACTACATATCTGGTTTAAAGCTGCATTGCATATTAAACCGTGTGAATGGAGGTTGTCAGGCAGAGGGCCAAATCAGCCTCAGGCTGCAGTCTTCACCCGTAGTTGCTTTTCAGGTTGGTGAGAGAGGAAACCCCACTTTCCCAAAGATGAGTTGTTGCGCAAGGCAAAAGAAGAAGATTTAGTTAATGTGTATTTTCAGGCATAAATCAATTTTGGAGAGAGAAAAAAGACTTTCAAAAAAATTACCAAATAATAATTTGCAGTAACTCTAAAGATCCCTTGGGGGTCCTGGAACCCCCTTTGTAAGAGGAGCTATCGCTGCAGCTGCACTCATTGCCGTCTTAGATGTGTTGTTGTTGTTCTTCTGTCTTTGGTATGTCACGGCAGACAAGAGCACTTGTAGGCAAATGCTGGCCTATCAGGTCGAAGAAAGTTGCAACATCAGTACCTACAGTACTGGGGAAAAATGAATACCCCCACGTTTTCAGAATTTTACCAAAGTATCGGTTATCATAATGTCTTTTACTCAGAATGAGACCCCCAGAAAATGTGTAAGAACTTTTTTATTTCACTCAAACATTGTATTTTGTTGTACATTTACAGTAGCTAAGCCAAACAATGAATGTTGGGTTGTATCAGGTAAATCACATTTACAGATGCATGCTTTTGTGTTAGGGTGTCACACATTCAGAGGTAAAAGGAGCTGTAACTATGGAGATACCACATTGAGACTCCAAGAACTGTGACTGCTCAGCTTGGGCTGCTTGTGTTTTTCTCTTTCACTGCTTCTGATGCCAGTAGAGATTGTTAATAGTGAAGACAACATGGAACAAGTGTGAAGAAAGGCTGAGCAATCTTGTCCAGTTTTAGTATGGATAGGCTGTACACATTTAGATTTTCTGATTCTGTAAATATATTCAGTGCCAACTTTAACTCTCACTTTCACTGACAGTAAAAGAAAAAAGTGCAAACATGATCCCTTCACCGGTATAATGAATGTTTGTCACAGATTGATAATGTATGGCATGTATATCTGGTTTTGCTGTGGTATAATACAGAAATCAACAAGTGAAAATGTCCGCTAAAGTACAAATTAAATCATAAAATAGAGGATCTTGGATTGTAACACTGTAATGGAGAAGCATAAATTCAAGAAGTTTATGAGGCACTTGTGGCTAATGCAGAGACAGGTACATAAAACCCTCACTGCTGTCCCCTCTGCAGATGCGTCCATTTGTGTTTGTTATTCAATGCAAGACCAAGCTGACAGATGACGCCAGGTCTCTGTGGTGCCCCAGTTTGCCCCATATCTCTTTGAAGAATTCTAAATTATCGATGGTCTTGCACCTTAGTTGTAGTCATATTTGTAGAGGTTTCTCACAAGGCTCTGTTTAACTTTCAAAATCAATTAGTTTCTTACTTAGCACACCAAAGATTAAACTTTTGTCATAAGCCTTTGAACCAGAATGTAAGATTGGTTAGTCGCTGCCCTGTGGGAGTAAAACAAGCATAAGACAGTTGGGCTGTCAATTTGTACAGCATTGAAACAACTTCCATTAAATTAAAAGTGCCACTGGATAAGAGCTTGAAGGCATGAGTGCCCAAGACTCATCAAATAACTTAAGAGGTGTGTATAAAGACCGAGGGCTTTGGTTAAACAGCACTGTGAATTAACTGGATTGCAAAGTAACTTTGCATGACTAAAATTAGACTGATTGGCCAAAGCAAATTACCATTAGCTTTAAACATTTATCTTCCCCAGGCAAAGAGGACGGGATGAGTTGAAATTGCTGAATGCGCATGTCGTCATTTGTCACCACATGATGCCTCTATGTCTCGTGGGAGCAAAAACTAGCACACTATTGACAATATGTTGAGGTATTGACAAGACCCTGCCCCCACTGGACATTAGATGGTGACCTAAATATCAGGAGAACAGGATTAGCCACTCAAGCTGCACTCAAAGTATTCCACATTTAATTACAGCTATCAAAAAGGGGTGCTCTTTAAACTGAGCAATTTGCAGGCATTAGTGAAGGAAAAATAACAATAGGCAAATTAAACATAAAACATCAAAAAGGTGGGCAGCATTTTTGTTTAGATAATGTGTAATTGTGGTTATTTATTTTACACAAAAAAGAATGTTAAAACTACTATGTTATTTAGAAAAAAAAAATCTTGTAATTTTTCTCGTATTCTGTGAAAAATAAAAATACCCCACTGCAATATAATATCCAAGATGCCACTTACAAGAAAAACAATTTTCTTTTCCACTCTCATCAGTTAATCTGTCAATTTTAAGATCCGCAGGAAAACATCAGCAAAGCAAAAGAATAAGTCACGCTGTGGTGCAAAAGTAATTTATCTAGAGTCAGATGTTGATTTTTAAAATGATGTGATGGCTTTTAATGTGTCATTTCTTTGTGATTTAATACTGAAGCCAATCTAACTGTGATGTATGTATCCCACTTAAAAATTCTGATGATGTACATATGCATGCTTTCATTTAGATTTTATTTTTTCAGCCCTGCAAATTTAACTGCATGAATTGAGTAGAAGGTGTGTTGGTTTCCTCAATAGTGAGCAAAATATAAGCAAAACAATAGTGCCAATAGTGGCATAAAATAAGCATAAAAACACTTTTTTTCATTCATATTATCTATGATGCACATTGCAGCTGTGTGAAGCAAGAACACTGACATATAACAACACTGGCAGCATCCTCTTAACTTACCTTGGCTTGGCACCACACGTGGGAATTACAGTACTGAGATCATATTCAGAGGCAGGACACTTTGCTTTTTTACTATTTATTCATCTTTTTTGGCCAGTTGTTTCACACAGAATGGACTGGAGCAACATTACTCCAGAGGGATTTATTCTTATAAATAAAAGATCACCATGAAACAAACAAACAAAAACTCCTTGCACAACTAGACAGTGTTTCCAACATTTGTTATTAGAGACTGTAGAAAAGAATACCCAAGACACTACATTGTGGACAGCTCAGTCACCATGTAGTGTAGTGCAGCGGTTTTTCATCACTGAAACACTGGAAATTGGGATGGTTTCACTGAATTTGCAACATGCAAGCTGCAATTTGATACTTGATAATTTCTTCTCACTCATTTTGACACATTTTACTAAACAAAACACCATACTTGCGATCCATGCATGAGCATTCGAGAGCCCTGTAGGACTTGTACATTCTGTATATCTGCAATATTCAATTGGCAATCATTGGTGAAATGTGATGATACCACCATCTGTGTCGAAGCAGTGCTCTCAAATCTCTTGCTGAAATGTGTCCCAGATGACAAAGCCATGCTCGTAACTTCACAACACTTGGTTGGGAGATGTTCTTAAATGAGTGCAACTCTTTTTCATTGCAATCAAGACAAAATTAATTATAAATGGGACTCAAGTTGTCTTAGACCTTGTGTCTGCTTGATAAATACAGCATGTTTGGGGCAGAATGCGTCACATCTGAAGCCTCAGTAAATCTGGCTCAGAGTTTTTAGAAAGACATGATGGAGGCAGTGAAAATGCTGCCAAGAGGAGGCTATGACACTTAACTGTGGCCATTAGTGGCAGTTATAAATACTTCTGCCTTAAGACAAGGTCAGGCGGCACATTGTAGTCAGTACATACTGAACCCTTGCCTGTAACCGCAACCTTGTCCTGCTTTGAGTTTGGCCAGACACCATTGTTAAATTTCAACCCCTGCTATTCTGAAATAAATCTGAGCTGAGGGGAAAAAGACACTTTACCATCACCAATGGTAGGAATGATAATTATAATTTGGTTACTCACATATCTAGGGAAAAGAAATTGTGAGTAATACAATGGGTAAGGCAGACAGTCTCAATAGCCCTTTTTACACAAACACCATGGAATGGAGGTGCCACAAAGTTCCTTCTTTATGCCTCCTTTGCATTTTAACACAGAACCAAACAACAGCAGCACCATTTTGCTTGAGTGTGTCATTTTTAAAATAGCGTGCTTGCATTATGGAATCAAAAGAGACATGGCAAGTGTGACATGTAACACAACAGCATTGGTCTGTAGTGTCACATTAAACATATACATTGGCAGTGCTTTATAAACAATAACAATGGTACAGCATGCCAATGACATTCATTTACCCATCCTGTTATATGGCTGCTGATTTGTCCTCTGCTCGTAGGGTAAGGAGTTTATTCATTATTCCCAATTCCTGGACCTTTTTGACTGCTATTCTTCTTTTTTAAATTAGCCGCTAACTGCTAGCAGCTACTTTTAAATAGTCTGAGGTGGATTACATGCATAACATGTCATCAAAACATGACCCCTGTGCTGCCCCTAATCCTGTCTGGCTGGCTGTCCCATTTATATACTGTAGACCTTGTTTTAGTACTGTTACTACCTCTGTTCCTGACTCAGAGGCTAGACAACATTGTCTCCCCACTCCAGGATCATACGTTTTATACAGAATTGGGGAGGCGGAATAACAGCATGAAATTTCCATCTTGAACAAGCAGTGTAAAAGGGGCTAATGTTGTAGACCAAACTATTGGTCTGGCAGTCTGCACTGTAAAGGTTTTTATATTGTTGGACAAATAAACTTAGTTATAGACACCAAATCTGCACAAATTATAAACTTAGCGGGCTCTAATCACCTGCAACCTACCAAAAGCTAAGTCCAAATGCCAAACTTGACATAAACATCTGTTTATATTCATTGTTAAAATAGCAGCACCTATTCTAGTAGGATGCTGGAGCGAGTCTTTCCTCATCAGACACCCTCAACCGTGTGACCCAGCCAGGGGGGATTAGCCCCCGACTTGTGTCCAAGTGGCACCCTGCTCCATGCTGCCTCTGGATCCACATCCACTACAAGGCATTTTCAGCCCCCTCCAGAATGTTCTTGGTGGCCCCTTTACACTGCAGACCTTTTATTTCAAGTTGTTTCGATTTTGCTGTAATGAATGGCCAGCAAAGTTCTGGCACCTAACTTTTATTGGCTCACAGGGGGTTCCCCAGCCATTTCTCCAACACCCTGTTATAAGATCTGCAGATTTAGCTCTCTTGTGCTCATTTGCATCTTCAGTCTGGTCTTCCAGGGTATAGTAAGTTCCAGCAGGACCACTTGCTTTGTAGACTCGAAAGTTAAGACCATATCTGAGCAGAGAAGAGTGGTTGCATGTTTTCTGGGAATGTGAGCTACTTCTTGGTTGACTTGGGCCTGCCATCCTATGTGGTGGCAATAAGCCCAACCGAGGAGCTAGGCTGCTATTATGCCTTTTCTTCAACTCTGATAAAGTTGATGGACTGTTTGTGCTGATTCTTGCTGTTTTGAACTGCTGTGCTGATTGTGTTTGCCAAAGACCTTAAGACTTGGTCATGGTGTCAGCGGTATTGCCCTTCCCCTAACACCTTCAGGCAGCAGCTAAGGCACAGTTGGCATGCCCCAGCTATGCAGGCTTGCCCGTCTTAGTAGAACATCAAAGACTGATTGGATGATAAACTTGATGAGCTATGGTTTGGTTCTCCAGAGCTCTGTCTAAATGATCATGTGAGATTCTGCGTGCTTCATCTGATAGAGGCACCCTGTTTGGACATGCTGACCATCTTGCTGCAGCATTTGTCCTCCACCTCTGCTTGTATCCTGTCCTGAACCAGTTGCTGCTTCTCCATTCAAAGAGCTTTGTCATAGTGTGGTTTGGGAAATCTGCCCAGTGCTGCCCACCCCACCGCCACGGTGGCCAGCAATTTACTATGCAGTGGCCGTGCCTCCAATTTGGTTGACAGCTTCCTGTGCCTGCCACTTCCCTCTGGCCTGCCTTCTGATGCAACATTAACATTAGTTTGGATACATCATAACCTTCCTGCCTCAAATGACTTTAATTTCTCTGATAGGCTACTGATGCTTTAGGACTAAGGCAGCCTCAACTATCTCCAAAAACTGAGTGATGGTCTTCTCTAGTGCCTCCACAGTTTTCATTGAAACCTTGTAGATAAGAAGGGACCAGAGTAGCCTTGGCAGGACTCTGTGTTGGTTCATCCAGGCTTTGAATGTGTTAGAAGCCCCTACTTATCTATTACAGTGAGCCACTGTGAAGTCACTCCTGGTTTGTTAAAGAGCAGCTGTGTCCTTCAGAGAACTGTCGAAGATCTTGCTAAGGCATTGATTGTATGAATCTGGGTCCCGCCCAGGTTAAGTAGAACTGGTCAGCCACTCTTCATCTCTTCAGAACCAGACACCTGGAATTAGCTAGTTTAAACCTCATGATTTCAATAAAGTGTAATATTTACTAGGTTAAGATACATTTTCTAAAACAGTTATTAGTTTCAAGTGAGGGAACACTGAGGTGAAGGACAAAAAGTCTTCATGAATATGCAGAAGTTACAATGAATGTCTTTTATAATGAGTACCAGTGACTTAGCCTTGCTCCTAAATGCTGGTATATATCAGTGTACTTACTGAAAATTATTGCTACATTGTTCTGTCAAGATATTCAACTAATCAAAGCATGCTAAAAGGTTTGGAAGCGATGTATTTTTTCTGATGTAAAGGTTTTTACCAAAGTTTGCTGTCCAACACATACTAAGAGCTATGGGGTCCCAAATTATTTCTAGCTGACATAACTTTTTTAATATTTAGCTAATTTTCTTCATATTTAAGACAGAAATTCCTGCAAAACAACCTTACATAACATACATAACAGTTCACAATAAGGGACACAAAATTTTGAGTAGTTACCTGGGAACACATGTGGAATGAATTAGGAACTAACTGCTGGTGAACAAATTTAGGAATTACTCATTATTAATTATCTATAGAGTAGCTAATGACATCCCACCAGATCAACAAACTTGCTGCCGTTTCACAGGTTAGAGCCAGTGCTATCGCTGGCCAGCAACCCAGCCAGCACGCTAAAGTATACTTAAGTCATACAGACATGGGCGTGGTTTCATGTAAAGTATGTTGGAAAAATGATAAACACAGTGTGAGTTATTTGCATATTTTCTAAACATTTTGATTTAGCTTGAACATTTATAATTTTACACTATAACATGTTGTTTGACATGAATTTCTGTCTCAAATGTGAGAAAAGTGAGCTGAATATTCACAGTGGGTGACGGTTTCAACCGAACATCTATATATTATTAAAAAACAGGTCACACACACACACACACACACACACACACACACACACACACACACACACACACACTCCCCCTGGCCCTCATTATACTGAAGAGATGACAGCAGGTGGATTTGGGGAGACAGATTGAGATGGATAGTGACCCAAAGAGGGACACATAGTGGAAGGAAGAGAGAGTGGGAAGGAAGATAAGGGGAAAAAAGTTTGGACAACAGTGGTAAGCACAAAGTGGAGACAAAGAAGGGCAACAACAGGACACACTCCTGCCATTAGTTTTGTAGGAAGTATCCACATTTTCTTTGAATCTTGAGTCTTGTAGCTTTAGTTATTGTGGCTTTTATCTGTATGAGAGTTAGAAAGCCAAGAGACCCCGGGGCATTTCTAAATAGCTTACCAGCACAGTCAGTAATCAATGTTCAAGGCCTCAATGTTGGAAGTCTTTTATTCAGACAAAAACTACTCAAACTATTTACTGGTGGATGACTTACAGCTTTTATGCACTTAATACAAGGCGAAAAAAATCCTCTTGCTATACACTATGTTCAGCTGCTTTTCAAGCGTACAAAGACACTCCAAATGATGATGAGGCTGTATACGTGCCTTGCTGAACTTCCAACACTGTCTTCAACTGTTGAATAAAGTGGATATGGAAACTGCAGACAACAAGCCCTCTGGCTGTTGACACCCCAAAAAGCTCAGCAGTGCAAATGACTTCCTTGTCAATCTCTGAGGAGCTTTGCTGCCTGGAGTCAGACAGCCTCTTCCTCCTCCATTATTACGGAGGACGAGAAAATGAGATGGGCTCCATTATGTTTATTGTTGCTCCAGCTGGTGGGCAACTACTTGAGCTACATGTCTGAGAATGAGATACACTGCTGAATATTCTTATTTTTCATGTTTCGGTGGAGCAGGAGGTGAGGTTGTGATGGGGCAACACTGTAATATTACCATTGCACCAAGGTGCCCCCTACCATTCCTTCCATACAACACATGCAAATGTCACACAGCTCTTCTGCTATTTTTAAAGTTTATTGAAGTTATTAAAGCTTGACGACAAATCAAACAGCATCAAAAATTCACAAAAAAATATTTTAAACCCCAACATCAGCATTAAAAGCATTAAAAAATTAACAAAAATACAATATTAACTGTTTTTCTGGTTGTTGAGTTGTTCATTATTCACCCAAAAGTGCAGCGAGAGATGTGATTGGTCCACTGAAAACAGCAAAGACACCCATAGGTAGGCTTTTTCACAGCATTTCACTCGGTTCTGTCCTATTCAAGTGTCCCAGTGAGCCATAACAGTAACCAGGACCCTGAAACTGCACCCTACTGGAAATCACCTATTAATAGTTGTATTTCCTTTTCCTACTGTAACTTTAAAAATATCTTTAAAAAAAAAAAAAAAGGCCTATCGTAATCCATTTTTAGAAAGACAATGTCTTATTAAGGTGAGTTTCATTCACCATTTTAAGATGTTATAACTTTCTAACACTAAGCAGTTTGTCCTTTGACCAAAGACTGTGGCTATCTAAGTTTGGTGAGCAGTTAATTTAACTTGGAAAATTTTAAATTGTTACTGTTACTAAGTATGTAGCTAGTTGTCTGGGTTACATTAGACTACGGGCCATCCCTGAAATCTGATTGGCCACAGCATTATGATTGGCTACCTGGTCAGAGGTGGGACTGTGCGTTTATTCATTTTAATTTTGTTGGAATTTTATACCCTGATGGTTTTTTGAATGTCCTTTGTGCCCTGAGTTTTATATCACATTATGGTGCCACTTTATTGTGATGTAACTGGCAGGTCCGTTTATCTTTTAGATTAAAATTTCTGGAGGCATTGCTGCTAACCTCTTTGGTCAAAGGTTTCAAGCTGTCTGACCACACAGCCCTGTCTCACAGAAATACGTGAAATGGACACAAAGTCTTCACATTATGTAATGGTGGGCATAATGTTTTAAAATTACGTGCTGGTAATACTTAACAATGCCAATGCAAAGTCAGTGAGGATCTTTGTCATGGTGGACATACAGACTAAGTATTAAGAGCGAGAAAGTCTGTGTAAGGCAAGTAGGAGAACTTTTAACCAGAAGATGTTTGTATGTGAAACCAAAAGTCACCATAGTTGTGTGACTTTATCATGCAAAATACTTTACAGAGATACTTTATATAATTATGCAAAGTATGTAAATCATGTGGATGATGATGTAGTTTTTTAACTGAAATTCTGATCTTTTCCTAAACTTAACTAAGTATTTTTTGTTCTCTAAACATAACCAAGAGTTTTTCTGTCCCTGTCAAACTGCAACCATCTCACAAAAAAATGAGATTTTTCATAATAGACTTTGCATCTGTGTTATTTTGTGTCACCATTACATAATTTTATGTTATGCATTGTTAAGAGGTTGAGTCCATTTCACATATTCCTGCAAGACTGTGTTGGACCACACCCAGCATCACTGATGGTGTGGCCAGAAACGTGCTTTGTTGCAGTTCACCAAACAGTGATGCCTTCAGTCCACAATACACAGATATCCCAAGTCTAATTTCATGCACACACGTGGTCAGAAACCCATTTATTCACTGTTGAGTGCACACCATCTAGCATAGCTTTTCTCTGCACCAGGATAAGAGAACAGCAGGATAGGAAGCCAATTTTACATAATGGCCGAACATGGAATTACAACTCTCATGACCGACTCCATGGGGCCCTAACAGTCTTTTCCCCCATACAGTTACATGGCAAAAGAGAGGTCTATAAATCAGAGAATACTTTTATTTGATTGTCACAACCCCTGCAAAATTACTTGTTTCATTGTCAGGATTTAAAAAAAAATAAAATTGATTGATTGATTGATTGATTGATTGATTGATTGAGGGCGGCGCGGTGGTGTGGTGGTTAGCACTCTCGCCTCACAGCAAGAGGGTTCCTGGTTCGATCCCGGGTGCGGGAGCCCATCTG
>JAPZEB010000002.1:7571490-7583500 GCA_029783705.1 Chaetodon striatus
TAGTTTCAGGCAAAAATTCAGTTTTAAAAAAAAAAAAAAAAAAAAAAAAAATAGACTTGAAGAAAATTATAATAATAAAAATAATTTTAAAAAATTGCCTCACAGACTAAGGCATATTTTAACCAGAAATTGTTCACCCTTAACTATTTTAGTATTGACTCATATTTCTTACAACTGCCCTTAGCAGGGACAGACAGGTAACGAATGGAACGATAAAACGATAAGAGTGGGACCAAGAGATCTGACTTGAATTTTTAATGAACTGGATTCCCCCAGTTCACAAAAAATGATCTAAAACAGGAGCAGTAGGGGGCAGAGGGGTGGAGGGGCTGTGGAGGCTGAAGGACATCCTCTGCCCCCAGCTGTTTTCTTTCCAGTTTGGGGAATAACAAGGAGAGCTTCATTCTGTTGGGCCTGTTTGAGCATGTTCATAGAGAACACTGAACTCTGTGTTGAACGTAGGGGCAAGGCCATTTAATGTTTTTTTAAGTATTGTATATTACTAGGGGTTTGTATTTGTTGCTACAAGAAAACAAATGATATTCCAGCACTCTCAGCAAGGAAAAAAAAGTTGAGAATTGGGTCATATAAATTCAATGGGGAAAAAAAGTGATATTCTGTTTTCACACTCTGCTGAAGCAATGTTACAAAAATCACATACAGTCAGCAGAATGCTGGGTTTTTTTTTACATTTTGTGACGCCCCTCCCCATGTCTTTGAGAATGTTCCAGCCAGCCTCATTAGGCAGTTGGCTGACATGGGAGGGTCATTTCCTTGACTAGGCTCACCTGGGCTTCCAGGCTATAAGAGCTGCCCCCTCTGTTCACTTGGTCTCTCCCTTTCTGCAGCTGACATCTATCAGGCATCATCGCTTTTGGTTTGCACCTTCAGCACCTCCACAACACACCTGACACACACCCATGCATGGCTTTCATGACTGACTTTGCTGACCTACACACTCCATCGGTTATTTAAGTAAATTTTACTTAAATGTAAATAAATTCTGCGTGTTTTAAGTAAATCTCTTGTGTGGTCTCCCTACTTGTCACATTCGGTGAGCCAGTTTGTGACAATTTTCAAAATTAACATTGAATACAAAACATTAAATTTAACATTGCAGAAGAGCTGCCACTATGAATTAACAAGATTTCTAAATTATTTTGTTTTTGTTGGCCTCAATCAAGTCAGAGGTCAAATGTACAGGGCGAAGTTGAATAAGATATTGAAATGTCAAGATCTTTGGCCATGACCAACACCAACACGATATTGTGCCTTTACTTATTTTAATTGTCAGGTGTAGCCTATGTCTCTGTAAAAAGTCTGACAGGCACAAAATGTGCAGTTGTGATTTGTGGTGAAAATGATAATGGCAGCAAGAAATACTGTCCCTCAGGGTGATTCATTTCTGGGTTCCATCCTGTTTGGCCATCACTGTGTGGTGATGAGAAACTCTGTCGTTTTATGTGATAAAGAAACATTTTTCCTTTCTCTCATCAAGTGTCTCCTTCCCCTAGTAATACTCTCTAATGTGGTGTGCCCCAACCTTGGCAATACCATGTGTTGCCTGAAGTGTAGCTATCATTACTTTTACTTACTTGACATCCATGAACACCATTATATGGTAGTTCTAAAAGGTCTGTAATATCATGCCGATGACCAATCTATTAATTCAGCTGTCAATGGACACATAAAGGCAGGACTGCTATTGTCTCTGGGTGTAGTATCATTTGGTTTAATGGTGTTTGTGCCGATTGATTTTCACTGTAATCAAAATAATATTGATCTCAGACAGCACTGATACCAGCATCTGCCATCAGCCAGTGTGCAGGGTTGCCATTTAATTGTCACATTGTCTTAATAAAAAAAAAAATATCCCCGATGTCTTGTACTTCTGTACCCCTTCTTGGCTCTGGTTCAAGGCTTCAGGAAATGTAGCCTGTGGTGGGAGACTTTGGCCAATCACAGCTCATTTTAGAGAAAGGGCGTTCCTCTTGGCTGTTCTACAAGTCTTGATGCGTTTGCATGTCCCTACAACGAAAGCCTAATTTAATGGTGGTGAATCCCACAAAGAAAGTTGCTCCCCTAGCATTAGCAACAACTACCTACAAGGCAAAGCAACTCACAAAAGCAAGACTGATTTATAAAAAAGAAAGTTTAAAAGAGAGTCTGCCAGTAAACAAAAAAAAACACTTCTCAATATTGGTGTTTCAGAGATTGAGGGAAAATGTTACTCATAGCTGTGCCTTCTGCTAACCACAGCCAAAAGCTCATGACTGCACTTATTACTGATGTAGCTAATGTTAGCTAGAGTCTTGAGTCACAGTGTGACTTTGCCTCGCTCTCTGCCACTACAGCCTGCAGAAGAGCAGGAAGCAGCTCTGGAGGCAGCCCCTCAGTTAGCCACTGCAGCAACCTAAATCCAGCCAGCAAAAACCCCAGCTCTGGGTGACCAGACAGCCCAGACTCCCAACAGAATCAGCAAACCTTCTGTTGCTGCTGTTACAAAGGTTAGACCTGGTGCTGCTATTGGCCACCAGCTCACTGTGACACCTAGCGCTGGGAGATTGGCGCTGGCCAAATTGGAGCTGCTACAGCTGTTGACTAAAGGACTGTCTCCTAAGCTGCTGACCACCCTTATCCCAAGAAAGCAGTTCACATAGGCAGGTAGTGAGGAGGAGGGGAAGTGAGGCAGCTAGCTGGCTAATTTTCTCATTTGTGGTCTGAAAAAAAAAGAGAGAGAGGTTCAAGGAGGGGGTGAGCAAATATGCTGTGGGCAACTCTACAGTGAAATAAGATTAAATAAATCAATACACGGGAAAAACACTGGATCACTGTATGAACCTTGTGCATATGTCCTTTGTTGTCTGGTGGGAGGGGCTTATGACAGAGAGGGGAGAGCTGCAGGAGGAAGGTGCTTTTTGATATCCTGCCATTTTTGCCTCTTTCAGATTTCTGCGTACCCCAGCTTTAATGTTACCCTTTTCAAATAAATCAACAGAGATGTTGACATTTTGTTGTAGTTGTGTGTGTATGTGACTAACAGATGGCGTTCACCTCACAGATGCCGCAGGTGCCCCATCTTTGTTGGTACCTGTTCACTGGCCATCTCAGCTTACCCCTGGGCTGTTGCAGGTGGGTTCACAGTTGGCATCCGACTATGTCAATATTTGTCTTTGCCTACAGCATTCAGGATGGCTTCAACAAGCCTCTACTGCTTCAGGGTGCTGGTTCTGTCCAATTTTAATCCATCCTAAAAGCACATTTGACAAAAAGAAGACTGTGACAGCAATTGCGGCGACACTATTATTATTTAAGCCTGAAAGATCTACATCCATATCTCTCTGCGAGGCATTTACAGAGAAGTAAATATGAAACAGCTTAATCTTGCAGAGATAATTCAGGAAAAGTTTTGCCTCTCTTTTAAGAAGCAGTAGCTATGATTGACAGGAGATCTTGGCAACCCTAGTAGGCTTGGTGTTTATGCATGCATGGGATGAATCCCTGTGTCTGTGTGGGTTTTTGTGTGGATGCATGTTAGTGTGAGTGTAACAAAAGGAGCTGTGTGAATCACTAAAGCAAAACATGCGCTGTTGAGCGCTACCTGACCTGGTGATCTCAGATCCTGGGGCTGTTCCAGGAAACTCTCCTCACAGGAGCTGGCTTCAGAGGGAACACTCTCTGTGATCTGTTCAATACTACAGATGCTTCACTGGGTTTCAGGAGCCCATCAATAATGCTACTTTTCTCACGTATGACTCAGTCCCCTCACGGTTACTGACAGTTGTCTGATTAACATTAAATCTATAGCACACCTTCCCACTATTCTTGTTGTCAAATGCATGTATGTATCCCTGCTAACGGGTCGATGTAGAACATCTATCTTGTTATCACTGTTAATGACCACAAAGTATGTAGTGCACTGAAGCATTAAGTGGTAAGTGAGGGTCTTAACAACCCTCACTTTGGTAAGTGAGGGTTGTGAGTCCTGTTCTTTTTTTCCTCAAGGACAATATAGATGTGCTTGCAGTTAGATCGACTCTAAGGACGGGCACACAACTCAATCAATCAATCATTTTTTGTCATATGAAATCTTACAAGATACGATTCTATTAAAATGCGATCCTGTCAGCTCCTTCAACATATGCATTGTGATTTAGTCCTTTTTTCACCTCTTACATTGCAGGCTGCTGCTCTATAAATGACGTTGTTCTCGGATGGTTCTGGTAATCCATGGTCTTTGGTTGTGGAATGATTTAACTGTTTTTTTTCAGTTGCTTCTGTTATTTTACAAATTAAACCCACCACAGACTCAATGAACTCACTGATGTCATCAGTGACCTCAATGGTGGTGTCCTGGAACGTGCTCCAGACCCGACTGGCTCCATCCCTTGTGTCACTGGGGGCACGTGTCATAGTTTTTTACACATCTTGACCTTAACAAGATGCCTGCATGATTGCTCCTCCCGAATGCAGACAGTGACTCTACACTGCAGTCGCCTGTGAACGACACATATCATTGATCCAGAGTGTGGAGCAGGGTGAGCAGGAATTGGACAGCACCTCCCATTCCCACTGTCACGCCAGTCCTTATTCACCACAAAGCACTGGCCTCCTCTCCGTCTCTCACCAGAGTCCTCTGCCCTGTCAGATTGGCATGTAGAGAAAGAGCCACTGGGTTGAATGCTGTGTGGTATTCTGGGACTTACCCAAGTGAAACAAAGGCTGTTACAGCTCCTGATATCCAATTGGCAAGTGATGCAGCAGGGAGGTCGTTCAGTTTATCATACGACGCCTGCAAAATGGCTAGCATGAAGCTTGTTCAGCTGGTGTACATCTTTTCCTTGATGTTTACTGATGTTTGAAGACCTCAACTTGAACATCTAGTAGAGTCACAGGAGAGAGTTTATAGAATGGTGAGTTGACTTTCCCAACCCAAAAAGTGACTTGCAGCCGCCACCAATGCCAACCATAAAAAGCACCACCAACCCATGCAAAATAGATATAAGAACATAAATTTTGCACAAATTTTCTAAAAATCTTGCAAAAATTTAGGTGAGCTGACTGAGATGTGACTAGAAACTTCCTTGCTTGTGTCAGAAAATAGTGTAATTGTTCAAATAAACAAGGGTGATTTAGTGGTTCAAGGTTCAAGACTTTGTACATGAAGACATAAAGACTAAATTCAACTATGAGAAGCATTATGTTACAAAATATAGGATCATGTTAAAACTGTACACAAACATTCTGAAGGAGACTCCTGTGCTACTACAAAGCAGATTCTTTAAGTTGTCATTGATACAAAGCTTTCAGTTTTAAATGTACAGAGAGCTCTGGCTTTGCTCTTTAAAAAAGGAAGCTGATGCTAAAATAACTAAACAAACTAGCAAAGCATCCATTAACAGGAAAACTACTGAAGACTGAACAGTGGCTGTTTAAGAAAAACTTAGATTAATGCTCTATTACTCAGTGTTAAAATCTTATTATCATTATTTTCCCAGTGGTTACATTTCCAATTTTTAGGATGTGCAGCCCATTAACACCTTGTGCAGTGCATGAGGCCAGTATACTCCGTCAGGATTGCTTGTCAGTTGGTCCAGTATCTTCAAAAATCATGTTAGGTTTCTTTTTTCATTCTTGACATGACTATATCATCTTCTTTCCCTGTGTACAAATGGGTGCAACACTATGAATGTCTTCTAGGAGAGACTGTCTGAAAATGTGTGTCATAATTCTCACATTTAAATGATATCGTGTCTCCCACCTCTCTGAGGACTGGCATGTCACTCTGCCTTCCAGTGTGGCCATTTGGAATAACTATAAACACATTTGATTTTCAGATAACACATCACACAAACTATATCTGATTAAGTATACCCCAAACCTTACTGTGCTGTAATAAGAACACTGCACAGCTGCTCACGTAGAACATGAAACATAACCTTAATCGATCAAAACAAATTCAGACCCAAGATCATTTATTCACTTCTCTGTGTGTAGGGCTCTTTGAGTCTATGACATTGAGTCCTTGTCAAAAACTGTCTCTGCTGCATGTGGAGTAGCAGTGAGACCTTTTATTTGATCACACATTCTCTCATTACATCAGATTAACTCCCACTGAAAATTGTCATTTTTGCAGATGATCCCTTGAAGCCAACTCCAGTCTGCATGTTGGAACCACTGCTCAGCGGTGGAAATCTTTGTTGTAGGAATGTAATTATTCAGTGACAAAAATTCAAAGGTATGGGGCTTAATGCTGTGGATAGAAAGCTGTTGATGAGGGCTTTGGATTTTATACTGATGCAATACATAGGTATGGCTCTTCTTAGGTTTATCATGCATTGGTTAGTGCTGTGGCCTCACAACAAGAGGTGTTCAGGAGTTTATATGTTCTCCCCATGTCAGTGTGGGTTTTCTGGGGGTTCTTAAGCCTCCCACAGTCCAAAGACACGCAGGTTAAGTTAACTGTTGACTCTTAATTTCCCGTAGGTGTGAATGTGAGAATGAATTGTTGTCTGTCTCTATGTGTCAGCCCTGTGATAGTCTGGTGATCTGTTCAGGGTGTACCTAGCCTCTCCCTCAGTGTGAGCAAGGATAGGCTTCTAGTTACAGATAACGGAATAGAGTGGAATAGTATTTGGGACAGAGAATAAAGTTACAATCTGAGACATTTCAGCTAAGGTAGGGAGTGTACTTTTAGCCTCGTCTCAATCTTACTTGGCCAAGTTGCCAATTAAAGGTGAAGTGTGTAAGATTTAATGTAATTTAGTGGTGTCTAGCTGTGAGGATTGCACATTGCAACCCGCTGAAACTTTTCTGGCTAGAATTCTTTCAGCGTTCTTTGTTCAGGATGTTTTTTAATGAGAGCTGAATTATTCATAGCTCTCCTCCTCTCCAAAACAACCAGTAAAAACATTGAATATAGTTGTTTCATGCTACAAATCAGTGTTTTCCTGACACTGCTCATTGCAGATAGGCTGCTAGCTAAGGTGGCTGTTGCAAAAACACAAATGCTCCTATCTAGAGTCAGTGTTTGGTTTGTCTGTTCATAGCAATCATAGCAATTTGATCACAATGTGAACATAGCGATCTTTATGAATGAACCTGCAACCTATGTAGATATAATTGGCTCATGCTAAGGTTATAAAAACACAATGATTCTTATTTTCAGGTAATTATACACTTAAGAATATGTACTTATTATATTATATTCCATTGCTGCCAATCCATTATATCAGTCTACTAATATACCCCCCTAGATCCTTCACACTGAATCTGTAAACACTGTGATGTACTGTTTAACAAGTCTCAAGTCTTGGCATGGAAGTCCCAGTTGAAGTTCAGCCTTACTGATAAATCTTAAATTATGCAAATGTCCTTATGTACTCTTCACTAACTTAAATGCCTCTTTACATTTTCAGCAATAAATTAATTTTAATAATAAGAATAAGAGTAAATAACTGATAATAATAGAATTGGCTGAGTAATTTATTTTTCTCTGCTAACTCTGGACAGCCTGGCACGGGATCCAAACACCCAAGCAGACCCTGCTTCAACTCTACCTGTCTACCTTAGTCCTTTATCAGTTTTTGAATATAAAATAATAGACTGACGCAGCATTGGCATCCAGAGCATAGTATTTCTTCTGTGGGTACATTCTGTTTTTTTTATCCCTCCCTTCTCTCACAACTCTCTCTCCTGCACTGTCTCCACATGAGTGTAAAAGGCTTGTGAGAAAACGACAAGCAAGAGCACATTATCACGATAATTAATTTAGGTTTGGCAGGGTATCAACTCATTTCAAGCTCAAAGGCTAAAGCCTGCGCAGAGTTTTGAGTCGTGGGTTTTTAAGTCCATGTAGAGTTCCAAGGTTTTCTATTTATTCATTTCTTTATTTGGAAGTCAAATGTGACTCAAGTTTGAATAAACTTTTTAACTCAAGACTGAAGCTCACCACTTTTAGATCCACAAAACTACATAAAGCACGACAACAAAACAATACGAAAAGTTGCTATGTTGGTGTGGGAGTGTTTTTAGTTTGCAGAGGTCAAACACATTTAAAGGTCCAGTGTGTAGGATTTAGGGGCATCTATTGGCAGAAATGCTGAATAATAATCATAATTATGTTTTCACGAGTTTATAATTACCTAAAAATAAGAATAGTTTTGTTTTCGTGACCTTAGAATGACCCATGTATATCTACTTACAGAGTGGGTCCTCTTCCACAGAGTCCGCCATGTTGTTTCAGGAGGACAAATTAAACACCAATTCTAGATAGGGCCACCATAGTTCTCTCACATGCTTGGCACACAAGAGAAGTTTAAGTTCTGCAGCCTCACAGCTACTGTACAGTATATGTCACTAAATCCAACACTCTGGACCATTGAAGCCACTACATGTGCAATTGCCCCCAAGTGGTAGCACTAAAAAGCAGCTTTGGCAGACAGCACTGTATGCTGTTAACCTCCTCTGACATAGGTACACATGTTAATGCTTCATAGGTATAATGTTTAGCATATGCTACATCTTAGTTTAGCATGTTAGCAAGCTAACATTTGCAAATTCACACTAAACAAAAAGTTGTGGCATGAGAGGAAAAGTCAGGGGATCTCTCCTTGCAAAATGATTCACCAATCAGTTGAGTAGATTTTTTAAACTAGTTTGTCAGATAAGATGGGCATGGATATCTGTCATTCCATGACAAAATCACCCAAATCCAAAGACTTCCCCACTGTTGACACGAGTGTGTGCACAAAGTTCCATGGCAATCCATCAAATCGTTGTTGAGATATTTCAGTCTGCACCAAAGTGGTGGACCGACGTTATCATCTTAGTGCCATGCCTCTAGTGTGGCTAAACTGTATGTACATGGTGGCTTACACAAACCACTTGTGATTAAAGGGCTATCAAATGCTGAGACACTGCTGTTTATGCTTTTCATTATTGCTAGATTGTTCCACTGGGGAAACTTAGTAATTTGTATTTATCATCTGCAGAGTGGCGGTGACTGATAATTAAGCTTTTTTTTAGTATTAATATTATTACAAATTTAATACCATCGACAGTGCCACCCAGGGGGATGTTAACCCCATGAAAGTATTAGGTACCTAAACTGCTTTAAGCGGAAAAGGTCATACAGGTTCGAAATTACTCTGACAGAGACGCAATTCCAAAAATACATAGATTTTATTATATCACAGTCTCCTTTTTCTTCTCCTTAAAATGAGGGGCAGTTACATTTAACATTCTCTGTAAAGCATGGTCACCAACGCCCACACACAGTCAATTAAATGGAACAAACCAATCAAAATTAATATTACTAACACATAAAACACAAGAAACCCTAAAGAAATCAATCTTAGAAATGAGCAAACAACCAAACCAAAAAGAAACTCAATAACAACATAAACCATGTCACAAAAAAAGAGACACAGAGACAGATCACATACTGGTCGTATTCTCATAGGGAAAGCAATAACATTTCCAGTGTCCACATGGACAGCTTCACCACTTCCTGCTGAATTGAGCATGGACAAAGCTACCGAGCTGAACCAGTGGCCTCACCAAAAACAAACACAATAAAAAGAATAAAAACCAGTCATGTAACCCCAAAACAAAGAAAAGAAATACCAAAAGTAATGCCAATTGTAGAGATGCAGAAGCAACACAAGTGAAGGTATAGAGACTGTGGAGAACAAACAATGAAGAGACAAAGCCTTGTAGAAACAATACAGCAGTGCACCAGGGAGAAGAGGCTGGGAATTTGAAACGGGCCTCCACTTTGATGCATAGTCTGGACTGAAACTGCCTGCAAAGTGCATGGAAACACTAAATTTACCAACTAAGAATTACACTTAAATTGAAAGTAAAGTAAACTTGCACTTCTATTCTAGAGAGCAGATTGTGGCACAGCTTCCCGGTAACTGAACAACTGAAGGGTGAGAGCCTCCACAGCTGCTCAAATAGACTGTATAAAATAATGGATGTAGCCACCATGACATCACCCATTGGTTTGTGGGCTTCTGTTTTGAAGCCTGGAGTTTTATCCAGTTGCCATCTTGGTTTTTTGAAACCAGAAGTGACCAAATTCGGACGAGAGGGTGGAGCTGTGGAGGAGCATGGGGTGGTTGTAACTCATAGACTACAGCGATGCCTCTCAGACAGCTTGACACTCAAGCGACGCCACCCTTAAATATGTGTAACTTTAAGCCTGAAGTGGCCATTTGTGGAACTGCGGTTTTGAGTACTTTCACATTAGCTCACTCACAATATATATATAAGAGCAGGACAGAGACCGAGAAAACAGCTAGGTTTAGCTGAAATAAGTGACTGAAATACACCAGCATACCTCCACAAATAGTCAAGTTGCATTAAGCCAAGGGATTGGAGCAGACAAGATCACTTGAGTTGGACAAGCCAGCCCTCCTGCAAAACCAGAAGCTTAGACAGAAATTACACAATTTACACACACTATGAACGTGTAGCACAGTAAAATTGCAAGAATGCATACCTTTCAGTTGCTGGGAAACCTGACCATGAAGAGATAGCCATGGTAAACTGTGAACCACGACACGAACACAGAAGCCAGGTAGGAAATGCACAACCAAGCAGCAATCACTCAGTTTGTGCTCAGTGGCACCGCCCCCGTAAATAAGGGCGCTAGTGAGTCGTTGAATACAGTCCCATCACAATTAATGGGCAAAAAAGCCCACTCTGCTATACATCCACCCACCTCAGCTGCTTACAAACATGGCCACAGAGGGTCAGCAAGGGTGTTTGGGTGTGGCCATCTGAGGCAGAGGTCAAGTGCTTGCTTGGGGATCACCAAATCCTTCTCGATATCAAGGCGAGTTGAATTATTTAGGAGGCTGCTGCACGAGGTGAATATTTCCGCTCCTTGTACTTCCTTACCAATGGAAGAGTGCACAGATGGTCCCTCTTGTCAGCTGAGGTGGCCACAGAAGGAGCTTATATGTGTCTATATGTGGGTGTGAGATAAACTAATGTATGTGTCAGCCACCAGGCTGTAATTGGCCTATTTGCAAACCCTGCCCTCTACTGAAAGCAAGATTTCCTCTTCCAGTGGCCCCCTGCTGCTGCGCTGTCCCACTTACAAATTCCTGCTGGACTCCTGTCAACAATCCAACTAAATAATCGGCTATCAAATCTCTGATGGTAAGAACGTACATCTGCACCGTGACGGCACACCGGTGAGAGCAATCTCTTCATCTGTCAAGTCACTGTTAGTCATCACCGGATCAAGGGAGCCGTGTCTTTGATTAGAAAAAATCAATGTGTACACTGCGGAGGCTTTCCTCTGTGGGCTCATAGCGTATTGAAAAGAAGCATATCTGACAAAGACATCTACAGCAGCAAAATATATCTCCGTGTGGACCTCTTTTGTTGCACTCTATCATGTAACACAGTTGGAAAGAACTGTCGGATAAGTGAAAGGGCGGCTCAGCCGATCTCAAGTAAACATGACTCTTGAGTCAAGGTTTTATTTAAGTGTCTCCGGTTATTCCCTCTTTCTTCATGTCATCAAAACATGACATGTTGGCATTGCTGGGGAAAGGTAAAAAGATCTAAGACAACAGTAAACACACCTCAAGCAAGTGCAACTGTCTCAATAGATGGCCAGCCTTGGCACTGAGCTCTGCTGACGTATAAAAGCTGTAAAGCAGACTGGCAGTGATGCACAGTGAGGTTGCAGAGAAAGAGAAATCCGTCTGTGTGCAAGACATTATGTGGGGGGGAAAAAAATCGACAGCAGGTGAGGGTCAGGGGTGTTTAAAAGGGAAAGGAGGGGGTAAGATAAAGAGAGAGGGGGATTGATGACGATATGCTCCTGGGAAACAGGGCAGAGAGGAGATTGAAGAGTATCCAGAGGTACTATGACTCACTAGCACTTCCACCAGACTGGCCTTTGACAGGCATCTGCACACACGCAACTCACATACAAATATGTGGACTGCGAAAATACACACAGCACTGCTCATGTATACTGTATACG
>JAPZEB010000002.1:7634941-7651354 GCA_029783705.1 Chaetodon striatus
ACTCTCACTGCCAGAGGGAGGAGACAAAAGTGCCACAATCCAGCTGTAAACTGACAGGACGGGAAAATCATTGGTTTGTTTATGAATTGTCTTCTCAGAGATGACTTTTCAAGCTATTTCAGAGAATCACAGAGGATGAAAATGGCCCTCTACCTTTTTCCCAGATGAATGAAGATTACACTTGTTTGTGATCAATTCTCAAAGTACAGGTGTTAATTGATCTACTGTCACTGTGAATTAGTCTGCTTGTCAAAACCCGTCTTTAGTTGCACTATTTTTGGTTCTTTTCGTCATATTTTCCCTGATGAACTGACAAAATCAGACAGCAGTGTATTGTAAATTGTCATTTAGTTGCTCATCACTGCCGCTGTCAAACTGTGCTGTGGCCATCAGCAGTGTGGCAGCTTTTGGGTTTGGTCCAGGTTTTATAAATGCTATGGCTCATCCTGGGGATAAAACGGTGTCATTTGTCAGATTTTTTAATGAAGGACACACTACAGGGACATTTTATTACATTTTAACGACCTGCTGTGCACAGACTTTACATGCTGAGTCTCTCTGCCAGGTGCTGTGTACGCTGGGTGATACATGTGGTGACTTCCTGAGGAGGAGGGTATCTAAAGAGGTTCTGCCCAAGCTGAGCTCCTCCCTGGCACGGCAGGCGCCGGTTAGCGCCAAGGCTGGACCCGTTTACACACACACCCTGGCCTACAAACTGCAGCTGGCTGTGCTGCAGGGACTGGGCTCACTGTGCCAGAGGCTGGACCTGGGTAAGAGAAAGAAACACATAACACACAAACACACAGGTTTCCTATACAGTGTTATCCTGTGTGATTATACATGGTATGATCCAGAGACAAGCACAAGTACGTGCTTAAATTACTCAAGCAACTGCACATTCGCCCTCTTTGGCTGAGTGGCGCCTCTAGAGGAAAAAAACTTCTATTTTTGCTGTCGTAAAAGAAAATACGAGTAGCCCCTAATTATTAAATTTCGACCAAAATTGTAAAAAAAAACAAGTTGCCCTGTGACCCTTTCATATGACACTGTCTCTGTGGTGCTGACAGTTTAGCACTCTGGTGAGTGAGTCTTTTTAACTTGAAGAAACAAACAACAAATTGTTCGACCAGTTGGATGCCCTGTGAATAAAAATCTCCAAATCTCCACATATGCATCACACTGCGCTATTTTGCTATATAGTATGCTAATATGTAGGCCACAGGCAACATGCAGAAGACAGACAGCAGGAAGAGAAGGAGCTGAGGGAGGCAGCTAAGGGGAGCGCAGCTTTGTAGATCTGGATTCAGATTACCTGTCCAACAGTCTTCTGACAGGGCATTTCCAAAAAAAGTCCTGCATTTGCAGTGGTCAAAATGAAAAGTGTAGACAAATGGCATTATGGCTTGAATGGACTTTGGACATGGGCTTTGTGTTTACCAAAATTAAATGTGTGCAGTTCTTTTCTGTGTATTTCATTAACCTTTAAAACAATTTACAAATTTAAAATTGACTTCTGGTTAGTTTTAAGATCATGTTCACCATTCAGGTAAGGGCCAACGGGTGACACCTAAAACAGGGGGGGTTTTACACAGTACGTAAAATGTGATGTTTAACTAAGTGTGTTGTATAATAAGAGCGCTAATGAATACCTGAATAAAACTGTGCTTAAAGTCAAGCCATTAACAAGAAACAGACAGACATTAATCTACATGCATTAAAGTCCATGCAAATCTCCTCCTAATGATGGCAGCATTATTTTAAAAAATCACCATAGAAATTAAATGAATTTTGCAGTTCTGTATGAAAGGAATAGTTGAACACTTTTGCAAACACCTATTTGCTGTCTCTCTGAGAATAAAACAAGGAACATCGATGCTAATTTTGTATGTGTGTATCAAGCTCGAGTCAGGATGTGTTTAGCCAAGCATATGAACTGGATAAGGGGGAGACGACTTGCCCAAATCTGTCTGAAGTGAAATTGCCTACAGCGCCAATACATCTTAAGTAGTTATCGTGTTTTTTTTTAACCCATGCAAAAAGAGAGATGACAGTTTGAGATCATAAGAGGAATTACGTGTGAACTATATTCTTGAACTATATTTTTAACAGGCGCAGGTGTTTGTTTGGCTCTCTGCGCAGGCTTGACGGTACCAAACCTGACAACCTTGTTTCATTGAAAGACTTTGAGGTGCTGTTCACAATCACTGCAACTCGCTGTGATTTGTGAATAGCCCCGAATGTGTGTCGTTTTATCAACAGGTTATTTCTTTAAAATGTAGCCTTAGTTTTGTTGACTTTTCATTGAAATGGATGGAGGTTAAACTTCTTCCACATCCAGCCAGTACTCACTGTATTTCCAAGACTGTCAAAGATGCTCCTTGCACAACACACACTGAACATAGTGACTTGTTTTACCACCAGATGGCAGTCTTGTATAACAGTGAAAACAGGCAGTAGTACCACAGCAGGAGTTGGTATGTCTCAAAGTCCCTATTACTATGAAGAACATAGGACACGATTCAGTTTTGCATCTTGAAAATTTGATTGTTATAACTTGAGATGCAGCCCACCTATTTATTGATCCCATTACTTCAAGTTTCTTTTTGGTGTGTGTCAGTCTGTTGTATTTGGGAAGAGGCAGTGATTTCATTACAGCCAATACTTTCAGAATTTTCCATTCACTTGCGTAATCTTTTTGTTTTATTTATTGTCCTTTATTGATGGCACAACCCAAGTTATGCATGCCATTTCCACTTATACAGTAAGCCACACAATACTCATTGATGTTTGATGACTAAAAAGGACCGTGGCAATGCTTGAATTCAATATATTTTAAAAACACCTTTGAGCATACAGAGCATAGCAAACTAAACCAGCGAGATGCTGCTGAATCCTCAGTTGCACTTACGATAACTGCTGCAAGCAACTGTTCTCCCTCAAGCTCCATTTCACCACAATCAAGCAAGAAATGCTGTTAAATCTGCACAGCGATCAGTAAATGCAAAAGCTACAGGAAAAGAAGACATTTAATTAATTAACTTGAAAATGTAATGTTTTTTTACAGTTGTTTATTTTGTGCTTGGCATAGCTTCAGTATCATATTCGACAATGTTCATCCACAGTGGCCCGGGGGCTCAGTGCCAGTGTGTTACCAATGATATAATTAGCTGCTTGTCTAATTTTTCATCAATCATTATGTTCATTAAGCAGTGACGTCCCTGTCACAGGCACACTGAGTTCAGGTTGCTCCAATTTTCCGACACTGCTGAATACTCGAGAGGAAACGCAGTACTTATAGTGGAGCTAAGAGCATCTTAATGCACTGTGGGACTTCTTTTCATCTCTATTTTGGTGTCTTTACTTTTGTGTGCAGGTTTGAGTGTTTTTTTTTTTCAGACCACATAATGAAAATAACATGCTCATCTCCTACAGTAAGAAGTGTTGGTTGCAATCAGTGATACAAATCCTTCCCATTCATTAAGAAGTAATTGTAATCACTTCTACTTTCCAAGGACATAAAATATGCATGAAGTGGTTCAGTACATTGAGGTTTTGATTTATTGTGCTCATTATTTTTGTTTTTTAAGTAACAATGGCTGTAATTTTTTCAAATTAAAAAAAAGCAAAAAGCTGAGTAAGAATCTGATTTTATGATTTTATGGGGTGGCATGGATGTTAAGTTTCTGTCCACTTCAGAGACCTGGCATTTGATTTCGTTGGGTGGTGCTTAAAGTCTAGTCACAGTGTGGTATGGAACTTGGTAGTAGCTTGAACCGTCACACATGTTACACCCTACCACTGAAGCATATCACTGGCAGATGAAAAGTTAGCGGCAGGTGACACCATGTGTCACAAAGGTGGCAGGGCTGTCTGCAGTGCTCCTCGGGCCAACAGTAGAGTTAGTTGTGACAGCACTGCAGTGCACGAGGAATATCAAATTGGACATGACGGCAAAAGCGTGAATAATTATAGATTTTTAAAGAAATGTGATTCAAAGTGCAAACAGCAGCTCATGGGTGCATGTTTTGTCTCCTGTCTGTTATGTTAAGCATATTTTTAACTGTTGTCATCACAAGATGACCTTGTTTACTCTTAACTGCAGTAGCCAGTCTCTTACTGCAGCAGGAAAGATGTGCAAGAACCTTAGAGACCTGTATATAGAAACAGTCAGAGAGATATTCAGACACTGTGCATTTGGCAATCGCCCCCAAACCCTTAATATTGTTTGGGTAGAACATATTTAATAAACCCACTCTGAGTTCATGTACACAAGATACAAACTGCATACCAGTGTGTAAAAACTGTTAGCGATGTCCTTGTGATGTTCAGTATAGGTGATGGTCTATGGTTTGGATTCAGTCTGTGTGAACAGGACTGGTTTAACAAGAAGATGACCCAGCAGCAGTGAGGCAGAGATGGTATTTTGTGTTACACACGGGTATTGGTGACAGAGGACAATCTCTGAAATAAATGCTCACCTGGGCAGGCAGAATTGGCGGCAGTAAGCTTTTGCACTCCAAACACTCACCACACAGTGCTCTTCAGTCAGTGTCAGTGCTTTCACTTCTTGAGCTTTTAAGTGAGGTGCGGAGAAAAGGTGAGAAGAGCCATCAAGTGCGCCAGCAGAGAAGCCATCTGTACCCGTCTCCAATAATAGAGAAAATGTGACATACTGTACTCTGTTTGACTGACGATGAGGTCACATCAAGCAGCACATTTCTCTTTGGCACTGGTACAAATATAAAACAGATATAGAACCTTGATTTAAATTAAATTGTTTTTATAAGTACATACACTACCTTCAAGATTGTTTAACCATGACATATATCAGGGTTGTGACAGGTATTTTAATTTAAGACTTATTCTACAAGTTAAAAACATTGAACAGAAAATGTAAATGTTCTAAGTGTTTTACTCTAGTCATCTGACGGCTAGCGCATGAGCCTTCATACGATGTATTGAATAATTATGATATGTAAACAACTGCTGTATTTGTTTTACTCATATGAAACATTGTTAGAAAGCTACAATCCTTGCGATTAAATTGATGATTTAAGATACAACCACCACAGCAGGTACAATATATGCTTGCATCAGACAACCAACAATCAAACAACAGTTGGAACTCACCTGTGAAGCCCCGTTATAATGCACCCATCAATAATTTTCCAATGAAAACGGTTCTCATACTTTTGCAAAGGTTCAGGGAATCCAAATCCAGTGAGATAATTCGTCCAGACACATTATTACATCCATAAATATCCAGGGGCAATGCCGTTGGATCACTTCAAATGTTCTAATGTCTCCACCTATTGACCATAATATCTCTAGTTTGCATGGACAAATTGCCAATAGCAAGATATCAAAATGGCGGCTGAACCCTGACCTTTTGATTGACACCTCACTTGAGCCAATAGGAGTTTCCACGTCCTCTCAATAGCCTACAATAGCAAAGAGAAAATTTGTTGAAAGGAAGGGCCTGCCTCTCCTTTTGGTCTATAGATTTGATTGGTCCGATGACTGACGCTTCTTATTGCCAAATAAATGTCTGCATGTAAGAGGTACTTTTTTGGCCGTCATTTTGTACACAGGTTTTAAATGTACATTGATAATAAACAGATGGTTTTTCTATTGTCTCAGGGAAAAAACTCAGTCTTTCTTATTACTTTGGGTTTACTAGAAGTGTAAGCTCCTAAATGGACATTTATGTCCGTTGATTCGTTTATCACTCATATTTACACATATAGTACATTGTATTAAATGTGTAAAATGTTTATTTTCTGTGATATTGTTATCTACTTTGAATTTGGACCATGTGAGGCTGTAGCCTATGATTCTCCTGTGTTTTCCAGCTAGTAAGTTCGAGTTCTAGTCAACTGCAGCATCTTTTTTCATGAAAATAGTCAGGTGATTACAAAAACCCTTATATTTCAGCATGTTGAAACTTATATAACTCAATGACAGTAGATCTTACATTGATTCTGACTTCAGGCTTTCGAAGAGACCATGCATGTACATGTAATAAAAATGGAACAAGCATAGTTACCAATTTGCCTTGGGTATGCTTCATTTTAGGTGAATTTTACAGGAATTGTAGTTGATCCTGCACTAATCACTATTTTTTTAATATTATTCATGGATCAAATGACTATGTATAATGAGAAATATGTCACCTCAGCCCCTTGGAGCTTTTTACCCTCTTTTAGCCCATTGTTTTGGCTTCCTGACTCACAAATTAAGCTCTCAGCAACCTTTTTACAGCTGCAGCAGGCAGGTGCTTTTTTTGTAGAAAAAAATCCCCAATGAGGCCACTGTATGCTATTTGCCCGGCATTTAGCTGCTAAAGAGCCACATTACCCCAGGTGTAAGTGGGGAACAAAGTTAAAGCTTTTTTCAGGTAGCCAGAAACAACAAAAGAATGCTGATGTTGCCTTGTGTCTGCTGAATGGATATATAGGCTCGTTCTGCACTAATACTTTCTGATAATTTGCCAGATGTTGGGTTTTTAGCTTGTTCAGCTGCCCTCAAATGGCCAAAAAATAAAACCGATTAAAGCATCCATTCATCTATCCATTTTCCGCCGCTTATCCAGGGCAGGTTCCTGGTAGCAAGGTAGTTTAGAAATCCTCTTGTCCAGCAATGTTTTCAGCTCCCAAGCCAGATGAAACATAAAATCTTACAAGCGTGTTCTGGGTCCACAGCGGCTACCAATTTGACTGACTCTCATCCCATCTGCTTCACAATTGATGCAAATCACCCCAGTGCATGTTGAAGGTTGTGATCTGTTGAAGCCAACAGAACCACATCATCTGCAAAGAGCAGAGGAGCAATGCTAAGGTTCCCAAATCAGACACTCTCCTCCATCCGACTGTGCCTTGAGATCCTATCCA
Source organism: Chaetodon striatus (assembly GCA_029783705.1). Lineage (NCBI taxonomy): Eukaryota > Metazoa > Chordata > Actinopteri > Chaetodontiformes > Chaetodontidae > Chaetodon > Chaetodon striatus. The sequence continues at coordinate 7,641,832 of JAPZEB010000002.1, forward strand.
TGAAAATTACAAACAGAATAGGCGACAAGGGAGTCCAGCACCTACTGCAAACATGTTTGACTTTCTACTGGCAATATGGACTCAGCTTTCACTCTGATTATATAGGGATTGTATGACTCATAGCAACACTCCAGTATCCTCCAGAGGACTCCCCAGGGGACAGAGTCATAAGCCTTCTCTAAAACCACAAAACTTATTTAGACTTGATGGGCTAACTCCCATGACCCTTTAGTGATCATGCAAGGGTAATGTGCTGGTCTGTTAAGCCACAACCAGGATGTAATCTGCATTGTTGGTGCCTCCATTCCAGCATCCTGGAATAATCTTTCCCTGGAAGGCTGAATAGTATGATACCTCAATAATTTGAGCAAATCCTTCATTCCCCCCTTTTTAAAAATGGGAACCATCACCCCAGTCTGCCATTTTGTAGGCCCCGTCACTGTCCTTCATGCGACATTGAAGAGGCAGGTCAATCAAGACAGCCCAACAATATCCAGAGGCTTCAGCACACCTTTTACTTTGCTGCTGAGCAGTGATTATGATATAAACATTATAATCCATTCTGCAATGTATTTTAAAACAACACTTACTGACCTTATGCTATTCGTTAGGTACCTCTGGAATGTTGTTACATAATAATAATATCAAAATGTAAAAAGGTTTCTTCAAGCCTACAATGAGAAGTGAGAGCCTGAAGGATATATTTTTTACAGCCCAGATAGTGTTCATTCAAAGAAAGAACTTGGGAAGAAATGCACTTCCAGCAAAACCCACCTGAATGTGATGTTTTAGTGCTTCCACCACCAAGAGTACATATAGTCATGTTACATATAGTTACCCATTAGGTTCACCTCCTTCTCCTCCAAGTTTATTCCACTCTCATTCAACATCCCTTCAGTCTCTGTCACTTGGTGAGAGCAGCAGCTCTGGGTATTGGTGTTGATACCCTTGTTTGCCTGTTTATTTTTTCTCCCAGGTTCCCACAAGAGAGAAAAAATAAACCTAGCAAGCAGCCACAGCTACACCATTAGTGGTGTAATGATACATTCAACTCACAGTTTGGTTTGATATGCCATACTGGGTTCTCACTTTGATATTAACACAGCATTGCAAACAAATTCAGAATAAGAACAGTCATGCCTGGAAATATGTTTCCTGTTTCCGAGAGGCAAAATGTATTTACTTTAATAGCTTTTCATAAACCAGTGTGAGTCACATACAATAAGATATATTTCTCCCCAAAGTGTAAAACAAAGAGATAAAAGCAGAAAAATACATGATTGTGGATTCAAACAGTAAATCCTACACTGTAGCTGTGGGTTTTAACATTATAATATGGTTTTGCTAGTCTTACCTGTAAGTCAATGTTCTCTCACAGTAACTTCTAAACCAAAAATATAGTGGTCTCTGACCTGACAGAGTTGTCAGCTAGAAGGTGTGGCTCTGTCAATGCGATTACCTCCCACTGTGTCAAGTTGTGTTGTACCTTGTCACTGCCACTAAGAGGATGGAACAATAAACCCAAACTCGAAAATGCATTTAATGCAGAAAATGTATGTGAATGCTGACAGCTGAAATTGCAAAGCAGTGCTGAAAAACTTTAATCTCAAAGCCCAAATGCATTGTACTGCACGACTGAAAATCTTGAATTTGAAATGTAAAACTTGCAGAGTTGGAAGCTGAACTGCCGCACCTCAAGAAGCTGAAATGCATTGCTAGAAATGCTGAAAGCTGAACTGTTATACTATCAAAACTTTATGTTAAAGTTGATTAACTGAGAGGACTAAAAGAAGAAGTTTTGCACTTAAAAAAGCAGAAAATGTAGAAAAAAGTTGAAAACCAGCATACATTTCTTTAAAGAGCATGATATTTTTATATTTGAATGGTTTTTATAGCTGAAAGTATACAGAAGAAGTTGATTAAAAAAAATGTATGAATTAAGTGTAATTATTCTGTACCCTGTGTAAAGCTCAAATTTAATCAGTAGATAAAACTATGGAGAGAAGAAGAAGTTGTAAATTGTAGGGTAGATTAAAGATTTGAAGATTCTTTTTTTGATTCACTGCAGCTATTGAAAATTGGAAAAGCTTGTTACGAGGTGATGTCTTTTATTTTGAAAATCCAGCCTTGTCCAGGCCACCCGATAAACTCCTGTCACCATCTGGAGGCTTTTATTTTGAAAATCCAACCAACACCAAAGCCACCACTGTAAGCTCCTGTTGAGTGGTTGGTGCATTACTTAAAGAAGCTAAGAGCTGAGGGATATTGCTAGAAAAGCTGGAACCTAAACTGTATCACTGTCAAAGCTGAAAATTGGAATATTGTCTGAAAGGCCTGAAAGAAGAAATGCTTCGTATTAGTATCACAGCTATAACAAGAAATAACAAACAAAGCACAATACTGGTTAGTGAAATCACAAACAACCTCAAATGTGGCAATAAAATGTGGGCTTGGTCCTCGAGTCTCAGGTCAGGGCAGGGTTTCTACCTCAATTTAATGCATGGATGTATAAAGGGAACAGGATAGACCATTTGGGGCGCGGCCCGGTTCATTACCAAGAAAGTTGCTAAATGAACCATGAAGTCAAAAAACTTCAACTAAGGCATGTAAAATAGCCTGGATAATTGGCCCATAGAGCAGGCGTACTAGAGACTTGCGGCAACGGAATCATTTTCTCCTGATTTAGCTGTGCGCTAACTTAAATAGGGATAACATGATTTTATCGCGCGTCTCTTCTAGACTTTGCAAATAATGTCAGACCAAATGGATTAAATCCCAATGTGATCCCAAAGTCATTTCACGGGGATATGAAGCTAAAAAAAACGTATCCACTGTTTTACAGACGTCTCTTTTGCCATGTAAGTAAATAGGAAAAAGTCTGTCTGGGCCACAGGGCAACACTTGACGGTGTAATTAAACTGTTTGGCCACTATCAAAATTTGCTTCAAAGCCCATCACACTTCCTGGGGGCTTGGTCTAATGCTTGTGCAGGTCTTAAGTTCCCAGATTTGCTGCACAGTGAACCACACACAGAACACAGAATACCAACGCTTTCTGTTCTGTGTTGTACCGAGTGACTTATTGGAAGCAGAGGACGTAGATCCAACATTTCTGAGTCCAGCTGCCCACACCTTGTTGTGTTAAAGACAGTGTATGGTTAAATATTTCCCATTGGGATTAATAAGTATACTCAACATGGTTCCCTGTCAGTGTTTGATGATAGCAGGATTTAACTATGGCCAAAAGGGAGAAAAAGGAAAAGGATCATTGAGAGATTTTCTACTACCCTTGGAACTGCATTTGGTGGTTTTGGTAGATAGATCTGATGTATTGTACATAAAGAGTTTGCTTTGTACAGCATAGCCTTATATCGTGGAAAAGCAACTTCCCTCCATTTTATGACCACTGGAGATTACAAAAGAGCAACTGCGACAGCGGTACAGCATCGATTGAAAATTTTCTCAATTAAAAGATGTGTCTTTACTGCCACATCAAAGGAAAGGTTGTAGTCCATGCTTTTAAGATCATTGTGCATGTTTTTTTCTTAGTGGCACTTGACGCTGTCCTCCTCCATGTCAGAATGGGAGAGATTTGGAGTTGGAGATGGAGGAAAATGTGAAAGAGCAGGAGAGAAACAGTCAGTGGCTGCAGCCTTACTCATGTGAATACCGATTTGGCTACAGCTTACCTCTGGGACGCCTGCAGCAAGCCAATTACCAAGCCTCAGTCACAGAGAGAGAAAGACAGAAACACAGATTGACTGAAGCAAATAATACATTTCAGCCGCAGTTCTAGCTTCAGCTCCAATTCCACCCCGTTATTCATTTACCACAAAATCTTAACAGCACCTGGCCCTCTCCTCTTTAGTATTTCTCACTTCTCTGCTCCCCTCCAAGCACCTTGATTCCACAAAAGACTACAGGCTATGAGTGCAGCACCAGAAAGGGAGGAAGAAAAGGGATAAAAGCGGTTGCTAAATAATCCCATTTAACTCTGAAATGTGCACTGCTGCTTTTATTCTTGACACACAGCGAGCAGGCCTGGTTCAAGCCGAGTGTGGGTTGAATTGGCAAATAGAGTAAGCAGAGAGGGAGAGAGACATGTTTTGAAATGAGGCTTGAAAGGCAGCCCAGTTTGCAGCTTAGGGAATCGCTAAATGTCTGCTGGGAACGATGGAGAGAGAGAGAGAGTGCGAGAGATAGGAGGAGGAGATGAAAGAGTGGAAAGGAGTCAAGTGGATGGAGGGAGCAGGAGCTGGCAATGTTATGAAAGGTACAGATAAAGAAGGGGAGGGGAGGGAGAGGGTGAAGGCAGGTGGGTCAATGTATATAAAACTGCAGGAAGTGAGGAAAAAGATGAAGGGAAGGATAGAGGAAAAGGTAGCAATTTTCACACACATCCACTCCTCAAAGGGAGAGGAGTGGATGTGTGAAATCCAGAGATGTGGAAACAGCCTGCTGTGAAATTTTTCCTCAGCCATCTCAGCAGTTTCTCTCAGCTCATTAGGAGTTAGAAAGGGTAAAGTCCAGGCATGATCTATTTCTTTTTCCCCCTCCTCTTTCATCTTCTTCTCTTCCTCTTCCTCCTCCCTTTCTAATCTAACATCTTACCAAGCCATGCTGTACACTGGGAGCTATGATTACATTTTGAGTTTTTGATCATGTGGATTGTAGGATACAGTATATGAAAATTCTTTTGATGACCAAAGTCCTTCATCTGTGATACGATGTTACGACATCATATTGATATGATGTAAAAATCTTGTGTTTAAGGGTCCTCTGTTTGGTTTTCTCAGGTGAGGCTGACCTGGATGCTGTTTGTGAGGCCTGCCTGCCCTACCTGAGCTGCAGACAACCAATCAGACTGCAAGAAGCCAGCTTAAGGTGAGCCCTTATCCAAGCCCTTCCATTTTATGCTATACAGTATATTGTATAATTTAACTTTGATACAATACCTTGAAAATACTGATATTCAATACCATTGTCAATACCATGGGGAAAACTGAAGTTTGTGGGAAGAAATATACTATATACTAATATACTAAGAAATATTCTATATATCTATATACTTGGAATCATTCAGTCTGAAAACAAAGCTTTGAAATTAATTGAACACTTTATTATGATCATTTAAAAAAGAAATAAAATATTATGTAGATGCAGAAAAATCAGTGAACATAGATAACAGATTTACACTGTGCAACATACATTTCTTGTCCAAAGAGTAGTGAGAAGCAAACTGCTTGTCTAGTTCTACCCCTGGTCTATCCTAACCCATCAGTACACAATCAATCCCATAAACCAACTCTCTGCTGCAGCATTCATCCTCCAACTAAACTACGCTGTTCATGCTCTTCATACATACATATATAATCAACAATACTACCCAAAAAGAGAGAGAAAATCAATAACAACAACATCACCATTGGTGTGCTTAACATTCCCCTTCTTCATTAATGTTCCCGCAAAAATAATTTCTTTGTACATCTTTTTAAACTGTCTGATGTTTTCACTTTGATTTCTTCCTTTAGTTTAATCTACAGTAAACGGTCTACAGCTTTCAGCTTGCTGCCCTTTATTATTCATGTTACTGGGTGGAAGTCAATTTAAGAAAGTAAACTGATTTATTTACCTGCAGCTCAAGGCAGCTCATATTTAACCTAGAATGAAGCAGTGGCTATAAGTTTCATGAATATGTAGGTCATCTATTGAGGATGTCATTCTGTCATCGTTTCCATATTAGATCGACAAGCCCGTATCAGGTTTAGTTATATGCATTTTGGTTAAAAAATAAATTGGTTCGGAACCTGAAAAGTTGGTCCTCAGCTGGAACCGGTAGGTCCTAACCTGTAGTATGAATAATGATAACATCAATGGGTGTGTCATATTCTACAGCTTTGAAAGACAGGAAGGGGGAGGCGAGCAGTCAAGAGAGAAATTAAAGGAAAAAAGAGCATGTAGTGGTATCATTAATAACTGGTCCATGCTTGTTTTTTTGGATATAAACAAATATATGTAATAAAAGCGTTTATGTTGTCAACGCAAACGGCCATTTTGCTGCTACTGTTTACTTCCATTTCGCGTCGGGCAAAACTCTCCGTTGATGACACATCCTTGATTTTAGAAAACTGAAAACTGGTCAAAATGTGGATGGGTTTGCTAGACAGCACCAAGGTTTTTAGAAATCTGAACAGAACTCGTCCAATATCCAGAGCTTATTTGGTAGAAAAGGGGTATCAAGGGTTACAGCACTGTGGTTCTTAAACTTTGATTTTAAGATCACCTTAGCCTTGAGATGTTTTGAGACATGGGGCCCTGTTTGGTAAACTTGAGCCTGTTGTCATCTTCGAAACAGTTTTAAAAAAACATTATTGAATATACTTAAGCAGCCAGTGTACTCCATCAGAATTATTTGAGTGATGCCCCCCACACCTTTCCAAAATCAGATTAACAGGGAGGCTGCGTTATGTTATAACATATATATATTATAATTGGTCAGCTGTGTTGAGGTGAGAGAGCAGCCAGGGTTTAAACTTCCTTCTCTAGCTCTCTTTTTTCATTTGTTACTACTATTTCTGTCACTTTTTGTGTGAAAGAAGTGCAACAGTACGATTGTCTCCCAGAAGAGACTGTATCGAATTATGTGTATTTTAAAGTGTTAGAGAACAACCATAAACACTTTTAGTTTCCAACGTGGTCTGATAGCATGTCTGAGGGCTAGTTCTGATTTTATACCTCTGTCTTTAAGTATTTCACATGGTGGAGGTAATAATGAAGAATAAAGACAGTGTTGAGCTGATGAGTTTATAGTCAAACTATAGGACTGCACACTAAGATCAGTGAACCTGCTATATTTTCCTCAGCCTGTCACTTTGGATTACAGGAAGGTGCTGTTCCATACCATAGATTTTATGCACCATAGCAAAATATAGCCCTGAGCTAATCCTCTTCCCATGTTCTCCTCTCCACAGCGTTTTCCATCACTTAATCCAGGTGGATCCGGATGCCTTCTGGTTCACTCTAAATGAGCTGCACTGCCCATCCTCCTACATCCCGCCCCACCCCGACCTCCAGCCTGTGCAGCTGAACGGGATGTGCCGACCCAGAGACGAGTACTCGGACAATGTTCTGAAGCTGCTGAGAGAAGAGTTTGGCTTGGTTGCAGAGACAGTCAACCAGCCAGTCGGCTAATGAGCTAAGATTGATGTGATTGACTCGTCTCTCACGTGGACGGCTTATTGAACCGCTGACTCCAACAAGTCAGTTTACTGAAAGGAAAATCTGACAATTGTGCCAAAAAAACAGCCATCAGATACGGTTGTGATAACCTTCACGCTCTACACAGCTCTGATAAGCAGCGAGGTACAAAGGGAAAATGTCAATGAAGCATCTCACTGCTGTTCACTCTCCTGCTGCAGGTGTAGCACCATCTCTGACAGGTCTTTTGCATCAGGAAACATGCAGTCACAGTACTGATGTTTTTTATTTCATGTGAAGGCACTGACATATACTGTATGCAAATGTTTTGTTTGTTATTTCTTTTATTTCTTTATTTTCTTAAGAAATACCTTATTCATACTTGGAACCACCTTGCTGGGTTGAATTATTCAACCTTTAGTTTCAGTAGTCCTGAACACATTGGGCTTTTATACAGATTAACTTGGCTGTTGATGACCCAGATAGAGATTTAATTGTGACACTGAAACATTCTTAATGATGTGTTGAACATTCAGCATTTGTATCAAGCCTCAAATTCAGTGTGGAAGTATGTAAAAGCTCAAATGTCTGGCCAGGTTGAAAATCTTTTACTTCTAATTCTTTAAAGGGGAACTACAGATTTTACACACAAAAGACTGTTAACAGATGTTGAAGAGTGTGACTGCATATGTGAATAAATCTGCATAGAGCCTTTTGTGGCTCTAGAGGAAGCTGTGTGAAGTATAATAAATTAACTCAAGTGATGTCACTTGGGTCAGCATTAGTTGTGGCTGCAGACTACAAGTTTGAAAATGAAAAAAAAAATAAAAATCTGAGGGTGTGGAGTTCAAAACAAGTGAGTTTACCAGACCTCTGTGGCCTACTCCTTATCTCTGCCTATGTTTAGAGACTCGAAGCTAAGTTAGCCACAACTAGTATAACAGACCAGAATATCAGACAGATGTCAGCAGTTGTGTTGCATTGTGGGTGATGTACCCACAGGCACCAGGTTTTGACAATAAGGAAGACTGTGTGAAATAAAAAAAGATGATATCTCTTGTCCTGTCATTTTTCAATCCCATGCCCACTGGTTCCTACAGAGCATGTAAATATTTAACAACAGGTCACATTTATGGATTTATGTAACAGGTACTCTTTTAAAAAAAGGAAAAAATGAATTAAACAGCTGGGCACTATAGTTTTGAGTAAACTGTGGACTATTTTCAGCCCTGGATTTAGTTTGCTACTGAGAATTTATGGTAGCATACACAATGAACGTTGGAATAAGAGCCCATGGTCATTGTGATGAAGGTATTAAGGAACATGTTGGCCAGTCCAACAGTGTGGCTTGTATTTCTTTAAGTTTTGGACAACAATGGAGCTCTGTGGCACAGACGAATAAGCTATATCTGGCTTTGAATACACAGAGAATACTTGCTAGTATCACAAATTCATTGTTGGTTTCACTCTATTCATTGGGTATTGTTGACCACCAGTCTTGTCCTTTAAACAAAACGCCTAACCCAGATGTGCTGGGTACTACCTGGTACTAGACACTGCACCATCCATCTTTTCATCTTAGAAACCTTGTTAAAAATGTTCATCGACATGTTAGCTTCTTAATAAAATGAGTTGTCGCAGTGCAGTGGCTAGCATTGTCACCTTACAGCAAGAGGGTAACTGGTTCAAACCTGTTGGGGGGTTCGAACCCTGCAGTGGGAAAGCCCTTCTTTGCTGAGTTTGTATGTTCTCCCCTTATCAGCATGGCTTTTCTCCTGGCACTCCAGCTTCTTCCCACAGCCCAAAGACATGTAGGTTAGGTTAATTGGTGACTCTAACTTGGCCATAAGTGTGAATGGTTGTCTGTCTCTATGTATCAGCCCTGTGTCAGACTTTGACCTTTGACCACAAAAATCGAGTCAGTTCAATTTTGACTCCAAGTGGAAGTTTGTGCCAAATTTAAAGAAATTCACTCAAGTTGTTCTTGAGATATCACCTTCACAAGAGTAACAAGGTTACAGTGACTTTCATATTTGATTACAGTAGTTCATTGTTGAATCCAAGCTGATGTTTGTGCAAAATAATTTAAGACATTTCCTTGTTCTTGAGATTTCATGTTCACAAGGATGGGACAGACGGCGACCTGAAAACATAATGCCTCCAGCCACTGCTATTGCTGGCGTGGAGGCATAATAAGAAAACACAGGCAGAGGGCAGAGTCTCTGCATATAAATCCACCACCACTCACTTCTAGTGGCTCATAGTGATGATTGAGAGGTATTACTGTATGAATCTATACATTATTTAGGAAAATCCTGCATAGAATA
>JAPZEB010000002.1:7660057-7672150 GCA_029783705.1 Chaetodon striatus
GACAAGGAGAGATAATAAAATGCAGCTATACTAGTTAAATAACCCTGTAATATCTTAACAAATACTGTCAATGGTATTGAGACATTTTTATTGTGATATAGCAAAATTTAATATATTGTTACATCCCTATTAGCCAGTAACATTTGTTTGTAATTTTCTTCAATTCAACTAATTACAAAGACAAAGTCCAAATTTTGAGTCACTAAATGTTCCCGCTGTCTTCCTCAGTAAAAGGCCCTCCCTGCTTGTTGTGGAAAACTGTTTGTCTGAGTGAGTAACTTAAAGTCTCTATGGATACCTGAGGAGATATAAAAAGTTCTGCTGACTTCCGAACCTGTCCCCATCACTGTTTATTATTTGGATCTGGTGTTGCCGTCATAAAGTTGCAGGGGCGTTTATGAGAAGCTGAAGATGATGCACTGCGGGCCGTGCCCCCTTGAGGAGGACACTTTACCACCCACCAGCACCGGAGCTGCCCGCGCTTTGGCTGACACTGTGATTCTACAAACCCATCAAGGATGAAGTGAATGTGTTGATGTGTTGTCTGAAGTGTTTAGAGCACCGAGTTAAAATCAGATCCTCGTGTATAACACAGCATAAGTACAACATCTGCGGATCATCCGGAGCAAGAAATTTTAATGTAATCATGAGGGTTTTGTGCCTCATTTCATCATATAACACCAAGACAAACAGAAGGCTTTTCTCAAAGAATGACAGCAGATAGTGGTTAACTCACACTTATCTTTGTAGCATCCTTTGGCATCTCCTCCTCAGGAGCCACCTAGAAACAAATATTTGTGATAAATCATTAATTAGTTAGACTGAGGTCATGAACATTAAAATGAGATTATAATTACAAAGTGTCAACTAATGATGATGCACACAGATAGTGTGTCAATTTATGCATGAATGTTTGTTTAATGCACACAGGATCTTTTCAAAATAAACTTAAAATGTAAGCAAAGCACTTTGTTTTTAGGTTTACTTTCTTAAGTTTAGGTAACAAAAGCATGTGGTTGGTTTTAGAAAAAAACATCATTGTCATGTGACATATGTCACTAGCATAGTATGTAACATACACTAGCACACTTCTGCCACCCTGAGCAGACCTTCTCGCTCTCTATCTTATGGTAGTTGCTCATAGCGTCAAAAAATGCTGCTGCCCGATGCCTCTCATACCACTGCTAAAGGGTGCCCTGGTGTGTCCGTAACTGACACTGAGGCCCACTGATCAAATGCTGGTATCTGATGAGTTGGGAGTGCAACTGGGTTGGCTTTGTGGCCTCTTTTAGTTTAGTTTTACTTAAATTTACAATATATGGTTCAGTCTGACCTGCTCTTATCAGCCCCTGTATGCAGCCATCACCAAACAGTACTCAGACAAAGTTAGCAAGTGGCAGATGAACATAGTCGAACACCTTGTGAAAGATTTTTCTCTCTTTTATGAAGACTGAAACAGAGTTGAAACTAGAGTTGATATTAGACTTATGTTTGTCTGCTGACAAGAAACCTCAAGTTCAAATGAATGTTGCTCTTTATTTGCCATACGTTAGGGCTAAAACACTTTACTTTAGGGATATGCCGTTAGCTGCTTGTTTGTCTGCTTGTTTTGATTATTTTCTGCCCCATATTGGCCAATAATTCATGATGCAGCTTTAAAGATAAAAATACAAGCATAAATGTGTAATCACAGGAGATACAGTGATGTATACCTTATAGACACCTTTTAAGGATAACTCTGGTTTATTAGAACTTGGGTCATATTTTTGTAAATTTTAATGGGTTATTATTACATGAAAAACAAGCGGTCAAACACTCTTAAAGGTTGTGAACGAGCCAGTAGTTTTGCCAGAAAATCTAAACCACTTTACTTTAAAATAAAACAAAAGTGAGCGCAATCCCTCATTGCACAGACAAATGCTGTGCTCTACAACTGCGGTAAATACTTAAGGTCAAAGTTGAACCATGAAGTCTGTCTTTAAACTGTGATGGATAAATAAATCCAACATTCACTTTCATCTTCTCCTCCAAATAAGCTTGTCTAATCTGCGAGTTAGCAGGTTGATTGTCTGACTGCTTGTGTTTCTTGCCCCTCTTAGACTTCTTTCAGTAATGTTCCCATGCTGTCATATCTTAGAAATGAAATTTTGAGTGCAGTGTATTATTACAGATAAGAATGATGGCCAAAACTATATAAAAGAAAATATGTTAAAGATATCCTTAAATATCCCTTAAGCTAAAGTCCTTAATGGAGGCTGCTGGCCAATTTTAGCTTATTATTTCACATCCGAAGGCAGTCAGAGTTCCTGTTATGGACCTACTTCATTGGTTGTCCAGGGCTGTCTGTCCGTCCAGTCGAGATGGTTCCTAATGTACCACCACTGGATCTCCAGTGAATATGAGGGCGTTCCCGCCCCTCTGAAGGAGCAGGCCATCTCCACGTCCTGACCTCTTTGAGCAGTCATATCATGAGGCACCTCTGTGAACATGGCTGCAAAGACACAGAAAGAAGTCACGGTTAACAAATGGTGTCAAATAGAGAAAGTCTAAAGATGATGTGATGTAGCAGCATCACCACAATAATTTTCCGAATGCTAATATTTTTTGGTTCAGCATGGTAAAAGGCGAACTCCAAAGCAAAAAAATACCATAATAACAACAAGTATTACAGCAGCCTTGACACCAAGAAGAACTCAGTCATGGAAAAAGATGTAGTCTTCCTCGGTTGTGTGATATGGTGAGACTCACGATGAAAAGTATTTTTAAAAGGTGAAGACCAACTGTTGCCTGGTAGTACAAAATGAATTGTGGTTGATACCTGACAGAGAAATGTCAGAGAAATGCTTAGCCTAAAACCTGGAAAAAACAACAACACAAAGGTCAAAGGAATGTTTCGAGAATTGATTTTAAGATACTACAAGTTCTAGCAGCACGAGTTCCTGAGGCAGGTTTCTGGCCACCTTTAGTCTTCAGCCTGGACACAGGAGGTTAGTACCTACGGCTGTTAGGTTATGCTCAAGAGAAAGATAGAGATATCTGAGAGCCTGTAAAAACTGAAAATGTCAACTCTTCTTGGAATTAATCTTAAAATATAGGAGAATAAAAAAGTCTTTAAAACAGGGAACATTTCAACCTGTCTGAGTTTGTTAAAGCCTCTCTGCAGCATTCTGTACACATCAAATGTTCTGCATATTTTAAGGTGAGTCACTAAAATCAGAAGAGTATTTTAATCTACTAAAAAGGACACAGTATTGTATCAAATGCTGCACCAAGGTCAGGAGCACTGACGCTGAGCAGTCATCTGCATCAGCATTCATACAGATCCTTTTTCAGTGGTTAGTTTATACATGAAGGTTTAAGGGATCAATACAGTTTTACAAGGCTGGGGATACAATGTAAAGATACACAACATGAAAGAAGACTTTAATTACAGGAGCATCAAGCGCAATTTAATATTATAGTTTGAAGGTGTTCAAGGACTCGTGCAGCTTCTCAAATTCATTTCACACTGGGTTTACATGACAAATAAAATTAAGAAAAAAAGTTTTATTTTTATTTCTTCCCCTGGCCTTTAACACTGTAAAGTCCCATTTCAAAAACATGTCAAAAGGACCAAATGCACTGAAAGCGATAATTGCAGAGCCTCATTTGTTGTGCGTCATTTAATCCTATGACGCACTGCAGGTACCAGATTTTAAATTTCAACATCCAAGGACAAGCAGTTGCAATTCCTATGTAGTCAGGCACAAGTGTGTATGCTTTAAATACCCTCTATTAATCTTCTATACATTTCTATTGAGTAGCCTATGACTTTACAGGAGGGAAACTGCTCGATGCGTGCTGATGCTTTCATCAGTTGGTTAGCAGTAAAGCCACGGGGGACCAGTCATCTCTCCTGGTCTTTTATTTTTCTTCCAGGTGGGTGAAAGTCTCTTAAAGCACAGCTAATCATACCTCAGTACCATGGTAATTAATTACTATTGTTAGGTTTATGCAGCAAGATAAGTGGGTCTGTTACGCTAATGCAGCTACCAAGGGTATAAGCTTTTACGTTGTTATTTCTAGTATCTGACATGTGACATCACGATGGTTTAGATGTATAGTTGTATAGATGTTGGCGGGGTAGTTGTTTTCATTTCGCATTGCCAAATTAATTGTGCAAGAAGTTTTGAGCTAAGCTAACAGAGTTAAGGTCAGCTGGCACCCAAAACTGTTGTGCGCTCTCGCTGCACGTCCGCCTCTCTGTCTCATCTCTCTGCCTCACTGACTTTGGTCACTGGGTCCTCATTTGATGCTTCAACATAGAAACAAAGTCAGAGTGGGCACGTCAAAGCAATTTGACTCCCCTTTAAAAATGCTTTTGATGCATGTTTGGCTATTTAAAACAATACGTAGGCTTCAAATCTCGTGTCAGGCGTATTCAGTGCTTTTGGGCCTTAAGAATTTATGTTGTTTGTTCCTGCTCAACAGAATTCACATCATTTACAATTTTATTATTATCTCAAATCACAAGTTGAGGTAGTTTGGGCTCCTAGACCCTGAACATGCTGGAGATATTATATAGCTGATCTGGCGTGTGAACTCTTTTCATCCCTCAGGAGGAACAGGAAAACGTCGCTGGGAAGAAGGACATCTGGAGTACTTTACTTAGCCGGCAGCCACTGTGACTTGGCCCCAGATAAGCAGCAGAAAATGGATGGATTGAAATCACAAGTGTCCGCTGATTATAGTTTGACGAGAAAAGTGTCCAAAACACTGACGTTTCCCTCAAAGGAATTAAACAAGTAATGATCCAATGTCAGGGATTTTTTAGAGGATAAACACCTCAGCAACTAAGACATAAACTTAATTTCATAGCCACAAAAGACCAATAGCAAAGCCTACAAAACCAGAGGTAATAAAGGGGCAGCATTTCAAAGAAAACCCCAGGACTCTCCTTGGTAGACTCATGGACAGGAATCCATGAAATTAAGTTATTTTAGCATTGGTGACCCCACATAGCAAACATTAGAGCATCAAATTCTAGGGACCCACTAAAAAATACTTTTGTGACTGTGACTGTGTAGCCCTGCATGCTGTTATTCTTTCTGTATGCCCACAACTTAAAGCCTATTGTGTTAGTGCCAACAAAATCCTCTTACAAAGTTTGGTCCCCACCAAGCTTCACAATACTGTTAAAACATAACCCAACAGAACAACTATCATCCTCACATCGCACTAGGGAACCCTGAATATTATTATCTTTGCATAAAGATTTTGTTTAAAGGGAGTCATAAATCTCCTTTACTCATGACTATCCAGTGGCATTCATGAAGAGGGAAAGTTATATTTATTTGTTCCTCTTAAACAATAGGTAAAAGGAGACAGCAGCATTTTGTATTGTATCTTGCTGCAGTAGGCTACTGATCTGTATTTTTCTTAGCCTCTCAGTGGTTTCTTCAAACTGATTATGTGCAAGTTCTGGAAAGAAAAATTTAAGACTCACTGGCGCTGCTGAATTCTACCCAGAAACGCATTTTTCACCAAGTTAAAAAACAGAGACAAAAATAAAATTAAAGAGCAAAGATGTGAATTTACAAATTGGCATGGCACCACACTCTGGGGTTTCTTGGATCACTAGTAAACACATCAGTATTTGAGTACTGAAAAGCCATAGCAGGTATAGAGAGTGTAAGCCAGGCAGACATTTCTTAACAATCACAGGCCTTTACTGTCAGAGGGTAATAACATGGATATATCTACAACTAACTATTACCATGGGATGCAATTTGCTAGTTGTCCATTAGTTTTTGAAGTGAGCTGTCACAACTTGTACTATAAACTTGTGTATCACAAAACATGACACAGGTTGACAAGGAGTGCTTGAATGGACCATTAATTTTGGTCTCTGTGAGACTGTCTTTTAAGAAGAGGAAGCGCCAGCTCTTTGACTGGGACACATCTGGAGTGACAGTTGTGTGTCAGCTGACACTAGACCGACAGTGGAACAGTGAACAGACTTGGCTCAGGCTGAATGTCAAATGTCAGTTATCATTTGGTGGGCAGTTTTATCCAAATCGTCTTACAGTGCCATGAGTAAAGGCTACTGAATTTTTTTGGAATCTCTACATCTGGCTTCTCATAAATGTGCTTTGAGCAGTCAACTCTGCAGGACCAGAATAATCCTCTCACTTGCATCTTTTTCTCATCAAGTGAAACCACAGATGAAGTCTAACTGTCAAATTAAAGGTTGGCCTTTTCTTTTGAGTGGATCTCAGCAGGTCACAAGCAACTTTTCCACCACAGTAACTTTCATCGTTTACGCAAGCTTTTCAAAAACCTAAGCGCGTTTCCACCAAAGTTACGCGCGGAAAAAACTTTTCCTCAACCCCAAACTTTCTCTGGTAAAAGTACCTAGTAGCGGGGAAGGACTTTTCAGATTCCCCAGAATTATTGAGGGGCGGGGCTATGTGGTCAAGAATGCCGATTGGTGGAACACACACTGGCAGTGTTCCACACTTCTGTGCCAGTGTGGCTGCAAAGTTCATTTCATTTCCACAAGCTTCACTTGGTTTGTGTTTTGATCATTTGGAAAATGGAGCAAAGGAAGAGAAGCTACGAGAAGAGGACGGACGACAAGGTCCATGCTCTTTTGAGCGTATTTGCCGAAGGAAATTCAGCGGGACTTTGAGTCAGTGACTTGAAATGACTGAGTCTATGGAAGAATAGCCGACAAGCTGGTGGAGCTAAATATAGGGCACACGCCGAAACAAATTCATGAAAAGTTGAGGAAACTTAAGCAAGATTATAAGAAGCTGAAGGACCACAACAGTCGCAGTGACCACCGTTTTAAAAAGTGGTATGACCAGCTCGATGCTTAGTGTTTGTGATAAAACCATCAAAACTTTTGATGGTCTCGCTGTCCTTGTCCTACTGCCAAAGTTCATCTTACATTGGCTCTCAAAAACAGCAGCAATTTTCTCACACGAGCTCTATGGATCGGCACATCCATCACATCTACTGTACTTTACCTACTTCTTCTGTCTGTAGAATATGTCTGGATGCTACAAGTGTTTAAACTTAGCCTACATTGTCTTGATTTAACAATATAAAATCAGTGATGGTAGCTTGGTTTCTAATTGCCATTAAAAACTAGAGACCATCTTGCCATGGGATCGCTCCAGCTGTGATACCCCCCTACTTCTTGCCCCTATGCCTAGACCACAACCACCTTCAAACTTTATTGTGATCTCAACTGCACTCCTGTAAAGTTTTGTGACTGCATCGATTGTGAAATTATTGTGCTGACAAACTCTTTCCACAGACAGAAAGACAGACACACAGACAGACATATAAACACCAGGCAAAATACTCAAAATGGCTTCTGTTGTAATTCCTGCTATAATTGGTGTCACCAGGACCACATTTAGCCATGATGATACACACCAAAGGCTCAGCTGTAGAGCAGGTCATCTACCAATCAGAAGATCAGCAGCTTGATTCCTGGCATGTCAAAGTATTTTTGAGATACTGAACCCAAAACCGCTCCCAATGGCTGCTCCATTGGTGTGTGAGTGTGTGTGTGAATGGGTGAATGTGACTCATAGTGTAAAAGCACTTTCAGTGGTCAGATGACTAGAAAGGTGCTATACAAGTGCAAGTCCATTTACTATTTACCATATATAAAAATGGACAACACGTCTCCACTTCTTCCATTGTACAAAAATGAAGCCAAAACTTCCAGGATACAGCCGCTGCCATCTTGCTCTGGTCATGTGATTTGGAGCCTGTGCAGTAGAGATCTCAAAGAAAGTGGATGAAATTGGCCAGTATTTCTTTTAACAATGGGAAGCAATTACTAACTCCATATATAGGCTCATGAAACTAATAGGAATTGCATTTTCAATACTCTGACTGTCACAATATTTTCAACCCGTCATGTGGGAATTCCCCTTGAAACTAGGAGATCATACGTGTTTTCCCTCCGTTGAAATCCTTTGTCACAGATGAAGAGTTTTATTCCAGAGATCAGCACCATGTGATTTAAGTTAAATTGACTATTTAATGTAACTGAAGTGTATCTGCCTTGCTGAGCTTTTTCCTGACAGCAGAGTGACACTCCAGAGGATTTTGTGTATTTTCAATCATGCAGCTATTCAAAAGAAAGTACAAGTTCTCCTACAAGCTTTAAAATGTCTTAACTTTTGCCCCTGCTCATAGATTTGTCTGGCTTATTCAGTCAATAAGCATGAGTCAAACCTGCACCAACTAAGTGCCGCTCATAGATTCAACCCCGGCTGCTCAACCACTGAGGCTGCGCTATGGATCCGTCTTGTATTACGAGAGCAGTACAAGCCTCAAGTCATACATCCCTCTTGTACATTGATCAAATCTGCTTGTATTTTTCATTTGTGAAACCCGAAACGCACCAGGTATCGATTTGACATTACACAGCCGGAGCCGGCAACAATGCCCACAGCCCCTCTTCTTGTTGATAATATTCAAAGCTGGGACATAAAACTGCTGTGTAAGAGATAGAGCCTCTGAAGTTGCTCTCAGCAATGATAATCTGTCTTTTCCCACTTAACTGTGAAACCCGCAATGCAAAATACAATGCACATTTCCGACCTGATGCCTCACACATTTGCAGACCACAGGAAAATGTGATAGTCATCAGTAGTCCATTATAATGTAAGGGAGATAATTCTCACCGAGTAATTTACAAAATCCACACAGCGAATGCAAATCTGATCACATGAGGTCCTGTTTCTTTCAGTAAAACATCTTAATTTGAATATTTCAGCACAGATTTGATACTTGAAAACTGCTTTTACTGTAAAGAAAAATCCCACATCTTTAAAGGCCCAGTGTGTGAGATTTAGGGGACTTTAGTTGCAGCAAGCAGTAAGGATTTCAGCTTCCAGCTGAAAGTTGTCCTAGTTTGAATTCAGTAAACTTCCAGGATATAGCCACTGCCATCTTGCCCTGGTCATGTGATTTGGAGCCAGAGTCTGTGCAGTAACGATCTCCACAGTAAGCAGTCAGGATTGTAGATTGCATCTAGCCGAAAGTTCTCGAAAGTTCTGGTTTGTATTCCTTCAGTATTCATTGTTCAAGAGGTATTTACCAGGAGACGAATTATCAGCAGAGGTCTCCATCTCTCCAAAACACTCCAGTAATTTAGACAGCTAAGAACACTGAAAATAGAAGTTTCACGCTACATATCCATGTTGCTCTGATATTGTTTGGCATGTTTTAGCTGGGCTGCTAACCTAGCACCTGCTAATGTGTGCTCACCTTTTTTTGATCCAGGCATTCCAGAGATTTTTACATGGAGCCAAATTACCTGCAGAGGTCTCTTCCTCTACAAAACAAAGTGATCCCAATGATTTAAACCGGTGATCCCAGTGATTTAAACCGGTGGAAAAATTAACTAGTTTCACATTACAAGTCAGTGTTTTTCAACACTATTTGGGATCTTGGATGCAGGCCACTTGCCCAGCTCCTGCTAATGTGTGCTTACCTCTTTTTTCCAATAACATAAGATCCAGATGTTCAGGTGGTTTTTACAGAGAGCTGAGATTATCTACAAAGGTCTCTTCCTCTCTAAAACAAATGGATCCAGTGATTTAAACCAGTAAAAACACAGAATAAAGCAGTTTCATGCTGCAAATTGGTATTTCCCCAACATTTTTTGGCATGTTGAAGAGAGGGGCCTAGAACCTAGCACCTATCCCCTTTTTCCTCTTATAACTTAAGATCCAGAAGTTCAGGAGGTTTTTGCCAGGAGCTGAATTATCCAAAAAGGTCTCTTCCTCTCCAAAGCAAATAGGCCTGGCGATGAAAACCAGTAAAAACACAGATACAGCAGCTTCTTGTAAAAAAAAGTCTGTGTTTTCCGAAGTTATCGTCACAGAGGGGCTGCATGGTGGCTGTCACTGAAAAGCAGAAATGTGAAAATGCAAAAACACAAATGGCCCAATTTAGAGCGCAAGTGTTTGGTTTGTCCATTCTGGGCTACTATTGAAACATGGCAGCACCACATGGTGATCTCCACTGACGTGGACCTGCTTCCTATGTAAATGTAAACGGCTCATTTTAACATAGCGAAAACACTCAGATTCTTATTTTCAGGTGATTATACACTCAAGAAAACATACTTAGTATATTATATTCCTTTTCTGCCAATATATCCCCCCAAATCCTACACACTGGACCTTTAAATGAAACCTTTGAATCCTGCTCTGCAAATCTCTATATTCCATTGATTCTGGTTTGACGATGATTCAAGCATGTGGCTACAGTCACCCCTAAGCTCCACTGTCATTGTTGAGGCCATAAAAGGCTGCGATGAGTTTGGGTCTGCTCACCCTCAGGCATTATCATTATCTCCAAGATAAACAGTGGAAGGCTCTCCGCAAATCAGTGCTCAAAAGCTACAGTACAGCAGCCATCCATGTCAACCCATTTACCACAAGAGGAAGGGAACATGGATGGAGAAATTAATATGAGAGAAAGAGCGCTCACGAGAGCGAGGGGAAAAAAAGCAACTCTGAATGTGTTTGTGCGATGAATGAGAAAATAAATCATCAGCAGAGATTGAATTAATGAGCGGGTCTGTGTTTATGAGGGCGAGCCTGTGTGCGTTTGTGAGGGACTAATATATCGCAAGGATAAAGGGAGGAATTAATATGCGACTGTGCGGGTGACAGAGAGAGAGTGGCAGGAGAAGAGGAGGAAGGCGGAGGACAATGTGTGAGGTAGCAGATAGCTGTGGGCGGGTGCTGTGGGGACGCCTGTTATTGTTTATTTCTTTGACAAATGGAATGTGGTAATTACAGCCGTGATAAAAGGGGAGCAGGAGATGTTTCTCTGTGGCGAGGTATTACTCCAGCCTACCTAAATCTCCACCTTACTCCATCTAATAGCTTGTTTACTTCCCTCCAAAATGACAGTGTTTCAGAAAGAAATAATTTCAAATAAAAATCACAGGAGTTACTCCAAAATTGATATACTGTGAATAAACACACACGTTTAGCTTAATGAGCGGGAGGAGAATAATTGTGGCAACAGACTCACAAATCAATGGACTTAATATTTTTACAAAAACAATCAAAAGGCTTTTTGTAATAAAAAAAGAACGGTTGTAGTGATGAACCCAAAGAGAATTATTACCCAACTTTGTAGGTTAAGCCTCTTTTGTCAGAGTTGTGTGTCGTCCAGCTTGTTTTGGAGTTCATTTGATTCAACTTTAATGTTGGTTGCATGCCATTAAAATGTCCCGCCACGCCTAAATGTAATGGAGCCACCATTATCGTTATTAGTTAGTTTAATAGGTGACAGGAAGTGAACACTGTTGGTAAGCTACCAGTTAAAAACAGGCTCGGTAGAGAATGCTAACATGCTGACCGATTTGATATTTTTGTGTTTTTAGCTGAGCTAGACAGGAAAATATTCAGTTAGACAGATGGGTGATGCTGTTTGGCCCTCATTGTTCTCTGTGAAGTTTGCTCCCCTTGTGTTTTATGTGGAGTGAACACAGCATCAGACCACATGGTAACTTTGAGCTAATTTGGCCCTTTGTGCTCTGATTAACTTGGCATGCAGTCATAATTTTGTTTTACTAAAAAAATAACCCCTCGCAATTTCTCCTGGTGTTCTTTAACACTGTTTTGGAAGATGGAAATATTAGATGTCACAACAGAGAGAAAAAGTGACATAATATCTTTTTAAATAAGTGCTGTGTGGTTGATGTTATTTATGTAGATGTGAAGAGTAATTTGATTTCAAAAAGTAACAGAAAACTAACAACAGAATATTAAAGAAACTTCAGAGAAACTAACAACAAAACTACAACCAACTCATAAACATTACTGAGTGATGAGCCTACATTACTTTCCTTACCAGCTAGCAGCAAACATTTTCATGACTCAGCCTAGCTCCATTAGAGGTACCTTGAGCAAATTCCATATAATGTAATTGTCATATCTTTTTTTAATTAAAGACGTATGAACACTGGAGGGAGCTCGGAATAGAGCCGTTGCTCCTTTGCATCGCAAAGGGCCAGCTGAGTTAGTTCAGGCATCTGATCAGGATGCCTCAGAAAAATTTCAC
>JAPZEB010000002.1:7749149-7760161 GCA_029783705.1 Chaetodon striatus
CAGTAGGGGGCGCTATATTTATCACAAATTATTGACATGTAGATGTCTTCAGAGCAGGACTGTCATCAATCCTGTGAAGTTTAGGGAAGATTGCACCATGTATGCTGGATTCATACACTACTTCCTGTTTCGTGGCGAGACCTCGAAGTTTGAGGCCCCACCACGGTTGCACGATGTGACGACAAATCAAGCTTTTGATAACTGTTCTTCTACAATGTGTTGTGGTCGGACAGACCAATGAGAGATGTGCTTCAAAGCATAAAACAAGACATTTTCTATTACCAGTAGGGGGCGTTATATTAATCACAAATTATTGACATGTAGATCTCTTCTCTTGTCCAATCCTGTGAAGTCTGGGGAAGATTGGACCATGTCTGCTGGAGTTATAAACTACTTCCTGTGTACTTCCTGTTTTGTGGCGAGACCCCGAAGTTTGAGGCCCCGCCACGGTCACACGCTGTGAAGAAAACTCAATCCTGTGATAACTTTTCTCCTTCAATGTGTGTAGGTGGGAAAGACCACGTTTGAAGTCGATCCGATAAAATCTGTAGGAGTTCGATCATTCACGACCCCTGTAAATGGTCAAAAATGCATCAAAGTTGCAGAGTGAATTCAAAATGGCAGACTTCCTGTTGGGTTTAGGGCATGGCTCCAAGAGGCTTTTTTGTACATCTTGGAGTGTTACACATGCCTGCCACGTTTCATACATGTAGGTTAAACCACCTTCGGGGGCTGCTTCGTTGAATATGACTTGGAGGCACTACTGAGCCTTTTTTTGCACATTATCATGAAACCCCAAAATATAATATAATGATATAGCTTTGATGTTTTGCCATATTGACAAAAGTTGCTGAAACTTGACTCTATGTGGACATATCTTTCCAAAACTTCACACATATGATAACAGTCCAGCCCTGAAAACATCTACAGAGAAATTTTGAATCAGCTTCACAGCGCCACCTACTGGCGGGAGAAAGTTACTTTTTTCATTCTTTCATGTTTTGCAGATAAATAGTCCCAAGACCTTGATGATGATCAGAACAGAAGCTTTTGAGTTTTCGTCAAACGCTGTCACCGTGGCGCCGCCTTATTCAGCATAAAACACAAAGTTATTTTTGAGGGCAAGGAATACTTGAAAACTTACGAAACTTGGCACACACATCAGAAGCCCCAAATTGTGTTGTCTGATATGATTTTTGTGTTTTGATGTGCCAAGATGGCTCAACAGCACCCCCTACAATTTTTCGATAAAGCAGCCCCTGAAGCTGGTATGACGTATGTATATGAAACTTGATGGGCATATGTACACTCCAAGATATACAAAAAAAGCCTCTTGGAGTTATGCTCTAAACCCAACAGGAAGTCTGCCATTTTGAATTTACTTTTGCCACTTTTGTGCATTTTTGGCCATTTCCAGGAGACCTTGAAGAAGAAAAGTTATCAAAAGCTTGAGGTTTCGTCAAAGCTGTCACCGTGGCAACGCCTTATTCACCATAAAACACGAAGTTGTAACTCGTCATAGAGATTTTATTTTATACAGTCTTTGCTTCATACAAGCACAATAAAATACCAAAAACGTACTGAAGAACATCACTGCTCGAGACACAACTCCCTGGTGACATTTCATTTCAAGTTAACAAAGCAAAGCCGAAATTTTCAATGTTTCATGTGAATACATCCATCGAACAAGCTGCCTGATATAAAGCTAGAGTAAACGAGACAACACAGGGAGGAGGACGGAGGGAGGGAGTGGTGAAAGGAAAAGGAGAGATGCTTACGTGTTTCTCTCCTTCGATCCTCTTGTCAGCCTGTTGAACAGCCTCCAGGTACTTAAAATGCATCTCCATCAGTCGATCAACCTGGAGAGAGAATGAAACAGACAGAGAGAAAGTGAGAGAAAGCAGCAAGAAAAAAAGAGAAATATGATGGGGAAACAAGAGAGCACAAACAAGAGGCAGAACAAGATGAGACTTGATTCTTTTTAACTGTTTGCTGCCAACTGCTTAGATTATTATGGGGAGGGTTTATTGAGTGGAAAACAAAGACAAGCAAATATACTTTTTTAAGATTTTAATTAGTTGTATTACCATGAAGTCTAAGAAATTAAACATTCCGTTAAATTAACAAATAACCGAGACAGTGGATGCTGGAGATGAGACTCTGGGATGTCTCAGTGCTGAAGAACACATCCACGTTTGATTTGCACAGACAGTTTTCTACATCAAAAGTCATGCATCCTATTAAAATGGCCCTGAGCAACACACTGAATGAGACATTTTTGCATATGTGAGGGGAATTGTGGGAGTAAAAGAAAAAAATGTAGCTGAGGTGTCAGGTTTGATATTTTAATCATCACTTTCTAAAGTTCTGTAACATGTGGCAGAACTCAATACACGCAGGTAGTGACTGACTGAGTGACCTGAATGTGAACCTGAATGTATTTAACCTGCCACGCACATGTCTGCCTCTTCCCTCTGGTAAAAATGAGATCAGAATGATACATACTCAGATATAGTCACTTTATGATAATCACACAATTCATCTGGTTATTTGTTGCAGCTAAATGTCTTCTGTGTCACTCTTGACGTTTTAAAGGCCTGTTTATGCAACATGTGGCCTTGATAAACACGTGAATGAAGAGAGTGACGTCTGTCCAAGGGGCAATGAGTGCTAATTAGCACTGAAGGCAACAGCATAGATTGAATATTCTCCTAACAATTTGATTTTTTTTACAATCTATTCGATCATTACAGTCAAAGCATCAACATTTGTGTATCAAAGACACAGAGGAAAATAATAAGACAATGTCATGCTGATGTTTTGGCCAATTTATCAATTCATTACCGTTTTCCCATTTACACATTTAAGCTACCTGGACTAAAATATCAACATCCAAAGAGGTTTTATTTTCAAGTTAACAATAGATAATGAAGATTATAAAAGTATGAATGGGCAGTCCAAGAAAATAGTATTTTATTAAAAGATAATATAAAAGAAACAAAACATTTTGGGGTTTTTTTGCAAACTGTTCCATTTCAATCTAAAGATTCATGCATGAAAAACATGTACAGCTGCAGCTAAGTATTATCTTCATTATCAATTATTCTGAGGGTTATTCTCCAAATTAATTGTTTCATTTAGGGCAGCATATGAAACATCAAAAAGTAGTTAAAAAATGCGGGAGGTGATGTTCTTAAATTGCTAATGTTGCTGTATATCAGTCCAGATATTTTGTTTATTATAATATATGATAAAAACATGCAGCATATCTTCACAGTTATATTTGGACCTTTTGCTTGAACATTACTAAAACTATTAATTATCAAATTAGTTGCTTTCGGTTTGTTAATTGATACATTGATTAATCAATCAATTAATCATGGCAGCCCTAAAAAAAGGAAGAGTTAAAACTACAGTAAAACTATAGTAGAATAACCTTGTGTTGCAAGTGCAGTATGATATAAAATATGTAAGCTTTAAGTGATCCTAATTTGTCTTAAAGCCTCAGAAAACTTGGTTTCAAAACCTAACTGTTATTCTAAAACATGAAATTTTAATGACTGGATGAGCAACAATAAAAGTTAAAGTTCAGAGAGATTTTGTAAAGGTTTCATTTATTAAAAGTTTAAGACTGAAAAATTCAGCCAATTTGAGTCATCGGGACTGTGTGGGTGTGGACTGATCACAGTTGATTTTCAGTGCCTGGCAACATAGGCAAACAAACCCACAACAGCCAACACATTTTGATTTAAATGATGCTGTTTGCTGCCCTGGTCCACAGGGTGTCTACAGATATGAACAAATTAAATTAAGACTTTTAGGCCTTTTTAATACCATTCCTGTATAAAGTTTGTGTGTGAGAGACAC
Source organism: Chaetodon striatus (assembly GCA_029783705.1). Classification (NCBI taxonomy): domain Eukaryota; kingdom Metazoa; phylum Chordata; class Actinopteri; order Chaetodontiformes; family Chaetodontidae; genus Chaetodon; species Chaetodon striatus. The sequence continues at coordinate 7,753,017 of JAPZEB010000002.1, forward strand.
ATGTAAGTATTCTTTCCAAGAAAACACACTGATGTCTGTTCAAAATGAACAGTAAGGAAAATTACAACAATTGGGTGTGTTAATGTTGTTTACGTGTTTAATGTACAGGGAATACAAAATGTCATCACAGTCAAAAATGCTATTTATTACTGCAAATTCTTCAGTCTGTCAAATTATTGTAAAGAGTCATTGGGTCTGTTAGGCTGGAGAAATTTTTGTGGTAGTGTGACTGAAAATACTCAAGGCCCATCAAATCTTAATTTTAGAGAACTGAAGACTTTTTAAGGCCTTGTATTAAAAAAACTTAATTAAAGACATGGTAAGACTTTTTAAGGATCTGTAGACACCCCGGTCCAACTAAGCTATGGCCACTTCAAACCAGCTAAACAGAGAAGAAGAAAACACAATAACAGAAATCTCCAAATTGTATTAAATTTGGCAGAAACAGTTTGCTCATATAAAGAAGGAGCTGACTGAAAAAATGTGTTTCTGGGGTGTTTAAAAGTAGAAAATGTAGAACCTGTTCTGATTCAAGAAACTACAGAGACTCTGTAACCTAAGCATATGGATACAGTGATGTGGTTCGGTATGCATCCAGCGTCCCTGACACACCTTCCCTGATAATTTTACATTATGAACCACAAATACGTTTCGAAATCATAGACACAGTGGCGTCGCATGACTTAACTTATACTTAAGTACTTCTTATGTCACAGGCCACTGAGATTGAAACTTGTGTTCAGTTGTTTATATCATCCTGTCCATGATGTGTCAGTATTTGTGTTTCAGTGCTCAACCACCCACCCTCATCCCCAGCTTTTTGAAGCTCTGTGCTGATGGCAAGGAGGACTCCAAGGACTGCTGGTAAACAAAAACCTTGTAATTTTGTCTTCATAACACGTACCCAAAATCACAAATATGTCAGATTTTACTACAGACATTCCTGTAATCTTACATCACAATGTTTGCTGTGACAGGAGATGCTGTATTCTCCCACATTATTTACTTTTACACAGTACCTTACTTGAATTTTTATGGATTATCACAAAGTATCACATTTAATTTGAGGCTTTTCAACTCAAGATGTGACATTTGTGTCATGTTTTGTATATAATCTGTCTATGATTTTGTAAATCAAGTTTTCAGTTTTTTTTTGTTTGTTTGTTTGTTTGTTTTTTCATTTTCAGGTACATTTTCAACACACATGAATACAACCATAATAATAACCAACTATATAACATCAAACACAAATTTAACACTACAGTTTGTAAAAAAAAAAAAAAAAACAACACAAATTTTATTGGGTACCTGTTGAAACGACCACCTGTGGGTCTGGGGACTCACTACATTGAAAACCTACTGAAATCCCTGGCGTATGACACACAAACACCTCAGCTTCCTGATGAAGCAATCTGCTGGCAATCGAAAACAGCAGATACAAAAAAAGAAAGTGAAGGAAGGAGGAGGATAAAAAAGGAAAACAGGCAGAAGATGATGAAAACTAACCTTCTCACAGTCATTCTCTGTGAACTTGTTGAGGAGTCTGCTTCTCTGTTGGGACTTGAGATTTCTCAGCATGGAGGCGATGATGGAGCAGACGTGTTCTGAGGAAAGATAAATGAGAAGTAAAGCTAAAGGTTTTGTTTATATCACAGAGACCATATCTCTAACATTTTTCTAGAGAGACGCAAACTCCCTCCCCTTCCAGTGTCCCTCATGGGACCTTATTTCAGAAAAATATGTACAGTAGTCAACAGCGATAGATAAATATTTTTTTTATCTTGTTTGAATTTAAGTTTCCCCTAGGATTGCAATCGAGCTCAAGTGTGTGATTTCTTTGTTTTTTGCGCAGTTGAAAGATAGAACATCCGCTGACACGGAAAGGGCATTAGACACATATTTGTACATAGTTGCAGATGTCAAATTCAATTTAATAAAATGCTTCACATATCAAATATGTGGGCACAGACATAACATTTGACATCTAGTGTTTTAATCAATATTGTTACTCTGACATTGCTTGTTAAAACAGCAGATGACTGTTAGTGAGTACATACAATATGTCAGCCTCCTACACGATAACATATCATTTCACTAAACCCAAAAGGTGGTACATGTGCTGTAACTTACACTTGAGCTACTGTAATGCTCCATAGTTAAAACAGCAAACTCAAAAAAACTGATCCCTGCACAGCTCATTCACACCCACACCCACAGCCCCGAGAAAGACCAAATCGATTAGCACGTGATAATTTGCAATTACAGCACGCAGCCAGCTAAGCATGGATACAGAGAGTGCACAGAACAAGAGGAGGAGAAAATGTTAATGAAATTTATAAATCAATTTTCATTTTAGAGCATGCTGGAACATGCATAACCATTTTGGCTGTGGCTGAATTACATTTCTCACAGTGATAGAAATTTGTATGGAGCAGCTCTGGGGCCATTTAGCGAGGGGGGAGATCTAAAAACATGTTAATTGACTAAATTAGCAACAAAAACTAGTTAGTCCCATTGAGTGCCCTTGTTAACCTAATTCATGCTATGTAAAATGTGTTATCCCATTCAAAGACCTTCTTACTCACAGGCGGCACCAGTAGATGACAATCACAGTGTAATATTTCTCTATGATATTGAATGAACAATACACTGTGCACACAGGGGGGACAGAATATGACATTGTAAAATCTCTGGATATACAGAGTGGGGGAAAAAATGTAATTGGACTTTATCAACAAGAGGTCAATATCCTCTCTCATCGAGGCTTTGCAGTTGCTAAGCAACAAGAGTACAGGAATCAATCCCATTTCTGCTTTTTAAAAGGGGTCGTGTTTGCTGTCAGCTCCCTTTGTGCAGTCCCCTACGACCCACAGCACCCGTTCTCACAAGCCTCGAGTAGTCTGAGAAAACCGAAGGCTATAACACCTGCTAACGTCAAATCTATCAGAATATACAGGTATCTGTCTGCATTAGAAACACGACTGGCAGCACAAAAAGGCAGGAAAATGCATGAAACAATACAAGTCAAACTGGAGTTATGTTCCTTCAGAAAGAAGATCCATTGAAAATGATCTCTAAAATCTGAAGTGAATCGAATTACTGCCAATTACTGCTTAATATGTGGTCCAGATTCCTTCGAATGAAAAAACACATTTTTGATTTGAACTCCTGAAACTCCTCTGTTCTCCTTTCTATTACACTGAGATCCTCAACATACCCCTCAAATATCTTAACAAATTTAATATGGATTGCCATGAAATGTCATGGTCTACAGAGGATGCAGCATTCCTCTGACTTTTGGTCTAGCACTACAAGCTGGTTGATATTTTGTGGTAAAGAAATTCATGTTCTGCTCAGGATGAATTGGTCATCCTGCAGCTTAGCGCCAGCATCAGGTCAAAATTTCTTACTTTAGTTTATGATGAAATACCATCACCATTTGCTGCACTTTGTGTTAAGGGTTTAACAAATGTTAGCATTCCAATACGCTTAAGTACCATGGTTAACAGGATTAGTATTATACCTGTTAAACATCAGCTCGTCAACATTGTCACTGTGAGCATAACAGCATGCTGGTGTTATTAGCTCTCATTTAGCTCTGAGCTTCTTCATGCAGGTACAGTTAAAGAGAACAGCTAGCATGGCTGTAGACTCTATGTGCTCAGAACTCTTTAATAGTGCAATGTGTAGGATTATGTGGCATCTAGCTGTGACGTTGCAGTGCTGAATCTTCTTCCGTATGCCAAGCGTGTAGTAAATAACCCTCCACCTTGCCAGTTCTGTGATCTCCCTACACATCTCACATCTCAAAAACGAAACACGCTAAAATCAAAATGCATCATCTTGGGGAAAGAGAGCCTTGCCCCTTTTTGTTTCTCTCACTTAAGGCCTTGACACACTAAGTCAACTGTCACTTGTCAGTTGAAGTTGGGCCTTTGTTGAGCGTTTGCCACCCTCGTTGGTGTGGTGTGTATTGAGTCAGCATAGGCGACAGTGGGGCTCATCAGTGAATGAAATCACTCTGGTTGGCAGTTCAGTTTAGCACATGAGAAGAAAAATGGAAGTGAGAAAAGGACACAAACAGCTAAAATCAAGAGGGCGTGAGACCAAAACAGACTTGTTATAAAAGGTAAGACGATTTTTCTTTGGCCATTGAGCTTTTAAGCAGAAACATTTCCTGATGGTTTGTGTTAATATTCACTGGCGCATGTTAAACATGCTCTGTTCTTTCAACATTAGATTGTGTTGTTAATGTGCTAACTGGCTAACTAGCATCATGACAGTCTTTCTGTTAACCTTTTTGAATGAGGATTAAAGACTAATAGCGTCTGCTGGTGTGGAGAGTTATTTCCTCTGACAGAGGTGCAGAAGTTATGTACTGGCTGACCCTCGGCTGTGGTCATTGCTGCGTGTTCATGTGCAATTATTTTGGCCAGTGCATGGCAACATCAGGCGATGCAGCAGGGGGCCTTTATCGCCACTAGTTGTCTGAAGTTGGTTTGATGTGTCTGGGCCTTTACACTCAGACCAAACTCCAATCAAACAGTAAAACTAAGCAGATCTGATTAAATATAAATCAAGATTCTGTCAATGTTTTGCCTATTTCTCACCACAAATGTTTGCAGAAACATATTTTAGCTGTTTAACTGTGATGCGAGATCCTTTGTTACCAGCTGACCGCCATAGTGTTTTCAGGCTAGCCGCAACCAACTCGCATTAGCTCCCAGTGGGAGCGCTTACTGGTTTTGTATAGTGCAGAGCATTCTGGTAATTGTAGGTTTTCTATGTTTGAGTAAAAGCAAATATCACAGCCCTTTTACTGTTTTCTCTGGTTACGCAGCAGCACTTTCAAAAATATTTACATCTCTTAACCGCATACACACCCTAGTTTTATGAAAAGACCATCTTTCCAGCAGTAAAATACTTCTTTGAGAGATCTAAAGCTGTAATACAAACAACATCTTTACATCTGTCTCTATGTGTTACATTAACACACATCTTTTTAACTATTCTTTATGTATGCTCAAAACTGCATAAAACTACTACTAAAACTGTTCAGCTCATTTGTTTAGAAACAAATCAATTGTACCTTATATATGTTTCATAACCTTTTCCATATTTTATTGTGATTGTTCTATTCTATATATATGATTCTTGATTTTTCTGTGATTTGAATTAAGGTTAACGCCTGGATGTTAAGGGGTACATTAAGTGTAAATGACGGGTTTTTGGTTTTTAATAGTGTCTGTCACAGTAAAATCCCTTCTCTGGTTATTACAGGCTGTCTAACTGGTATGACCGGTATTACATATAATAAAAACTGTGTGCACTAGTTGTACATCAGGTACTTTCAGTCCAAAGTCCCCTTATTTTAATGTAGACAACCTTATTTCCTGTACACAATGACAAGGAGGCTAACTGCCATTTCCGAAAGGACGCTACTTTATCAACTTGATCCAAGTGGTAATTGATGTCGCCACCTCCACGCCCTGCCGGGGAGGCTATTGATCGCTGGATGTGGAATGTTCTCTCCAAAGAGTTTAAAACTGAACAGCAACTGCTCTGCTGAGATTCGTGAAAGGGTGGAGACAGGATTACAACTTGGGTACAAGATGGAGGGCAAGGCTGGGTAAAAAGAGCCTTTAGAAAGGTGTTGAATCGATACTTCATTTACATGCTTTGCTTCACACTTAAATCTTAGTATAAAAACAAGGAACAAACAAGAAAACAAGGACAACTTCCATCTTTGATACAAACAACATCTATCACAAAACCTCTTTAAAAGTCATGATTAACAGGAATAATCTAATGCATGCTACAGAAGCAAGACCAGTCTGTGGCACAGTGCTGTCACGCATATTATCTGGTGTCCAGCAGCTCACTGTACAGCATGTACAGCATGTACTGGCATTGTTGTATGGTCTTACTATAGCATCAAAGGTTGACAATCACTGTTCTGGGTAACTGAAGGAGAGTTTGTTGGAGTGTTCACCAAGAAAAGCAAAGACAGCATCCTATGATTAAAACAATAACCACATGGTGTTCACAACAGCACAGAGCACTGTAGCAACTATCACATGAACACAGGCTTCCCTAGGAGCCAACATATTAAAGATGGAAACAACTACAACCTCTGAGTTTACTTTAGCATTTGTAGAGACCTCCGCTGACTTTCATCTTTTACAAGAAGCGCAAAGCTCGGCACAACTGTACAGACCAACAGTATCGAAAACAGTGTGTGAGCATCACAATGTGTGAGCTGGAGGGAACATCAAACGTACACTTGCCGCAAACTGCAAGTGCGGCAACAATTGCCAACAATGAAAGACTGCTGTTGGAGTTGAAACATCCAAAAGGAAATGCTTAAAACCTACCCCTCACATGGAACTCCTTTACAGCAGTAAAAAAGTTCAGTCAATTTTTGCATGAGGTATATTTTAATTCAGAACTACACAGTGCTATGCATGTCCAAATGCTGGTGTTCACCCATCCTCCACTAATCATTCACCGTTTGCCTCATCTTTGCCCCAGGGGATCCATAGCACTAAGTTAACATGCAAATAACCCTGAGAGGCCTGGATTCATGTATTGATTGACAGCTGAGGGAAGTGCTGTGTAGTTCTGAATGACAGAGGAGAACAGATAGGTGGTACTTCACCGACAGACTGGACTAACTGTGCCCTGGGGAGAGCAATCAGCCTCCCTGCACCACAGGCTAACCTGTCAGGGGTTATAGAGACTGCATTCACTGTCTGAAGGAGCAGGAATGAATTCTGACTCTAAACTCTCAGGCCACATCCACAGTAATATGTTTTCATTTTAAAATGACACCCATGCACACAGGCATTTTAAGACTTTTTCAGAAATAATTTCTGTCCATACCGACATATCCGAAAATGCCCATCATGTGACTATTCATGTACAATGAGCACTACGACGATGGCGAAAAGTAAGAGCTGTTACAGTAAGTGACAAGAGTATAAGGCAGTCAAGGTGGCACAAAACAGACTGGGAGTCATTGCAAAGTAAATAAAGCGGCATATCAAAGCAGTAACGGGTACACTATCTATCGATGGTGGAAACCATGGCAATAGGAAAGGAGTACCCACACAGGAAGGATAAAATCACAAAAGGTATGTAGCCCA
>JAPZEB010000002.1:7760261-7772220 GCA_029783705.1 Chaetodon striatus
AGTACCCACACAGGAAGGATAAAATCACAAAAGGTATGTAGCCCAGCTATATTGTTTTGACTTAGAAAGCTGTGACTGGTAGGACCCAAACGGTACACAAACATAGGTGTCTGCATCATTGTTTCTAAAAGTCCATCTACCACCTGTCCAGGCTACTTCCGTATCTTATTTAGGGGCTCCAAAGGCCAGAGCAGTGTGGACACTAGGCGTAAACATAGCAATAGCAATGACTGTAAATATAGCCTCATAGAAAGAAAAACAGAAGAAGCTTTTATACAAGAACATTGTATAAAAGCTACAGTTATTGTTTGGTAAAATATTCAGCATAATGTAGGCTATCATTTAGTCTAGTTAAGTAAAGTGATGACAACTTGATGTAAAGTCCAGTGCACAGAGGCAGCGGCGCACAATGGCCATCAAAACAGCCAGCGTTAATAAGAAGTCAAGAGTCATTGTGTTTTACTTGTCATTTACAGTTTCCTGACTGTGGTGTTGAAATCAGTGTTTCAAAAGACACGAGTAGACAGGAGTGTTTTGTGCTCTGGTTTATTTTCTGATTTTGCATGTACCCACATTTAGGCAATTAACAATTGCTCTTTTCGTGACTAGTCATGAAAAGAACATTCCCCATGCTTAGTCTCCATACTGATACCAGGGAGCATCACTGCTTAATCTTAATCTGAATGCTGTACAGATATTGTAGTGGTCTCATGGTTCATGATTGATCAATATTCTACATTTGGCACAGCTAACTTCATCTCCATAGTCCCTGGGCCACAGAAGGCATTACCTGTGGGCATTTCCACTACAGGAACGTTTTTATAGGGACAAAGGACCTTGTTAGGAACCATCATCTTAACTTGTGTTTTGACCTGGGTAACCAGGAACCAGATTCAGTTCCCATTCAATAGTTCGAGGTGGCAAGAAAGTTATGAAACACTTTGAGTGGGAGTTGCAATTGTAAATGTTGAATGGTCAAACACAGATGCCATAAAACGCCAACTCATGTACCGCTTCATTCACAAAACTGAGAGGTACCAGAAGAATGTAAGAAGAGTTATGAACTCTTGAAAAAGGTTCCCTGGAAAAGTGCTTGGCCACAGGTGTCTGATTAAACTGAACTCTGAAAGGAGTGTAAAAAGAGCCTATAACAAATGACTGAATAGTTTGTAATACAGTATTATGGCACTGTTTACTAAATGAAGCACCCCATGCTCTATACTGTACAAAGTATACAAACTCAGTCTACATTAAACAGAATGGTTGCTTTTATCCCTTCTCTAAGAGATATTCTGTGACTACAGGGAGGAAAAACATCTCATATTTCTTTCTGCCTATATACAAAACAAGGAATTATGGCTCTCATTCAAATGTCTTATGAAACAAACATATTACCATTTACAAACCTCTTCAAAATAGCTGATATAAAAAGGTCTGGGTTATTAAAGTCTAACTGAAATGTAGCAATCCCTTTCTATGGTGAGAAATAATGTCATTGTGTTTTTGACAAACTGACACTAGCAGTGCACTTTTGAATGTTTGTTGTTGTTGGTGTGTTGTTTAACAAGCTAAGGTTCAACAAAGGACATGTGTTCATGTTTGTAAGTTAAATAAGAGGGAGCTTTTAGCAGGAAAGCTAATGTGGTTGTTGTTTAGAGTCTGTGGCTTTTGTGTTTTGTAGCAGGATGCTGTCTGGCTCAGTGTGACCGTCTGCTCTGCCTAGGATAAAACGCTGACATTAGTGCTTTATCCATGATTTGATTGACTGTGTCAAATTAAGGTCTCTATCTACCAGGGTCCCTCCACAGCTTCCATTTCAAATTCCCATTTTTTTTCCAGACTTAAACATCCGGATTTCTCAGTAGATTTTTCAGACAGTATTTGACATCTGAGTACAAATAGCTGTATCATGGTGGTATCGGGAACATTATCCATCATTAGAAAAAGCCATGGCAATGGGAGAGGAGTAGCCACACAAAAAAGATGAAATCACAAAAGGTATGTAGACATAGCAATAATGTTCTGGCTTCACATGTTGTGACAGAAAAAGACTCAGCAAACGTGACTGTCTCATCGTTTTCAAAAGTTTCTCTTTCCACCCATCCAGACTAAAACGCAACCCCGTAGTCTTCAGACTAAAACACGGTCAGCAGTGGTTACAAAGGTCTCTGTTTATGAAGCTCCAAACCGCCAGAGTAGTGTGGACAGAGCTGTAGTAATGCATTTTAAAACAAAAATGCATCGGTGCAGATGTAGCCGCAGTAAAAACAATAGGAAAGTGAAGGGTTCCTTCACATCAGTTCCTTATCAGCAGATTCTCAGATCACATTTGACATCTGAGTAAAAATAGCTAGATGTTTATAATGTAAATTATTGTTTTTAAAATACAACTGTTGATGTATGCCAGTACCCCACCTCACAACCCACAGGACTCACAAGGATCCACTGCCAGTGCCCCAGAGCCAGACACCACAGGACACACCCAGGGGTTGACTGTGGATCAGGGGCACCTCTGGGGTACATCCCACAAATGCTCAGATTGGGATCTGGGAATTTGGGAGGCTCTGGGAGGCTAGGTCAATGGCCTTGAGCTCTTGTCACATTCCTTGGGGCATTCTTATGCAGTTTTTTAAGGTGTGACATGGTGGGGCCAATGTCATCAGAGAGTGCCGTTGTCATGAAGGGAGGGCACTTGATCTGCAACGGTGTTTGGGTGGGTAAAGCATGTCAAGTGGCATCCACATGAATGTCAAGAGCCAAGGATTCCCAGCAGAAACTGCACTGTAACAAGATTATCAATGTAATTCACTTCACCTGTCAGTGCTTTTAATGTTGTGGCTGAACGGTGTTAACTATAAATTATAAATCTCTCTCCTGGTTTCAGATGTTTTTCTTATTGTATGCTGAAACAGAAAAAAATGTGACTCAATTTCAGTTGTATTACTGAATGACACATTTCATCTAAATGTTGATCTTATCCTGTCCCCAACAGAATATTAAGCATTCTGAACTAAAACCTTATTACATATGACTAAATATACCACAGCATGTTTCATCAGCATATGAGTTTACAGAGATAGAACATGATCAATCCCCACCAGAGGAAAAGACCAAACGTGAAGATGTTAATTAGATGTGTCTTTACACAGGGATCTAACAGCAAATCTCTCCCTCTGAAATACACTAATAATAGGATTACACAGCATGACTCTGACAACACAGATTACAATCAAACTTGAATCATGTAAAAATGTTACTGATCTCAATCTGAGCTAAAGGCGCTCAGTGCCGGGAGGGGAGATGATCAAATGAGAGCTCCGTTTGATTCTCAGCTTTTGACTGAAATATTTGACGCAAGTTTCATCATTAAATCCAGATAACCAAGTTTCTCTATTACAAGCACTTATCTAGTCTCATATATAATGCTATGCAGTCATGCTCGCTAAATCTCCATTTGTTAATATCAGAGGCTAGATACTCGTGATAAAGTAATGGGCTGATAAAATTCCATCTTTTATCTTTGTAATGAAACTGCTATCATTTTTTTAATAAACGCATCTTATTTCCATGTTCTCCCCCCTCGCTGCATACTTCCAACACAATTACTGAGCCACAAAATGTGACAGCTTTTCTAATACTGGTCTCTTTGTGCTTGCATGCCTCACTCATTACTTATTTTAGTGCATTCATTAGAAAATAAGGGTCACGCCAAGGGCATCAGCTTCACTTGAAGGTGTTTGTGTGGCGTTCAAAACATATCAGCTACAAAGGCCTCCATTCCCTCCATGAGCCTCTCCCTTGTGCGCTCTCTCCCCACCATACAAACACCCACATGCATGCGAGCACACAAAGAAGCGCTCTTCGGAGTTGGAGCGGGGAGACGGAGCTATGACTATTGTGCCTTGCCATGTAAATTAGTTGTTTACTTCTGCTCCCTCTCACACTCGCTCGCATCATTAGCCGCCTAAATATAACAACCGGCTGCCACCAATTTCCATCATACAACCTCATTTCAGTGGTAATGACAGAGTACATACACCAATAAACTGAGACCCTAAAAACAAGGTGAACGGCAGTGTCGTGACAAGGATATTTATGAGCAGAGAAATGTAATTTGTTGTTTGGATTTTTTTTTTTCCCCTCTCCACTTACAGTGTCTCTATTAATTATGCTGTTCTGTGTGCTAATAATGGCCTGGCAATCCCTGGTCATTTGGACTGTGTCAATTTCAGAGAGGATTTCACGGGGATCAATCTATGCACGGAGGTTTATGATAGAGAGAGCCGCGGAAAGAATGCAAGGGAGAGAGCACACTAAGAATGGAAGGACAGAGAGGTCCCTACCTCCTAATTACTTTTGTTTGAAGCGGCTGATAGTTAATTAATCTACAGTGTTATTGTGTTATTCTGGAGAACCACTTGATTCACAGCATTTTCAATTAGTAGCCTTACAAAAAAAGAGGGTTCACTCAATAGGCCTTATTATGACAGGCATCTCATTATGCCTATGGTAAAGAAATCAATGGAGACATGATGGGAAATCCTATACAGGCTGCAAAAAATAACACTGATTTATTATAGAAAACTCATCCAAAATTAGAGTTGCATGTGCATATATAATTGTTAAAACTGTTCATTTGTATGGTTGAAATCCCATAGTTGTACATTTAATCAAATCACACTTCCACCTGTAATTAAATTTTAGATATACATAATGGCATTTCTCGAAGTTAAAAATGATATCCTCACTAGTCAGAATGGGTAATTAAAAAATCCATAATAGCATTCTCCCTTGTAGAAATCTTACCGCAAGATATATACAACTTTGACTGTACTCGTCAAAACGAAATTCAAAATATCTTTTATCCTTAAAATGTAAAAGCTTTCTTTTAAACATTCAATAGTTTGGCTGGACATATATTGCAGATATCTGCAATTTAATTATTCCAAGGAAAAAAGAACATTTCAGATATCAACAATGACATCATTCCTAAAACAAATGATGTCATTGTTACCATTCATGTGTAATGGGTTTTCAATTTCAAAAATCCATCGAAAGGTCATTTTTTTGCAACAGTATTCTTACTAGGAATAACTCCCATTTTAGATATTTACAGTTCAATTGTTAGTAGTCATAATTTTAATTTCAGATATCCAAATTGGAGGAAAAAAATCTAGATATCCAAAAATACATTTTGATTGGAAAAATGTCAATTGGAGAATGCAACTTCAGATATCTATAAGTAGAATTGTGGCTATTATCATGCAATTGCAGGTTTCCAAAAATCTATTGTGGAAAATCAAAATTATGACTCGTAAAAATTGAGGATATCTGAAATGACATTTTTATGAGTATGCATTCTATTGCAGACATCCAGAGTGTTCATTCTGTTCATACCATGAAAGCACAGTTGGTTCAATTGAATGTTCATTGTGGATATCAAAAATAACATTGCTGATATCGGGAATTAAAAGCCTATTATACATGAAAGGCAAAAATGATGTCACTTGTCCTAGGAAGAATGATGTTGTGGATTATTTTTGACTGGGAAGAACTGAATTACAGATATCTGCAATATATATATTCAGTCTGGCAATCCAACTAAGACATCATCATCTTACCATGCTTTATGTGTTTGCATGTAATTACACTCTCTAACTTTTGAACTTAGTCCATTCTTTTTGCCTCACATGTGTATTGAGTGCTGCTGTGCTACATGTTTGAATGACTGTATTACCCGACAGTGCAGCATCATGATGTCCTGTATTCTACAACATTAATTTTCCCTTTATTATTGCTCTGCACGCTCATTAGTGCTACAACTACAGATTATTTTCTTGATTTATTGATTGTTTGGTCAATAACACTTCCTAGAAGAAATGCCATTCACATTCCACAGCACAATGTTATGTCATGTCTTCTTTTGCGTGAGCAGCAGTCCAAAACCCCTGAGACTAAAATATGACGTGATAAAAGCATCAAATATTAGACATGTGTACCTAAGAAATTAACAAATAATTGATTATTTAAATAGTTTTGGACTGTTTTTCTGATCAATTAATTAACTAATGATTCTAAATGCTTATGAACTATTTTAATAACTGAAGAGTAAAGGTTTATTCTTAACCTTGGGAACACATTAACATATAATCAATGTTAACTCACTGAACCTTGAGTTTAGAATTTCTGTCAAGGTATTTCAGTAATGTTTTTTTTATTTTAGTCTGTGATTATTCTAAGGGTATTCAGTCTCAAAACACAAGTTTTCAAATTATTTAATGTTTGTGGCTTTGGGGTAAAAAATAACATTAACATATCATTCTATGTGGCTATGTGAAAGTTGAGCAGTATTGAGCCCTAACTGAAGTTCACAATTTTCTGGCTTATGAATATACTGTAAATTAAAAAAAAATTGCAATTCATGACTTCTTGCACTGTTATCAGATGAAATACACTATTTAATAAAAGTCAGAAACTTAGGAATATGCACAATTGGAATTCTCCTCTTGGCTTGGAAACTGTATGCAGAGAGTAGTTAGTTTTTAGTATATAGTATAAGTATATTGTTGGAGATTGTTAGATAGATTTGTTTATTGTTTTGTTATTCTTTTAGGTGAAAAAATATCTTGGACAAATCTGTCAGTAGTATGTTTTTATTTTTATGCTTATTTAAACGATATGACATTATGAAGTACGTGGAAGTTACGGCCAAGTTGACTGTGAAGTATCCTAAACTGCCTTTACCATTTAACCTCAAGGCAGGAGATATCAACAAACAGTCAGCTGAGTTAAAAAGCCAACATCATACTGATTTTCACCCCTCCAAAAATACATTATCATACTGTGGCTCTCAAGATGCAGTTTTGGTTGAAAAATACACATACATCTCGACCACACGTGCTGAACCTCACAGGGAGAAAGAGCCCTCAGGGTGGATTTCCACATCTCTCTTTAAAGCCTGTCTTCTAAGTGTGTGTCCGCTTTGCCAGCGGCTTCAACACACAGGGGGGAGAAGGTTTAACTGTTAGGACGGGTTATCTTCCCACTCTTCCTCCTGCTACTCGAGGAGGTCAAAGGTTAATTCATCCAGTCCCCGGGTGAGATGGGACACAATGGAAGACAATTTGTTCTCCTCTGCAGGGCTGGGAAGCCCCACCGGATGAATCAAACTTAATTAATACAGACAGAGAGAGAGGAAGGGTTCCACATTTTGGACGTAGGTAATCAAACAAAGAGCAGAGAGATGGACAGGGCTTCTACCGTTTTCTTTCACTCCCTTCTCTATTTGATTCTCTCACTCTGTATCACATGGTCATCCTCTCTTTTTCTCTCTCTGGCTCTTGTTTGTACTTCCTCTATCTCTCACTCAGAGACAAGAGAGGTTCGAGAGCGCAGGCAGGAAAATCAATCAAGATTGGATTGATAGTGTAAACTGACAGGCCGAAGAGGCAGCAAAGCGTGATACATGAGCAGATTAGGATTGAGTGCGTCTGCAGGAAACGGGTGTGACTGCACGTTGCAGAAAACTAGACACAGGACAAGAAAGAAATTAACCCGTGGTGATTAGCGCAATCACTTAAATTAGTACAGTACGGCAAACTGAAGATTTCTTTACTTGACAAATAACAAAAATGATGAGACTTGACGGACATTAAAAAAGTAGCCCCACCACTGTCAATCATCATCTACACCATCAATACCTCAGGAATTATTATTCATATTTTAAACTTTGAATAACATGTTACCACAACCTAGTCTGCAAAATCAATTCTTTTGGGCATGAGGAAACTCTGGAAATAGTTTGCAAAACATCTATTCCCTGTATGTGTGGAAGCCATTGATCTGAATTGTGTCATCATCAGAGACGCAACTTGTTTGCTTTTATCCCAGTGGTTTGATTTCCAGTGTTTCCCCTATAATTGCACAGCCATGGCGAGCCGCCAGGCCAACAGGGAAAAAAACGCTTCTCTTTAAATGCCATACTAGAATTACAGCTTCATGTTGTATGCCTCCACTAAGTCAAGTTGCACTTACAGTTTACATACATGTCTTATGTAACACTGTTGTTACAGGCTGCAATGTGGAGTTGCTGGATATATAAGCAGCAGTAGCCTGAGACATCTACTGATAGTCTGCATGTGAGGTGTTCAGGAGACATCTGTAATTTGTACCTGCAGAATTATACCTGGGTTAAACTCAGGTTAATTAGTGCTAAACTGGATGAACAGGCAGAGCCACTTCTTCTCCTTTCATACTATATTTTTGGAATGAATTTAATTATTTTTTCAATAAAGTTAGAAAAAAAAATCTTCAGTTATATTTCCAGCAGATTAGATACTACACAGTGGGCAAAACCACTTTGCACAGGTCCAAAATATTCTGTTCTGATTAAATGTTGACACACACACCAACACACAGAGCTGCAGTGAAGCACAGGAAAGGAGAGACAGATAAAGTGAATGATACGTGAGTTGGCAACAACTCATTATGTTGCATGCAATAAAAGCAAGTGCCATAGGCTTAAGCTTGTAATTATGATGAGCATGAAAGTTATTATTGAACAGAATGTTATACTGTTGTTAAATGTCAGTTTAATTGACAATAATAAATACCTTGATAAAATTAGTAATTAATTTAGTTAGCATTACCCCCCTCCCACACACAGCCCAGTGCTTTCACTGCTTTGCTCAATGTATCACACGACTCTAACAGGACAAAACAGCTCATTCCATCCTTCATGAAGAAACCGTGTCTGCTGTTTCCTCGTTGTAATTAGTGACTGACCTTCATGCTCCTTCTCTGAAGTGCCTGTTTTTTTCATCTTCTTGGGGGTTTTCATGAAAAGTGGAAAGATGGTTCGCAATCCCAGGATATCCACAAACTTATGGCAGTTATCTGCTCCCTCTGGTCCAATCATCCCGTGGTCCAGGACCTTCAGAGCACTGGTTCGAGACATTTTCTTTTCTCTGCAGCACAGAGTGGAAACAATGCTGAGTTACTGAGAGTTATTTATTGTTTCAATAAAAATAAAGAGCATGCGCATTGGCAATGAAGTGGTCCTGAAAAGGTATGCCAGTTAAGGTGGTTTCAATAAAACTTTTGTGCTTTGTTTTTTGGCAAAAAACAACACTGCCGAAATTCAATCATTTTTAACTCAGAATGAGGCTGAAGTACTGATACATGCTTTTATCACAAGCTGTTTAGGTTATTGCAACTCTCTTTTTACCAACCTCCCTAAAATTAAAGTTAGTCAGTTTCCCATTAAAGACAAAAGCCAGACATTGGTGGGTTTTTTGTACAGCAAAAAGAGGCTCCACAGTAGTCCAACAGCTACCTCAGGGTTTTTATGCAGGTTGCTGATAGAACAAACATCCTGGGTTATGTTGACTATTTAATATCACTGCTGTATTATATTGTCTTGTCTGGTATCTGTGTGACTGTCACACCCTCTTGACCACTGTCCATCTAAGTCATGGGCTGTTTTTATTGGAGCAAGATGTTTTTTAGCATCTGGCTTCAAGTCAAACTATTTACTCTTTGTTTATGTCACAGTCCGGTATGAATCTAATGACAGGTTGTTGGTAACTATTCTATACATTATAGCTCTTTCAGGTTTCAGAACACTACTGACACTGCTACATTTATTATATTTCCGTCTAATGATATCTAAAAGGAGCTTTGCAGGGGGAAATACTTCTTTTAATTCTCTGGTAACATGATAACAGCAAAAAGTTCAGGATAATAATGTGAAAATATATTTAATTTATATTAGTTTTAGTTGTTACTGTCAGCCCATCAGAGCCCATTAAACTGCACATGAGAACTACAGGGAAACGCCCAAAAGCAAAGAAAATGTTCCCAAATGTTCTCTTACCCCCAACTCACAGGTGAGTTAGAACAAAATCAGAGTCTCTCTTTAACTAAACTACTACTTACTGTCATTGTGAGCCACGCAATATTTTTAACAAAATAATGGATATTGAAAAAAAGACATTTTAAGTAAGATAAAACAAGCAATTGTTTTGCTGTTAATTCTGAAAAGCTGTTTGATGATGGCAAACAAATTAGTCAAACAATAAACTACCACAATAGAAAAAAATGTGTGTTCTGTCAAACAAATAAATTGTAATGTAGATATTCATCTGTTTTCCATCATTAAAGCATTGGCATGATAAGGGGACCAACTGTTTCCTGCTATGTCTAAACCCCCCCCAACCCCCACCCCACGTCTCCTCTCGGGAAATGTAGCTGTCTGTCACACTGTCATTTCCTCCATTCCCACCAATGACAGATGACAGTGTTTATCTCAGAGGAGGGACACATATTTCAGGCAGTTGAGTCTGGTTCTCCAGACAGACACATTATATATGATGGACGGCTGGAGAGGCCAGGGGGGAGCAATACACAGTGTACTTTCTGAAGGGAAACTAGGCAATTCAGTTGGTGACTTAACTCAACATTCTGGTGTCGTGAACTATACCGGCGTTGATGTCTAGTGGGCGTTAGCATGACAGCAGAAGGTTTTTGATTAAATCAAATGGTATATAACACAACACTTAATCACTCAAAGATATGCCCTTCCTGAGAAGTTTACTTACCTGTGCTGTCGTACGTGATCAGCCTATACGCCCCAAAGTCTGACCAAAATGTTCTTGTAGCGTAATCAGAAAATGGCCAATTCCCATAAAAACAGGTGAGCTGTACATTCAAAAATTTCAAAGAAACTTAAACCTCTTCCACTCCACTTGGACACAGGAGTCCTCGGCTAAGATAACTGTCTTTCAGAAGCTGTTTTTGGCTGAGTTTTAAGCTGGTACTGGTATCTTATGAAACCAAAAGTTTGAAGGAATCCATTGGTACGCACCATGTAATGTTAACTTGTCAGGCAAAGGGTTAAATAACACCCAAATGTAGGATATATTTTGGCAAGGGAAAAACTGGCATGGCCATTTTCAAAGGCACCATTTGACCTCTCACTTCTAGATATCTGATATATGGACAGACATGCCCACCATGTTAGTTCCATGCAGTTTGGGGCAAAAACCATGCTGTTTTTCTCATGCATTGAATATTTCTGCACACTGGGGTCCCTACACAGTCTTGGAATTGCATAAATTTGGTATGACTGGAAAGCTGAGACTCATGTGGATTCAATGAGCCTAAATGTATTCATGTGGGATGATGATAGTCCCCCATTATAGCCATTACATTGAAGTGGGACCTGTTCATCAGACCATCACTGTATAAAATGACCTATTGTGACCTCTACCATAATCACGGCCTCGTGAAACTTTACAGCCACAAACAAGAGACTGGGGGCATTCAGAGGATATACAGCTTTCATTGATATATTGAAAATATGGGATTTCTAAGCAGTTCCCAGAAGAAAAGCACTCACAATCCAATCACTGAAAAATGCAATTCTTACAGAAATTTAAAAATGCCAAAAGATGTTGATACAAAATCACAGCATGGGTTTTTATATTGAGTTCCTCGAGATCTTGGTGTCTTACTGTGGTATTCTGGAAGGATTTTTTTAATCATATTCATCAATTTTTGAGTGGTAAAAATGCTTAAATTTTGCATCAAATATGTGTAAAAATTAGTGCTGTCAGTTAAACACGTTATTAACAGCGTTAACGCAAACCAATTTTAACAGCGTTAAATTTTTTATCGCAAGATTAACGCTATTTTCGGCCTGACAAACTTTGTAGTTTTTACACATGCTGTTGCAACAACTAGTAACGTTAGAAAAACTACAACACCACAATGGATCTAGCTAGACCAGAAACAAAACAAAAGGTACGCGCGCACACTTGTTTGGGCTCGCCAGCCAACCAAACGGTATAGTTCTAACGTTACGTTGTGAGTGGATGGCGAGTGCGAGACACCGAAATGGATGCCAAGCAGATTCTGAATGGAAAGTTTACTTTTAAAAAGTCGCCAAATGGCTCCATTG
>JAPZEB010000002.1:7809095-7838683 GCA_029783705.1 Chaetodon striatus
GGATATTTTAAACCAAAACATAATCTTTTCCTAACCATGACCAGGTTCTTTTTTGGGCCTAAACCATGGGTTGTATAAAATGGTGGATGTAGCTACCGTGACATCACCCATTGGTTTGTGGACAGCCATGTTGAAACCTCGAGTTCAGCATTTTGGCTGTCGCCATCTTGGTATTTTCGGGGCAAGAAGTGACCATATTTGAATGAGAGGGTAGAGCTGTAGAGGAACAAGGGGTGGATCTGACGTACTGTATAGACTCAAAGTGGCCCTACCCTTACGTATGCGTATCTTTGGGCCTTAATGAAATGTAAAAGGGTGAGTTTTGATAAAAATTCCCCTCCTGTATAGTTGTCATGAATGTTAAAATTAGATATCGAGAACAAAACCATTTATTTGTATAAGGCTGTAAACATGTGTATTGGCATTTTAACACTGGTGTCCATAGGAACTGAATTACTTTTGGAGGCAGTCTCAAGTGGCTATTCAAGGACCTGCAATTTTTGGCACTTACGTGTTGGCTTCATTTTTCAGCCCTGGAGGATTGCAGGTTGGTGCTAAGTGAAATTTTAATGGTTTGTATAGACATTGTTTAGAAATGTTCACCACGCCAGAAGGTATGAATGAAAGAAACAGAGGGACTGACATTGGGTAGGGGTGAGTAATGAGAAAAATTACTTTTTCTTTCAAATGTTATTGAGGGGAAAAAAAGAACAAAGTGTCAAGGTATAACATGCCTGGTTGTTCAAATAACAACAACAGCCCCTAAAAAGATGGTGTGTCTCACATATACGCTGCAAGTGAGAGATCCACAAAGATGAAAATTCTGGCTGCACTGCATTTATAGGGCCCATGTAGGCCACAGTGAAATTGGTCTGTGTGTCACCTCTATGACAGATTTCTTCCTGATTGCTGAATGTCAGTCCCTAGAAAATGGTTACCTCTGGGAAAACTGAGTATATTCAGTAGTGACATCATTGGACATTCAGTGGTGTAACGTGTTTCCGTAACATATCCATGGTTTGCAGAAACACACAACATTCATTAGTGTGATTGGGTTCACCTGGAATTTTCTTGTAGAGACAAAAGTTATGTTTTCTTTTATAGCTACTCACCAAAAAACATTGTGTGTCTCCTTGAGGTCTAACGAATGTGTCAAGTGCATTTGTCTTCTCAAAAAACATTTCCAAAATCCAGCATTATTTACATCCATGTGCATTAGCTTCTTCTTCCTCCCTGCCATTACTGGCTGCTTTAAGAGGTGAGCTCAAGTCACAAGTGATGCTTGAAAATGAAATGTGTCATTATCTCGCATTTTTAATGAATTATTCACAACACTGAAGAAATCCCTTTGGATTAATCCCTCCATCGCTTCTTCTTAGTGCTCACACACAGGATCAGGTCCCTGAAGCTTTACTTGTCTTGAATGACATTTGCACACACAAACACAAACACAAACACAAACATGTGAAAAGTACACATGCATACAAACAAGTGTATATGTGCACACTTAAAGTTGTACACACCATTTGTTCCCATTCAGATCCCCTTTATCTTGTGCTCACTCAAATGCTTGCACTCACATAATCAAATTCCCACAATACAGAGATCTGATAGCGGGATTAGCTGTTCAGAAAAATTTGCAATACACGTTGGAGCCCTACAACATTAGATCCAAGCTTCGGGTTCAGAGATTAATTTCTACCACTTAGAGACAGAGGAAAGCAGACTTTGTTTGAGGGCGTGCGAAGACAGACACTTTTCTATCTGAATCCAGGGACAATACCAACTTCTGCAAATGTGCTTGAATCTTTTGGGAAATCCCCATCACCAATGCAGGTTAGATACAAGATAAAGGATGACACAATTTCAAAAGTTTCAGCTCTGTCAAGTACCACGGTAACCAATTTAGAGTAAGAAAACCACAACACTCATCAAAAAAGATTGACTTTGAACTAATATAAAGAAAAAACATCCATCCAGGCAGTCGTACGTGGCTGAAGTTGCTGACTAGCAGCATCTGTCAACTTTAACGAAGCAACAAAAAGATGAAAAGAGGACTGACAGTTGATGTCTGCATGACTACAAAACATTAATGAGCTCAGTTGTAAATTGTTGCATGAATTGGTTTTATCCATTTGGGCACTGCATAAGTCCTTGGTGGGTTTCCTTAACCTTAAAGGAACACATGGACAATTTAGAAAATGTGCTTATATCTTTCTTGGTGAGAGTCAGAGAAGATTGTTGCCACATACAGCCATGAGAGTGATATTAATCTTCTCATCAGCAACAAAATGCCACTATGCATAAACCTGTTGCAACTCATAATGTAATAACTGGGCATAAGGTAATATGGTATGACATTATGAGAAAAATATAACATTATAAACAAAGCAAAACAAAACTGAATAACGTGAATAACACAGTAAATATAGCATAAAGTGTAATAATAAAAAGAGTACCCTCCTTGTTTTCTTAAAGCACACAAATACTTGTAGTTTTGACACAGCTGGAGTCCTTAATGTAAAGCAACTGGACTTTGTCTGTTTGCTCTAAAAGACATTTTCATTAATAAGTTCCAAACTGACGAAGCCTCTTGAATGTGACAAAATTCAGGACTACAAGATATCCTTGGGGCTTTCTGCCAGAAATCCCTCTCTGACAGAAATAAGGCCCTTATAGCTGAGCTGGCCTCAACTTTTTTTAAGTGTACCACTGACGTGGTGAAGTGTCAGCCATTTATAGGTTGTTGTTTCTAGCTATGGTACTGTGCTATTCAGTCACCTGATGCTACGATGCTTTACATGTATGTGCATTGCCGTGCGCATAGTGATACAGCAGGGTGGCAAAATGTGATGTTAAAATGTGGGCTCAGACACTGATCAAATGCTTAGATAATTTTATGACCAAATATAAACTTTAGTTGCTTTGTGGCAAGTAGCAGACGCACACAAGCTCAGGACGATTTAATTATGTTGATGAGCATTCAAGCATCTCAACAGTGACTTGGTGATAATATGTCTGGCCCTGCTGTTGCTGTGTCGCTGAACACAGCATTAGAAGTTTAAGGCAAATTTAGTCAGCTGATTTAAAAGTGTAATTTATCACTGGCAGTCTGTGAAAAAAGGTGATGTTAAGTAGTCATAAAGGCTGGTGAAATCATCACTAGTACTGAAGCTAATAAAGTCAACAGTGTCAGCTGAATCAGTGGTTGGTAGTGGTTGAAGGGTTCTCTCTGATTTCTAGCTGGAATAGAAAAGAGTGGTGCATGTTTGCAAATACTGACCAAAACATCCTGGGGCACACTCTTAAAATTGGTGATATTGCCCTTTATTAACCACAGAGGACTGCAACAACTGTCTAGCAGAAATATAGTTCATATTAATACTGAAACTACCAGTGTGCTAACCTTTCTGACAGTAAGATAATCAACTGATACAGCTGAGACAGACAGAGAGATAATTTATATTTTTAGCTACCAGTGATAGTAGCACCTAACATCACTGACTTTTATCCTACTAGTTGCCAGTGGTAAAACACTTAATTCAGCATATTAAATTTACCTTTGACAGCTAAGTGGCTGATGAGTGGCTTGAATTCTGTCAAAATACCACAAGGGAGAATTTCTTACCTGTGAAAACATGGTTTTGTGAAATGTTTTCTAATATGGTTTGCTGCTTGGATCAGCTAACATTTAAAGTCACTGAAATAATTATGTATGGAACAGTTACTAAACATGCTACTGTAACATGCTCACCCAGTACGTTTGAATTTAGCACCATCTCTGTAAAGCCTTTTATTTGTCCAGGTCACTGCATATACTGTAGTCCTGAATGTAGTCACACAGCCACTTTGGAACTGATTGATGAAAATGTTCTCTAGACCAGTAGTTCCCCATTCATACAGCCATGGGGTCCACATTTCTCCTCGGCCATCAGTTCAAGGTCCACACAGTTTAATATATTCAGAGTCAAACTTGCATTTGGCCATTTCGCTGAGCTAGTTTGTTGTCTCTGTCAAGTAGCTGTGTGTTAGTCACTCACTCTACAGACAGCACCTATAAATAAAAGCTTTGTGCAGCAAATTCACTGTACTTCAAAATAAGGTGTCTTTTATTTAGACTTGACATGTTTACAAATCACTTATGTTCCATTAAGAATGGGCCCGCAACCCACTTTTACAGTGTGACCCACTGGTTGGAAACCACTGCTGTAAATCAAACAGACAAAGTTTAGTTGCTTTAAATGAAGGACTCCTCTTTTGTCTTGTAGTATGCTTTAAGAGGACAAGGAGATTCTGTTTTAAAATTAATACACTATGTGCAAAACACACCATTGAACTTTTGTTTTGCAGAGTTTATAGTATTATAATTTTCTAATAATGTAATAATTTATTACATTGCAGCCCGTTCTCACTCCCAACTCATCAAATGTCGCCACTATGTCAGTGGACCTCAGTATCAGACAGCAACACACAGAGGCACCCTTTGCAGCAGTATGAAACACACTAGGCGGCAGCTGTTTCTGAAGCAGCAGGCAACAACTGTAGTATAAAGAGCAGGAAAGTCCACATAGGGTAGGCTGGGGTTGAGTGAATGGGTCAAATAAACTCCAGACTTTCACCTGACAGCTCACTGTTCATTTCCTGTGAGAAACCAAAAGTCAGTTGAGATGTTTTAATAACAATGTAGTGTGCTAGTGTGTGTAGTGACGTAACATTATGTTAGTAACAGCTGTACTTATTTTATGCCAAACTGTGATGTTTTTGTCATAACCTAGCCATAGACATTTGTTGCCTAAACTTAAAAACACAGTTTAACCTATGTGGTAAGTTTATTTTGAAAAAGACTGTATGTATTTAACGAGCAGAAACTGCACATTACTGGAAATTTGTTTTGAAAAGACGCAATGCACGTAACAAACATAAATTGACACATCGTCCCTGAATGTCCAAAACTGACGTGGAAGGGTAGCTAGCACAGTATTTTGTGATGTTTAGGTCCAATGTCAGAGTGGCGGTATGTGACAAGTTGGGAGTTGAGATGAGAGTGTGTTGTACATTGCGAACAAAACTGCTATTACATCATGTGCTTTTTGTTTTCTTACAATATGTGCTGATTATACATCATGAGCTTTTATTGCATGATATAACTCTAAAAAAAAGGCAACTAAAAGTTAACCATGTGGGGACCCGCTTTTTTTCTGCAGATGGGAGGTGACATCCAACAACTAAATTGTTTTTCTCCCCACTTCCCTCAATGTATTATGAGCTAATAGCAGTGTGGATTGGCCTAATGGAAGCAGATGTGAGATGTGAGATGTGAGATGTCAGCATGAGCATTAAGCTAACAGCTGGGAGCTTGCACTAGAGTGGGAGAAACATTGTGTATGGGTTTTTCTAATCCTCCTCAAAGGCATGACCACAACAGAGATAAGAACCTGCACCGGACACACTGAAGTGCCTTGCTCCAAGACACTTAAGTGGCGGATGCGGAGGAAACAAAGCACTATCCAGCCCCTCTCACCCTTCGCTAGAGGTTTGAGTGATTAGTAAACATGTAGCATGTAAGCACGCTTAGATATTCAGCCTGCTACTACTTATCAGCTTCACTACTATCAGGATACTTCTGCACCAGCATGTTTAAATTTATTTCTCTGAGCAAGGATGACTGCATGTGCAGGATACCACCTCCCTTTCCCAGACACCCTGAGGTGGCCTAAATAGTTAATGTAAAGCAACTCCAATCCGCATAAAGCCAACTACAGACAGAAATAAAACAAATCAAACTGCCAACAGGCAGCTGCGATTGTAAAATACTTGTCAAAAATGGGACACTTGTGGGTGAACAACAAGCAAGATGAGATGTTTACTGTCAGTTTTGAAGGACGTAAAGGACACAATCTGCATTTGGGCGAGGGAAAGAGAAATCCAATTTCACTGTGTATACCGCAGTCGCATTTTAATGTCAGGCGCAAATGTACTCCAGCTGAATCATATCCAGAAGCAAACTGGATGTGAGATGAATGTTAAAGGGGCTATAAGTAAAACTGTTACTGCCTAGTAGCACAAAATGGCCGTAATATATATCTGCAGGGCTTTGAGAAAGGCTTCTGCGGTAATTGCCAAGCCCATTTGTCTCTTTCGTGACAATCTGATTTCAGTGTTTTGTGACAGTTACAGGCCACCGTAGCTCAAGGCGACCGGAGATGGGGTCAGAAACTTGAGCTACAGTTCAAGTGATTTCCTCTTGCAGTTACTTTTGTATCTGACAATGCAGAACATTTGAGGTCAAAGATTACGCAACTTCAGGTGTAAGGAGAGTCGGCGTCTGTCTGTATGTCATTCTGTCAGTCCGTCTCTCCATCCATGTAATCCCTTCTAGTCCTCTGCTATGGCGAGCCACAGGCGGTTGGCCTCTCTCTGTATGAGTCTGATCCCCACCGCCTGTGAAGTCAAATGTTGACAGAGAATCACGAACCACATCAGAATACTAAAGAGGCCAGAGAGTGCCTTTATGTGAAAGAGCGAGAGAGATAAAGAGAGCAGGAGTGTGTGTTTGTGTGTGTGTGTGTGTGTTCGTGTCCTCATATTCCTGCACTGTAAAAATTACAAGCTCGGCAAGGGCTTGTATTTTGTAGCAAGAATTATCACCCTCACTTCAGGGTGTTTTTGTGAAACTATACTGCTGCTCGTTCTGTTGAATTCCTCCAGTTTCACTTCAAATGACCTCTTTCAGGGAATAATCATAAAGTCTCCAAACAAAAAAACGCTCGGAGACAGTTTCTCTTTTTTGCAGCAAATGTCCTGAAACAATTCACATTACGCTTGGAGTCTGCAGCAGAGTGAGTTGACTGAAACTATCTTAAAACGAGGCTGATAAGCTTTGATAGCGAATAAAATCTCTTACCAACCTTGTCAGTTTTTTGCAGTGTGCGCCTATTATTCTTTTGTGCCTGGCAGTGTGAGCGTGCGCCCATGTGAAGAAAGAGAATAGGAGAGTAAAAGGAGATAGAGATAGAGATGAAAGGCCAGTGTTGACTACAGCGGCCGGCCTGCACGGCTCTGTGGTTTCTGAAGGGTGTCTTGGCCTCTCATGCAAATGAGCTCGCATCTTATCAGCTCTTCACGACACCCGAGTCCAAATAATGAATACTGGCCATAGTGGTCGGGTGCGCTTGGTTTGGTCTGTCGAGCACATTGAATCCTCTAGAATAAAAAAGCACTAAGCCAGAGTCGCAATGAGAGTCGGGCTTAATGAAGTGTGTGTACCCTCGACTGAAGAGATGTAATCTTTGTGCATAAAGATTTCAGCATATATCAACAGTGTTCTTCAGTAGTGTCACAGAGTTTCATTTTCTAGTCTGCTGTAGATTTAACGAACCATTAAGTGAAAGCTTTAGTGTGATGATGTGAATATCTAACAGCACAGCATTAAACCAACTGTATATATGTCTAAGTTGTTCCATCTGTTAATCTGATAATGATGAAGCGCTAATTATGCACACATGCGCATCTGTTCACACTTATGGCTCATATATTTTTCTATTTTTATGTAAAGTAAAGTGACCTTGTTTTTGTCTGTTTTAAATATCAAAAAATGGTGATAATCGTATTTTTGAAATATAGTTGTCAGCACAACACTCTGCAGTTTAATTATGTATTGTCTTTTCAGCTGTTAAGAGAGACTCTGGTGTACAGTGTAATCAGAAGCTCATTTACATTCTGCTCACATTGTGTAACAGGAATTTGAGCTGCTCTTGTCACAGGAGGACCCACTTTACTGTTTACTGTTAAACTACAGCAATCAGCATATTTTTTGCAGCATAACATAGTCGTGCCTGGAGACATTCATTCGAAAGGGAAGCTGATGTTCATCTTAAAAAAGAAATATATATATATATCTTCTTTGTTGTTGGTAAAAATCTAAAATGATGAATCATATTCATATTAGTGCTCCAACCTAGATTTTAGAAGCTATGGCCACAGACTTCATGAGACAGGGGCAAAAAGGGTAAGACAGTTCCTCCAGGATTTTGTGGGCTGTTTGTGGGATTGTTGCAGCCTGAATTGCCCGATTTCACAGCACCTTTTCTTTTTTTTAAATTGTGATGCGTGTTGAATTGTTGTTGTTTTTTTTAATGAAATTGCAGGGGCAAGTGAAAATTGGAAGAAAAAAAAAGCTGTGATGCTGTCTGGGATTTGAAGCCTAATTAATATTAAATATTAAATAATATGTTTCCCACAGAATTAGAATCTATTTATGATGGATGGGGAACAGCAACAGCTGATCACCTGCTGTTTGAAGTATTGTTAAGGGACTGTCTCCATGAGCTACTCCCCTCCTGCTCTCTCTGCCCAGTTATCACAAGCTAACACAGTAGCAGCTAACATCCACCAGCACCGAGCCATTAAACAGTTCCAACAATCTCACAACACTGTAAGTTAGCCCTGTCGCTTTGTTTGTGTGACTCTGTCCCCGATGTGAATTTCCGAATCCTAGGATTGTAAAGGAATTGGCCACCTTAAGCCCCGTTTCCAACAAACACTTTCAGTAATTCTACCTTTGGAAACAAAATTAACCCTTCAGACATGGTACCAAGACCCCTGGCCCTTTAAGCACTTCCACCACAAACAGTACCCTCAAATGTCACTCACTGCTCCATCTATCACTCGCAGTATTTCCTTATAGATGGAATATTTGCACCTTGTTTATCATTCATCAAACATATTGCAGTGTATTGTTTAGCTGTAAAAAGGATAAAGTTGGTGACCCGGCCCTCAAAACGAAGCAGGACCCACTGGTCAGAGCCAGCTTTCTCAATGAAGCAAAAAGAAAAACACTTAAAAGTATCCCTTGTAATTTAATTTGAATGTGAGCGTCTCCCCAGCTGTAAGCTGCTAATTGACTTGTTATTCTATATGTTGTTCTTGCCAAATGTATACAGATTCATAATGTTTTTTTTGTTGTGATAATGATATAGCTAAAAATCAGAAAACATCACATCAGTTAAAAAAAAAGACATCAGATCTGTGTCTTGTAGGGGTGAAAGACTATTTCAATATGGACATTTTTATCTGCAGTGTGGACATACTACCTTCACTCTTAGTTGGTCTGATGAAGACACTTATGTCTTGCTTTATTCTTGTTGTTCAATCTCCAGCACCATCTTTTGCATTATCTTACATTACACGTCCTCTTTGTTGTGCTTTCTAAACTCTGCTGTCTTCTTGCTGCAGTCATCCCTTATCCTCATGGCAATCATTTAACCTTAACATTATCTTGGGATCACATTGATTTTCTTGGCGCTGTTATTGCTATTAAAACACCTACGTGAGGACACTAAGTCAATGTCAGTGTCTTTGTCGGTGTGAGAGGATGTTGTGTGTTTCCCCTCCCGGGTGCCTCTTTTCCTGTGACATTATCCAAATTCAGGAGTTTGTTTACCGACAGAAAAAGCGTGGGTTTGAAAATGACTGAGTCGTTGCTCTGCCCTGCTGATGAAGTGAGCAGATTGGAAATGGGAAGGTTAATGAGATTTTTACAAAGTGTCCGTCTAGCGGTTTGAACTCAGATTAAATTGACACACTCTGATTAAAATTAATTGACCTGTGAAATGAGTGTGTCCCTCAACAGTTAAGGATTGATGGGCATCGCAGAGGGGTCGAGAGGGAAGAAGACAGTGATGGAAAAAAGGGAAAATTAACTTAGTTTGGATGCAGTTAAGAAGAGATATGGTAAGAGACAGCTCATACGCCCTACTAATGACTAAACAGGAGAGCACTCTGGCATACAGCACTGTGCATGCTTTGAGCTAAACTTTAACATCAGCATGACGCTAACTTGCTCACAGTCACAATGCTAACAGGCTTATCGTTGATTGTTTTAATTAGGAAGCTAGGGAGATTTGGCATTAGCCAACGCATACTTAAAATGGCGTACAGAAGTCCTATTGAAAGCATTTTATTATCTAACATAACAGCATGGTACAGCAACTTGAGTGCAAAAAAAGCAAAAACAAGCTCTCCAAGATTGTTAACATTGCAGAGAAAGTCATTGGCAAGTCACAGAAACAACTTAGCAAAATATCTGACAGTGCTGCAGGCTACACAGGATGGCCAAACATATTACTGTTAGACTACATGTCACATTCACCCATTCATATACTTGTGGCTGAGGAGACTATACAAGCTACTCAGTTATCTATTCACACATAATTTGGGGTTCAGTATCTTGCTGAGGGATACTTCCATATGTAGACTGGAGGAACTGGACATCAAACCACCAATCTTCTGATTAGTGTACGACCTGCTCCAGCTCCTCAGCCTTGGCGATAGACACCTCACACCTGGTACACTCAAAGTTTGAGCTGCTCCCATCTGGCTAACGATTTATGGTATCAAGGGCCAGGCAGAACATATAAAAGGGGTCCTTTATTCTCTACGCCATGCAGGCACTGAACACAGAATGGCTTGGCACTTCGATGTGCTCTCTCTTTTATCACTGATAGAACCTACTGCTGCTACATGCACAACTGTATCTTGTATACTGTATATCTGTATGTTTTTAATGGTGTATTGTGCTGTGTGTATTGTATGTGCCTTGGCTATAATTGGGAAAAAATTCTAATCTAATCTAATCTAAAAATAATCTAATGTTATAGGAGCAGTGCGTTGGATTTCGTGGATTCTAGTGGTGTGGATTGCAGACTGGAACCAGCTGAAATTTCTCTGGTGTGCCAAGCATGGGCTCCTGGTTTGTTTCCTTCAGTGTTTTTAACGGGAGCCGATTTATCTGCAGTGGTCTCTTCTTTTCCTAAACAAATGGACAAAATTATAAAAAGGGTAAAACACCGAATAAAGCAGGTTGAAGTTAAAAGTGAATAGTTTTCCAGTGCTGTTTGGCTAGTTGCAGGCGAACTACTAGCGCAGCACCTGCTAATATGTGCTCACCTTTTTTTTTTCTCTTATAACTTAGTGTAGTGTAGTTTAGTATTTTCCATGTTCACTATCTTAGTTTAGTGTGTTACCATGCTATTGTTATGTACTCTAAAAAAAAAGTAAAGGCATAATTTAAGTCTGTAGGATTGCCCAAGGCACGATGACTATCTGTACCAAATTTTAGGCCACTAATAGATGTTGAAATATTTCTCAGTAAAAGTGAAAAATTGACTTGCCTGTGGTGGCTTGCTGTGGCTGTGTAGGTGGTGCTTCATTTTGGGAGCCAGGTGACCCGGCATTAAAATTGTGAAAGTGGTAGAAGACTTTTATTTTGACAAAATGAAATACATTTATACCATACACTGCTGCAGAAAAGGCATTTAAATTGGTGCATTGGAGCAGAATGCAGGAATTTAAGTGTCCAAACACCCCATGTGTCTCCCCCCGTATTGAAACGTAACCTATGTCCTTGCAAAATGTCAAAACATTACACTAAAAGCCAAAAATGTAAAGCTCATGTTGGCACTACAGGAAAAGTAGGCTTCATCCTCCGAGGAACATAAATATCTGTATGAAATTTGATGGAAATCCATCCAGTGGGTGCTGAGATATTTCAGTTTTGATGAAAGTGGGGGGCCGCCTGACTGACCAAAACTGCAACCCTTAGGGCTGTGCCATTAGCATGGCTTAAAAAATACACCATTCATCACTGTAGATCACAACACTTCATTACATTAACACTGATGCCATATTTGCATTCATGCCAAGTAAAATTTTATTGGTGAGTATAGACACTGTTTAGAAATGTTCATTACACAAGAAGGTATAAATGAAGAAAACAGTGGTATTGAAACTGGGTAGGGCTGAATAAGGGGGACTAGGTACTTTATTTTGTAAAATTTTTGTAAGAAAAAAAAAGAAAGAAGCAGTGTCAATGTGTAACATGCCTGTTTGCTGAAGTGCTGATTTAAGCCCCTTAAAAGATGTCATGTCTATCATATGCTGCCAAAAACAGGTCCACCATGATGAAATTTGTCCATTGAGGCCACAGTTAAATCGGTCTGTGTGCCTCCTCTATGACAGATTTCTCGCTGATTGCTGAATTTCGGTGTAAAGTGGTTAGTCTGAAATGGGTACATGAACTTCTTGGAAACCTGTTATTTCTGAGGATAGTCAGTGCTGACTTCCTCATGCTGCACTAATGGATGTAATTTAAAAGTCCATCTAATAAAGTTATCTCAAAGTCTTCAGTAATACTTTCTCTCTGTGTGTTCTATCAAACCTAACCGCTTTTCTCTCCATCACTAATGGCTATTATTGGAAATGATAAATACATTAAACAACAAAATTGGCCCAGCAATGAAACATACAACAAATAACTGTTTTTGTATGTGTTGAAGTGTAGAGATATAAAGTTGTAAATGTCTATGTACAGTATAGTATGAGCAGAGAAGAAGTTTTCGACTTGTTCTGTACACACTGACAACCCATAGATTCACACTAGTAATACATGATTCATGGACACATTTACTGTAAAAAGCCATTGCACCATTTAACTTCATCGTAACAACAGGCTGTGTGCGGCTAAACAAAAACAACAGCCAATACATATTGTAAATATACAGTGACTGGATGGAAAAAAAACATTGTCATAGTGAGAAGTGTATCATATTGTAGGCTGCTGAGAAAAAAAACAAAGGTATTTCTCAGTTTAGATGTAA
The DNA here is from genome assembly GCA_029783705.1 of Chaetodon striatus. Classification (NCBI taxonomy): domain Eukaryota; kingdom Metazoa; phylum Chordata; class Actinopteri; order Chaetodontiformes; family Chaetodontidae; genus Chaetodon; species Chaetodon striatus. The sequence continues at coordinate 7,821,752 of JAPZEB010000002.1, forward strand.
TAAAAGTGTATTGTGCTACACTAAACAGCAATAGAAAAGTATCTTTTACTCACTTTTGTGGCTTTGTGTCGATAAACACGAAATGATGCAGCACTCAGAGTTGTTACCTTTTCGGAAAGTGAAAGAAAGAATAATTCAAACAGATGTTTTTGACGACTGTCATCAACAATGAAATTAACAGAACCTGCATGCAAAAAAAATTGGCCTACACCTATCTTATCCAAAGAACATTAACATTAACACACACACACTAAACGTTGAACTGTAACGTCACTCTGTTTAGCTGGGAGGATACCACACCTTTACCAATAACAGTTTTTGTGGTGTAACGTTAACTGAGTTAAATAAGCTGAATTTCACCTGCTAGCTTTTGAGCTATCAGCACACCAAGACGCCTAACGTGTTAACCACCGAGTTATTGCGGTTATGCTTACTACACATCACACACTTTAACATTAACATACACACGGTACATTAACTTCAGCTAACGCTACAATAACTTTACAAGGTTAACGTTACTGCTCTTATATGTAATTTTTGCCCAATGTAGACATGTATGCAATTAGCTTACGTCACTAAGATTATCTCTTAAGTTTAATCAAATTATGGAAGCTTACTTTCTTAGCAGTGATTTACATTCAGTCAGGTTGTCGGTGTAGGTGTCCAAAAGTCTCGTCCAAATCTGCATGTCTGGCCTCAGAAATCCAAGATGGCAACTGCCAAAATGCCAAACTCGAGGCTTCAAAACGGCAGTCCACAAACCAGTGGGTGACGCCATGATGGTTGTGTCCATTATTTACAGTCGATTCAAAGTAATACCTGATAAGGTGATCTTACTTTAAAACATCTAGGGAAAAGGTAAGCAAATATAGCTATAAGTATTGTGTTTATTTTCTATCTAATTGTTAGGTTAACCTAAAATGTCCTTCATTTTGTGAAGTTGTTGCAACTAATAAATGACAAGAGATATTAACTTGTTTTTTGTTTTTAGCAACTAAGACTAGCAACTAAGACTAAGTTGAAGTTGAATCTGCAAATACTTTGAACTGTAATAAAACAACGCTGTAGGTGTTACCATTGCTAACTAACTGCAAGCGAACCTTTTTGTCACGACCAAGTTAAGTCAGACTAGCTTGGTTAACTTAAGTTGCTAACACTTAGAAAGAACAAGTTAGTATAACTTGTCACTTTTAAGTCACAACAACTTCACAAAATTAAGTAACTATAACTAAATTTAAATTAAACTTAACAATTAGAGCAATAATTAACATTTAAGACTAATAAATATATGTGATTACCCTTTTCAGGGCAAAGACTTTTGAAGGAGCAGTGGACACAGATAGAAAGACTCATTCTTGCTTAATTGTTACTAAACCTTAGTAAGAAATTGTATGTTTGGATTTTGTTCCAAAATTATACAATCTTTACATTAAACTTAAAGAATTTGATACTACTCCTGTGAGGATTGTGAAATGCTTTCTTCCTGTACTTGTATAGTAATTGATACTTGATAGTGTAAATCATTGGCTGGCGAGGTATTTTGGGGTCCACATATACATTATTCCCTCAACATTCAGTTTATGTTAGGATGACACTGTATAGTCTCTCATTATTGTAACAGCCCTATGATTTCATCCCCGAGGTAAAAACCATTTTAACGTCCTGAATGGCCCCTTTGTACAAAGAGTTGACTGCGGTTCATAGACTGCAGCAGTGGACTAATTCACTTTCAATTCTAAGTGATGGAAACTCTAATTGAACAGCCATTAAGACAGTAATGAGAAAGCCACTTCAGGAATTAACTGAACAGAAACAGAGTTGGGTATTTATTCTATGGAGGGGAAACAGTTTATCATACCGCTGATCAAATGTTTATCAGAAAGACTTTAACTGCTTAATTACTGTATTCACTCAAAAGTATTGTCCTGGTAAAGACGCAAGGCCAGATAGGAAGACTAAAGATGCTACAAACCTTGCTGGAAGCAGGGATATAAAAATCAATGTTCCTCGCATTTGGCAAGGCCATGCCTCACAAACATAACAAGGATGGTAATGGCTGATGGTAATAGCGACAGTCCAATGAGTGGGCATTATAGCTGCAAGGCCATAAGTGGGGTGTGGTGGATGGATGGTATTACAGAGAGAATGTCATGCTTGGTAAGACTTTATTGTGTGTTTCATAAAAGAATATACTGCATGACTGGCAAAGGGTCAGACAGGTTGATACAGCAGAGATGTGACTGCCCTACACAAGCCTCAGCTTTCTCTTTGACTATATCCTCTACAAAGTCTGCTGTTATTTCTTTGTATATTTTGCTATCCTAAGTGGATGGACACTTTCCGGGTACTAATCATTGAACATCTAAATATACGGTAGGGGCACACAGTAAAAAATAATGTGGCGAGACACTGAAAATCTGAAAACTGCACTGTTTACCCCTCTATTCATGACTTCATTCATTTATTCATTTCCATATCCGCTTACCCCCTTGGGGGTCACAGGGGGGCTGGAGTCTATCCCAGCTGACATTGGGCGGGAGGCAGGGTACACCCTGGACAGGTCGCCAGACTATCACAGGGCTGACACATAGAGACAGACAAACTGTCACACTCACATTCACACCTATGGTCAACGGAGAGTCACCAATTACCTATCCCCAACTGTGGGAAGAAGCCGGAGTACCCGAAGAAAACTCCCTCCTGGGATCAAACCCCGAGCCCTCTTGCTGTGAGGCTAACCACTAAACCACCGTGCTCCTATTCATGACTTGTGATGCTTAATTATAATCTCTGCTCTTTACATTCTACATTGTCTTTACATAAACTTCCATGTTCACAGGAAACATAGGTTTTGGGAACTACTTCAGGCTAAGGCAACAAACCACTAATTACAATGTAATTAAGTTAACGAGTATGTCCCATGACATTACCTAGCCTATGCCATGTCTCTAAAAAAACCCCAATGTTGACTTTTGGTTTCATATGGGAAATAAACGTCAGTTCCCTGATAGAAAGTCCTGTGTTTGTTGGACCCCCCTACCTCGCTGCCCTAAGCAGACTTTCTCACCCTTATACCACATCTGTTGCTCTCAACATCTAGCAATGATGCAGATGGATTTACATTGGTATTCCATGACCCAAACAAATATCATCATCAACAGCAATCATTAGGTAAGCAGCGATCACTTACAGTTGCCATCTTTGTTTGGTTCAGGGAAGGACGATGCATCATGAGGAGCAGGTTAAAATTGTGCTTCACCTACACTGTGGGGAACGTTGTTTGGACTTGTTGTTAAGGTTGGTACTCTGATAGCTGAACATGTATCAGGTTTAGAGAAAGAAAGTATCGGCAGGGGATTGTATCTAAATGTGAACAGGCATCTTTAACCACAATTTCCCCTTCCTGCTCAAATAAAGCACTTTAAATTCTCCTTCAAACACAGCTGCACCACAGGGACAATAATCCAGGAACAGTTAGATTATATACTTATTCTATTATCCAGCGTTGTGGCACCATTACCCACCATGTAACTTGTTAATATGCAGATCACCTTCTTCCTCTTGCTTGGTGGTGACACTGCATAAAGGGAAACGTAGCATGAAAATACAATTACCATGCAAATAAGTCATGGAAATGACACCTCTGTAGGAACCTGCTGTCTCTATCACTGCTGTACAATCTCTGCTATCCATTCAGGGGCAGGGATGATATAATACATTGGAGTAATCGTTTTCAAATCTATCCAAACCTACTTTTGCTTTTTTTTGTTTATTTGTTTGTTCTGTTAAGATTTTTTTAATGATAGGACAGCTGAAGAGACAGAAAACATGGGAGAAAGAGGAGGGATATCATGCAGCAAAGGGCCGCAGGTCGGAATCGAGCCCTGGCCGCTGCAAAGGGCTAAGCCTACAGTACATGGGGCACACACTCTAGAGGTCGCCCCCTGTGTCTGTTTTTTAAGATACAAATGTTATTTTTAATTAAACATAGAGTGCTAAATAAGACTGTCCTTCTACAAAATACGACTACATAGGTTTCTTTTACAAGCAGAAGTTACGACCCATATTTACACTTTTTGTTAAGCAGGGCGACCTCGAGTGTCTACAGTATTTATTACAGGAGCAAAGACGTAAATCAGACTGTAAAAATAATGGACGTAACCACCCTGTGCAGTTGTCATGGATGGGGAAATAAGCTACAGAGATCAAAACGTTCTTTTGTGCCAGACTGTATATATGTTTATTCATGCTGTAAAGTTGGGCATTTTAACATGGGGATATTTAACATGGGGGTCTAATGAGTTATTTTTTGGAATATAACATAGTATGTTGTAGTAAGTCCTGTGATAATGCAATGCGTGTCAAATGATGTTTCTCATGTATGTCATGTGAGATACGTCACAACATGACACCTAACATAAATACACAAACATAATTATTTTAATATATTTTCACAATTCGTCCCTTTTAGCCCTTCAAACAAAATCAGTGCAATTAGTCAGCTTTTTTGCTCATATGAGAACTCAGATCCATCTGAAATGAACAGGTTCGCTTTGCTGTTGTATTTTCGCCCTCTAGATTACATGCTTTCCACTGGGAAGCTCAAAAAACAAACAGATGGAATCATCTCTGCTGATGACACAAGCAGGGAGGAGGACGAGTGCTTCGCTCTGAGGAGAAACTGCTGCACTTCAACACATCAAAAGGCAACTTTCTGCGCAACACATTCTTACTCTGACCCCGTCACATATTGACGCTTGGTCGTGAACTTTCCACGCCAATATTTGATTCGCAAGGTACCCTCAGTGCGTTTGTTGTTGATTTTCTGGGATGCAGTGTCAACTTCAGCCTGTTACATGCATTGTGTGCTTTCAAAATAAACATACTATGTCGATAGAACACTACAAATTGATGTTTTTTTCCTTCAACAACAAATGCACATGGTTCTGTTTAGCCAACACACGCACATAGTTAGGTTTAGAAATAAGTGAATGGGTTTGGCTTTACATTTATACGGGAAACAAAAACCAACACCAAACTCCCGTCTGCATCTACGTGTTTGAAACTGCCATCGTCAGTGGACACATGGAAGCCGTTCTGTTGTCCATTGGTAGGGACGCTAATTTAGGAAATGTTACTGTGAGTTGTATTTGAGGGTGCTTACATACGCCCTTTGTGGTGGTATGGGTTAGAGGACTTGCTATGCTGAATTGATCCACCTTGTGGGTAGAATGAGAGCATGAAGACTTTATCTGTAAATATGCCTTCTCACTCCCTTTCCACCTCTTTCCATCTTTCCTTCCTTCTCTTCCTCCTTCACTTTTCATTTCCCCCTCTTCTCCTCACCTCCATCACCTTTTCCTGCCTCACTTACTCCTTCTCTATCTCATTTCCTCCCCCTTATCGGCCCGTTTCCTGCCATCTCTGTTCATCCTTACCTTACCTTTATGCTTTCTATATCACTTCCCCTCTCTTTCTCCCTTCTTCCCTCTTTTCTTTTCACACTTCCTTCCAACCTCTCTCCCTACTCCTCTTCTTCAAACCCCTTCCCTCACTTGTTTTCCCTCTCTCTCCATTCCTCCCTCCATCTCTCCCAGGCCTGACTGATGGTGTGCTGAGGTGAGGCAGACGGACGGTGGGTGAGGGATTGCCCCTGCCAGCCTCTGACATTGGGCCCCATTCAGGCCGGGGAAATGATCGATGTTAAATCTAATTTTAAACACCCCCAGTTTAACTCCAGCAGACAGACGGGGAGTGGAGGCCAGCGTCTGGCAACACAGCTGGGGCGACCTGATAAGACCTACGGTTCAAGTCTACCTGCAGGTGTGTTTGTGTGCACGACAGTGTGTTGCCTTCTTACTTGAAACAGCTTACTTGACACAGGAGCCATCTGTCCTGTACTTAAAGGGGAGTTAGAGGGCGCTACTTTATAGACAGAGATGAGGATTTCTGTGTGCCCAATGCTAAATCCACCAATATTACCCAATCCAACAGCACACAAACCAATTAACTGCCGATATACACAGAGATTAAAGTCCTGTTGAAGTTTGTGCAGCTCTTTCAAATTTATGACTAGAAAGGCACTCGCAGAGCGCAAACCACAGACTGTATAAAATAATGTACGTAGCTACTGTGATGGTTACATACGTCACTGGTTTGTGGACTCTTGTTTTCTATGATTTGCAAATCTGCAAGCTCAACAATTAGCATACATGTTATGAAAACCAAAACACTTAATGAATATGTACACAGGTCTTATGTTAAATAACATCTGACATGGCAGCTTTTCATCAAAAACACTTTTGCTTTCGCAAGGAAGACATTTTTACATTACTCAGATGTAAATTAACATCACTGGTGGATATTATTATGGACAGTCCACATATAGATGTTATTAGGAGGGTAATCTGAAGAAATAAGATCAGGCTGAGCTTTATTTATCCCAAGGGAAATTGCTGTGCAGAAGATGCAATAAAAAGTTAGTGGAGTGCAGATACAAAGTGTATAAATTTTTATATAATATAAAAACTAGTTAACAATGAGGTTAAAATAGAAAAATAAGCCAACAATGGCATTAAATGTAAAAAAAAAAAAAAAAAAAAAAAAAAGTGGTTTACAGTAATGTTAAAATATCAAAACTAGCTAAATGAGATTAAAATATAAAAACATGCTAGGTCAGAATATAAATACTGGTCAACAACAAGGTTAAATCATAAAACTAGCCAATAGTAGGGTTAAATTTAAAAAAAAAAAAAAAAAAGCTAACAGTAAGATGCAAAATATAACAAACAAACTAACAGTGAGGTTAAAATATAAAACATAGCTGACAGTAAGGTGCAAAATATAACAAAACAAATAACTGTGCAAAGCGTGCAACATACAAACACTAAAATGACAGCAGAAAAAGCAAATATATACCAAAACATATAAAGCATTTATTAACTAAATATAAAACCAGATGACAGGAAGGTGCAAAACATAACAAAAAAAGTAGCTAACAGTCACATACAACCAGTAAGGTGCAAATAGGTGCAAACCAATGCATAGTATATATATATAATGAGACAAACAGGTTACCAGTATGAATGATAAATGTGGCTGCTTATATGTCTGCATTTATTTTTCAATAGACACACCTTTGTTTGAGTAAAGTATTGTTGTGGCATCGTTAGGCTACTTTTGTACCAGTTCTCCCATGAAACCACTGTCCTCAAGTGCACCATAACGACAGCTTTTTGAATGAAGTTTGAGCAGTTATGCGTGTAGACTCGCCCAAAAGATTATTGGTACCTGTTAATGTGGATTATAATATGGAGCATCATATTTCTATAATTGCCTATATTTTATCACTATTGAACTTTCCTGGCATCTACTGGATTTTAACATCTATGGCATTTATTTCGCCAAGGCCAAATGCTCCATTTTGAAATGGTAAAAGAAGTGAAAAATAATTTGGGCATCTGCTCTGTGATTTGGATCCACTCTAAAATCGAATGGGTTCCTCTTTGGCCCACGCGACACCCTTCCACCAAGTTTAATGAAAATCAAGTGAGACAAACAGACAAACAAACCGAACTGAAAACATGACTCTTGGCGGAGGTAATAAAGTCCATGGATTATTTAATGGCCCTTGAAATGTGTTTTACAAAAGGCATTTGGGCACACAGTAGCAGTCTCTTTCCCCGTGAGGACTGAAGAGGCCAACAAGAGGTAAAGTGCCAAATATGAGAACTTGGTGGATGAGTGTCGCAGGCAGGGGTGGCTCGCATGCTGTTTGCCTGTTGAGTGAATTGTCAAAGGCTTAGGTTTCTCTGCAGGCCTGTCAGGATTTTGGGCATCACATGTTCAGACAAAGTCGAGGCTGAGCAGAACGCCTATAGATTAAGAGGTGGGATCTTTGGGGTATACTTGCTACTGGAGAGTGTGAAGACGGCTTTGAAACAGCATTTAGAATTAACAAAGTTTTGGGAAAAAAAATATTAGGAATTTGTATTTGTGGTAGCTTGTCAAAAATTACAACATTTAAAGTCAACCTCTCCTATATAACATTTATAAGCAGAGTACAAACACTTGAGGTTTATAATTCATTATAATATAGTTGTTAGCAGATTTAATAATCTTTTTAAACGATTTATTTATATTTCAAAAATTCTAACATATCATATGAAGCACCAATAACTGCTGTATTAACAGTGATCAAATCCTTTCACACATACACAAATCCTAACAGTGTGCTATAAAGCATTTGTTATACATCAAGTATGAATCCTTCATTGGAAAAATTATAATTGCCAACAAACATATCGGCTAAGACAAAACATTTGCTTTTAGCTGCATTATAGGGTGTTATAATGTATTATAAAGCATTTATTAAGTGTTATACACTGCTTAGAAATGCTAAAAAAAGTAGGGTTTAAAATAAAATGTTACCACAATTTCTTAGTGAAGGTGGGCTTGTGCAAATGAAATTCTGACTGGTGACAATTTGTATTTTTTAAATCCTTACGAGCCTGGAAAAGCCTGGAAACAGCATTGGGATCATCATGGGATGCTAAATCTCACCAATAAAAGACAGGGTAATACTGATTATGATGGCAATAAATACCAAAGACTGGCAGCGAGGGTGAACTATTTTGTCATCTTATTTTGGAGCATAGCATGGAGTGTGTTAGACATACACCAGAGTGAGGCACAGGCTAACAGTGCCCACAGATGCATTAATTGAATGGATCTCATCTCCTTGCCCAGTGAGTTACCCGCCAAAATGGCCATTAGGTTGGGTTTTTAATTACAGATCACAGCTAAAATCCAATTTGCCCATGTTGTTCCTATCATCATGTTAGCAAATCTTTCATAAACTGACAAAAATGAACAAAGCCCGTAATTTCTGACACTGGATGCCAGGAGCTGATGCACAGACAGCAGGAGACTGATGGTGTAGGCTGTGGAAGAAAAGAGAGGGGGATTCCTGGCACATTTAGGAGGCTGACGATGATAGGTTCACTCTAGGATACTATATGTATTATTTTGTGTAAACTTCACCTCACTATTTGATTTGAGGAGTTTTTATGTATCAAGGGATTATGTCATTTATTATTACTAAAATGCTGTACAGCAAATTAGAGCATCATTATAGCAACTGCAACAAGGAAACATTAACAGTAATGATTCTACAGCTACTGGGAATTATTTTCAATGCACGACTAGCTGAAATATGTGACACATTAGGACTGATTCCCACTAGACTTAAATTTTTCTTTATGTTATTTCAACACCTGCTGAGTCATGTCAGTTCTTGCGCACAAGGAGCTGTGCTCCTCCTGCATCATAGAAAGGAGGGTGTAGCAAGTGTTAGCTCTTTCTCTTTCACAAGCAGTGGTGTAGACAGACATTTTAAACATATGAGGCTCAGCCCAAACCTATGAGGGGGCTGGCTGACACTCGCCTGGGGAGATTTTTTCCGGCAAGTATATAGAAAAACATGATGGCCAAAAAAAAAAACATAAAGCCTCCTGCAGGGCCAACATCCTAATTTAAATCTAACTGATCTTGAACTGTCTTCATCATTTGAAACCATGACACAACAAAAAAGTTTTTGGTCTTCCAGTGAATCCGTATCCTCCACAGTTACTGTCCATATCACACAGACTTAACAGATTTCCTCCTATAAATATTTGGCCATCTATGTGGACACTGCTTTATCCTTTAGTGCCAACACACTCTTATCCCAACTCGTCAAATATCGCCATTTGGTCAGTGGACTTTCACGTCTACACATGACAAACTAGGTAACCTCCTGTGTCTGTTGTTGACTTTCCTTTGACACAAACTGCTACAGACCTGCTCACAGATTGTGTTGCAAATGCTTGCGTGAAGTTTTCAAACTCTGTATACCAACAGAATGTTATCGCTAGCTGGTAATATTACATGCAGCCCCTCTCACATTTTATTTCTAAAATACTAGGTTTAGTTGTTACTAAGATGATTGAGAGTCCCTCAGGCAAGACTGAACAGGTAAAATACCTCTTTTGTTCCTCAGTCTGTCAAACTACTAAATCAGAGTTTGGACTCTTAGTAAGTCTCTGTTTTTGGGTCAAATACTGATTGTAAGGGAGCTATTAAATTGTTTGCACTGCATCCACTTTATTGATATATTTGATGTGATTTGTAAGGTTTGTTACATGGTTTTGTTGTTTCCTTAAATGCAGTGGACAAAGTACACCACTGCATTGCTTGAGTCAAAGTGTAGATACTCCTGGTCAATATTGCTCCAATACAAGTGAAAGTTTTTGGGTCCAATTATTACAGAGTTAAAGTACTGGAGTACTCGCTCTTAAAGAAACTTTAGTATTCACAGTACTTTTTTTTAACACATACACACACACACACGCACACGCGCGTACACACACACACACACACACACACAATACTGGGTCCTACATGAATCCACAGCTAAAGTAAGAATGCTGAGAACAAATATTTCAGTGTACAACAAATCCACGAACAGTCATTTGACCAAACACAGAACAAAAACTGGAACTACTACAAGACAGACACAGACAATGTTTAAAATGTTCTTCTGAAATTAAGCAAATGTTTATATACCCCAACATGCTTTCTCAGGTTGGAAGGGAAATTCTCGTTGGTTGTGATTAAGTTTGTGCACAGTATACAGAGCAAACATTAAAATAATACTAATCATTCTACATCTCAAAGACTTCAAACATGGACTTGAGGCATGGCCATGGGTGATGTGGTGCGTAATCGTCATCTCCACCTCCTGCTGTAGCCATAGTAACACCTCATAACCAAATACAACCACCTGCTGATGACCTCTCCTCTCTACGTTTCTCTACCGATGAGCTGCCCAAGTATGCGTGAGGCAGAGGTACACTAACACCACTTCAACAAACAAACACACAACTGCATGATTACAGTTTATTAAAAATGAAAAGAAAGAAATCATCCTCTGACTTCAAAGCAAATGTAAATCAAAAGTACAATATTTGCCTGTCAAACGTAGTGGAGTCAAAGTAAGAAGTTTCCAAACAAAATAATACTCAAGTAAAGTACAAATACACAAGATTGTGCTTAAGTACAGTACGTAGTAAATGTACTTTGTTGGTGTGTTTTGTATTTTTTGTATTTATGTGTAATTGTGTGAAACAGTGTACGTCCTGAGACACAAGACAAATTTCAGAAAATATTCTAATAATGATAATAATAAAGTAAAGTCAAACCAGATCAAATGTTGAGGATGGCTAATTTTCACTCTTGAGAAGTTATAAGAGGCAACAACTGTCTGATGTCACTTTTTTTTATTAATCCTAAAACCTATTTTTGTTATAACATGATAAATTCACAGGCTGAAGGTTTAGCTGACAAACAATCCAATCCATGCAATAATAATCTGTGCTGCTCTAACTGCAAATGAAGGATCTCTAACAATGCCATGTAAATTTAGTCTTCAATACTTAAAATTGGACACTAGGCCAACAGAAGAATATTTTTTTTGGGAATAGCATCATAGGATAAACAACATGGACATATGTTCCTATCTAAATAGCAAAAAGTTGAAGGTATTTTAAAAGCCGTGGAGGCTTTGGAGAAACATTTGGGACTGTTGCCCCAGCAGCCACCCCCAGCTCCGCCTGTGACCATGGGTCCAATGACGGCAAATGGCCAGACTGCCACAGCAACAAGTAGAATCCTGTAACCTCAGCACTACATTCAGTACCCTGTGGTTTTAATCACGTAAAGTTTCCTAATCACATATGGGACTAAGCAAAAGCTAACAACATCACAGCCCCCCAGGTGGCCCTCAGAACTGAAGTGATATGACTAACTATTTTCAGCACCCATCCACAAAGATATTGCGCCAATTGGAATATCAGCACCCACATTGTCAGTTGGAGCCATTAATTTGCACCTGCTGGAGAACACTAATGAAGGTGTAAATGTCATAGCAGAAAGAAACCCCACAGAGAATATATTCTGATTTCTTACGAAAACGTTTAATAAAATTTGACTGCGACAGATGGCTTTAAGTCTCAGTGCTGGACTAAAAACAAGCAGTCAGATCTTGAGGACTAGCACTGACTCGTCACACGCTGGACCATTTAATTGTTCCATTCTGAAAAAGATTTTAACTTAAACACCAGTCAGAGCAACAAGCATTTCCTTCAGCAGCAGTGACGTGAGTTCGTGTGTTTGTCTGTGTTTCTCCTTTAAGCTTTTGTAACTCAGCCTGATGATGATTTATGGCTGGCTGGGCGAGCTGATTAAATCACTGAACAGAATGCCAGGTAGCATTACCACGGCCATCACCGCTCTATATGGCTGTCGCATGGCAACCACTACGTTCCTATCTGCCTGTCTGTCGTTTGAACTGTCTCTCCCACTTCCTCTCTTGTTTTTTTGTGCTCTTTCTCCCTCTTACTCTGTTTCTTTTTTTTTCTTTCTTTCTCTACACGCAGGTCTGTAGAGAGAACGAAAGAGCCCCGGTGAATCTAATTAATCTCCATGGATACAGCGCTACAGAGCTGGGTTTTTAAATTGTATACTGCTATTTTCACAGCTCAACAAAAGAAAGCAATGACGTGTGAGGGCTCTGTGATGGGGTTTACATGTCTGACTTGGTCTTAAATACAGGTCTGGCGTGAATACATCCATGCAGCCTTCAACTCCACCAATGCAATCACATTGACATGTGTTGAATGCAATTGTGTTAGTCTTTTGTTCATTGCCTCTCTGTGTAGGTGTTGCCTGTCTTGCGTTCCTACTTGAAATGACAGTGTCGTTTTGCATTGATTTTTCTGTCTCTGTGATGTTTACAACTCAAACACGTTTCAAAGTTGCAAATAGAATTCTGACCTGCAACTGAGACCTTGGCCGATCAGCTACATTTCAAAATATTTAAATAGCCAGATCCAGGCTTAGAGCTCTGAACACAGTTTGCTGCGGCACATTTGTGTTACAGACTAAATCCTCATCGATTAAATCTACCCGGGTCCCAAAAGGCAGCATGTCAGCAAACAGGAGAAGTGCCGGTTAAATAAAACTACTGCAGATGATATGCAATTGTGCAAACACAATATCGAAGGTTTTCCTGATATGTTGCACTCTTTGTGTTTAAAGCTGGGACCATACCCTGCTGTAAATGCTCTGTCATGTCCAACACCTAATATACCGGTTAAACAGCCTCCCAGCAGCCCCAGCAGTTGATGGCCTGTAAATTGTTGATCAGTGGCTTGGCACAGGCAGGGTAAATTGATTCCAGGAGAATCCTCCAGGAGCGAGGCTGTCTCTACAAAGGCCAAATATACAGCCATGCATCAGAATGAGATGGGGGAGAGGAGGGCAGAGAGAGGCTGGGTGAAGGTGAAGGGAAAGAGAGAAAGAAAGAAGGGTGAAAATGTCAGTGATTCTGTGTGTGTCAGAAAGGAGATATGCACAAGAGACACAGCGGAGGGCGCAAGGAAGAGAAAGAATAACGGTGAAGAATGAAAGCAATTATGTGTGTATGTGAGTCAGGAGCTGAGCATACTTGAGAGACAGAGGCAGAAATTACATTATAAAGAAACAAAGCAACGGCAAACTTGTTTTTTTCTTTTTAAAGAAAACTTTCTTTCTGAAAAAGTGGTGAGAGGATTAATACCAATCTCCTGTTTGTGCATTAGATACAGAGCTAAAGTCAGGACGTATTTAGCTTAGCTTAGCATTAAGACTGGAAACAGGGAAACACTTGGCCTTACTCTGCCCAAAATTGAAAATGATTCCTATCATCAATACTAAAACCAATGTCTAAAAGTATCAGTGTGAAGGATTAATTGGATTGAGTGGCATCTATTGGTGAGGAAGGCAGATTGCAACCACCTAAAATGTCTACCATGTGCCAGGCGTGCACTTCAAGTAAGGATTGCTTAGGTATTGATCGTTCAAGAGGTTTTTAGCTGAATTATCCACAGAGGTCTCTTCCTCTCCAAAACAAATGGACCAGGTAATTAAAAACCAGTAAAACACTGAATAAAGCAGTTTCACATTACAAATCAGTTTTTCTCAGATGCTGTCCAGGCTAGCCTAGCGCCTGCTAATGTGTGCTCACCATTTTTCTTTGATAACTTAAGATCCAAGTGTTCAGGAGGCTTTTACCAGGAGCTGAATTATCTGCAGAGGTCTCTTTCTCTCTATAACAAACAGACCTGGTGATTCAAAACAGTAAAAACACTGAATAAAGCAGTTTCTCGTTGTGGATGGGCTGCTAACTATGGTGGCTGATGTGACAGTGAGAAAACATGAATGACCCTACCAAGGGCCAGTGTTTGGTTTGTTTGTTCTGGGCTACTGTAGAAACATGGCAGTGCAACATGGCAGACTCCAGGGATGAGGACCCGCACCCTATGTAGAAATAAACGTCTCACTCTAGGGTAACAAAAATACAGCAATTCTTATTTTCAGGTGATTATACACTAAATAAAACATACTTATATTTTATTATATTATATTATATTAATACCATTGTGTCCCCCTCAATCCTACACACTAAACCTTTTACTATAGCGCTGGCATCAGGACGTGATTAGCCTATCTTAACATGAATATTGTAAACATTAAAACATCTAGCCTTTCTCTGTCTGAACTTCAAAAAGAGTCATACACCAAAACTAAGTTCTTACCATGTTTCATTTATGTTGTTTAACCTATGCAAAGGCAAAATGTAAAAACAACTTGTGGTTTTAGAGAGTTACTATAACAGCCAGGCCATCATTTTGACATCAAAAATAGTTCCAACATTACTCTACAACAACCTTGAAACAACAGAAAAATTGGCCTTTGTCACATTTCTTTTCATGCACAGTTGAGAAACAACATATACATTTGGCATCAGCGTTGCTGGTAGACATGTTTTTGACTTGAACCATGCTGTTTTCCCTTTGTCTTTATTCTATGCTAGGCTAAACATGTCCCAACTCTGTATCTAACTCACAGACATCACTGTCAAACTTCTTATCTCACTTTTGGAAAGAAAGTGCCTTTCTCAAAACGCTGAACTATTGCATTTCTAACCCAGTTTTGAAAATACCAGAGAGCATTGGTGATATGCATCATATCCCCAGTGTGACATCAAAATCTGATCAGCAGTGTTTGGGATTGTGTGTGCCAGTGCCAGATGGATGGATGAATGAAACCACGAATGGGAACCAATCTATTGTCCCAGAAAAGAAGAGAGAGCGACAGAGAGATAGATGTTATATAGCACTGCATGTCATGTTTTTATCTATCTATATTTCGGTTTTAGAAATTTTAAATCCAGTTTTTGGTAATAACTGTACACTTGTATTAATGAAGGCTTTAGGATTCAGATACGTAACTAGCCATGAAGGCTTTTCACTTTGCCAGGCCTTTACAGCCAAAGCCTCTGGTGTTTCACAATGTTTCTTGGTCCCTCCCGTCAGAAACATGTTAGCTGGCATGTTGCCGTGACATTGTGGAGCCCCAGGAGCCAAGGCTGGCATTAGTGTTCAAAGCCAACTGAGGAAGTTGGGGGAACGACGGCCCCTCCGTTGACCTTTACTGGCTGGCTTCAGCAGAATTTGAACATGTGTGGAATTACTTAGCAGAATTAAATGATGTGTGTTTTGGCCATGGTTTATGTTTGTATGAGCCTGTGTGCATCTGGCTCCTTCTTTTGTTTGTTTTACACATTTCATTTGCACTCATAAATGATGAAGTCATCTGGAAGTCACTGTATGTTTCAGTGTTTGAGGAAAGCAAGCCAATAACAAACAATCAGACAAACAAAGGGGAGAGAGGGGGGTGTGGGGGCTAGTAATAATTATGCTCATCCTAAATATAAGTAATGACAACCAAATTTCTGTGCTATACCACACCTGCACATAAAGCAAGATGCCAGAAAAGAAAAGAGAAGTTAAAGAGAGAGCTGGAAACCGCTTTGAACCCCAGATAATAATGAAATGACCAACTTTTTTCAGTCATGTCAGCAAAGCTTCTCCCGGTCAGGCCAAACAACTGAACAATAGCTAGGAGGCTGTTGTTACATTACTAGCCATGAGGTAGTTTGATATGAGTAAAGCAGCTTTTGGCAAGGCCCATTCACTGGACCTTGTCAAGGACCCAGCTGTTTCTGTGGGCAGGCCTGGTCAAAATTCTGACTGCGATACTAAATACAACAGAATAGGGAGGATGAGTAATTCCGCAAGTTCTCTTGGTTATTTAGAAAACAATGGACAGTTACTTGGCTGACAAAAACAAATGGCAGTCTTCAAGATTTATTGTGAAGTGGTGCAACACTACAACTAAGCATGGATGGATTACAGAATGGGCCTACGAGGCACAGAGAACACGGAGACAGAATACTCCCACAAGGACACAAAAGATGACCAAAAGAGTCACAAGAATGCTTCAGAGACATACAAAACTACTACAAAGAGACACAAAATGACCAAAAAGAGACACAAAACAACCACAAACAGATAATACAATAAAAAAAGACACAAAATTACAACAAAGAGATGCAAGACTCCCACAAGGAGACACAAGACGACCAAATAAGTCACAAGATTGCCCCAGTCACACAAAACAACAACAAAAAAAGAGGTAAAACATCAATAAAGTCTGTGTGTCTTGGTCTAATGAAGGAGAGGTGTTGGGACCTTTAGCATGTCTATGTCCCGCGGCCCTGTTGTCTCATAATCTGCCCATGCAGCTAAGCATCCTTACTGTCACTGTTACATCAATCACACCTGGCTCACACTGCAGACGTGCAATTTCTAGAACCTTCAGGGAAATCGTCAAACAAACCTTCATTACAGTCCCACAAGAGCACAAATATTAACTTGATATTCTTGAGTTTGATTATCTACTGTTTAAAATATAACACAAAACACGCAGGTAACTATGAATGTATGTCAT
>JAPZEB010000002.1:7851310-7869205 GCA_029783705.1 Chaetodon striatus
TTTTATTATTTCACTTCATTTATTATACAGAACATCATCTAAATGCCATTTCTATAGTTTTTCAATGAGAAAATGTACCGAAACGGCAGGGTCGTCAGGGCGGCTACGGCCACATCCTCTCACTCTCTTTTTTCAAAATCATCCGTCTGCACCTCGATTACGGACAGCGGTTTTCCACACAGCAGTCATTTAACTCACGTGACAGAATAACAACAGTCTCAGTACAGATCAGTGGGCGCTGCTGCCGGTGTGTTTTTAAAATTAGCGAACTACTGTACAGTAGTGCCGCAGATTTCTCATTGCCCACCTTGTTTGATTGAGAGTGTTGCGGTATGATTTCTCATGAATGAACGGGCATATGTCACTGTCGGGCTGGGCGATAAAACATAATGATATCCCGAAATAACGTTCCTCGCTTGAATGACGTCATCAAAGTGACAAGGCTAATTGTGCCAAATTGACGAGCGACTGCAGCTGAGCGACTGAGCGACAACAAAGGAGCGATCTGAGCGACAGCGACAAAAAAGTATTATACTCTATATAGCTACATTATGGAAGCGTATTGATGGAAAAAATCAGTATTAAGTTATAAAGTCAAAAGTTTATTGTTCAATCAAGAAGTTTTTCACATTACAACAATATATTTTCATGTTAAAACGTGCTAACTTATATTGTAAGAAAAGTTTCACATTACCCAGAGCCTTGTTAAAACACAAAGAAACCTAAAGTTTCAAAGTGCTACATAATAATGTACAAATGTAATGTAACTGTGGTTTGCAGAAACATACAATGCCAACATTTTTTCCAGTGGTTGCAGGTGACCACCAAAGTCCTTGAAATACATCCTCTTGGCAATCCATCCAATAATACTCAAGATATTTCAGTCTGGACCGAGGTGGTGGACCGACTGACTGACACTGCTATTCCTAGAGCAGTACAGCTAGCATGGCTAAACTCTACAATAGCATACCCAAGCTAACCTCCAAGTCAATAAAAATGTAACTACTGTACATAATACTTTGAAATTGTTCTGTTTTATTAATTTAAATTGTTGGAAAGTTTTGCACTGAGTGTCAGCAGTGACAAAATCCAGTTTGAGCTGGTCAGAAAATCCCACTCCTTCCTTTCTTTTAGTCCTGCATTGGATTCATCCTGAGCTAAAGAAGCCATTCAAACATCAGTCTCACAGTAAAGTACTGCACTATGGATGTTTTGATGTGCATGAATTTGTTCCAGAGTACAATATGAAAAAAACTTCAAGGTAAACATTTCACTTTCAGCCTAAAATATATGCCAAGCATTTATCCCTTTGTCCCCTCATTTCACTCCCCACTATTTTTAAAGTTCCATCACACAAAGAGCCTTCACAACAACAACAACACAGCCATTTCCTTGTGTTCATAACCTTTCTCTGACTCTGCTCCCAGAAATGAAATGGAGTTTTAAAAGCATTCTTGACGATCAGTTGCACAAAGCTAAAAACATCAAACACTGAATGAATTCAATTATTTGCAAAACAAAATTCCAATCGCCTCCTGTGAATTTACATAACCTCAATATAAACCATTCCCCTGTCCCCTTATCTTATTTTCCCTCTCTTCCTCCTTTGTTTGTAAGTGTATCAACTTTAATTCTCTTTGGTATGGTGACTTTTGGCAGAAAATTAAACTTCATATTTTTTCTCTCTTCCTCTTTGTCTCTCCTCCTGTCCCTCTCTTTTTCCACACTCTTGCTGGTATCGAAATGCGCTCAGCGTGAAATTAAAGCCAATGCATTTCTGACTCCGAAATAAATTTGCCCCTCTGATGAGGTTGGAGTTGGTCCAAGGCGCTGCGATGAAAACACTTTTTACACTTATTTTCCTTCATGGAGGAATTATCCACTGCTTATTATTGTTCAGCATACATGACTCCTTCCTATGGGAATGTGTCTGCCGTGCTGAAGAGAGTACGCTGTTTTGTCTGACAGTTTATTAACTCTTCTGTTCTCGCACAGTCAGTGTCTTGGAGGATCCTTGTTAACATATAGTTTCAAGGCCTTACTGTGGGCTAACATGGGCATTCATGAGTCAAGTCAGAAGGAAGCACACAGCACCTTGAAAGCGAGACGAAAAGCTGACATGGAGGAGACAAATGGAGGCATCAGGTGAGACTGGTGAGTGACCTCAACACCAGTAACACCAAGGACATGTGGTAGACAACCCAGACTATCGCTGACTACAAAAGCATGTGTGAGGCCTCGCTGCCAGAAGAGTGTAACACTTTAGACACACACTCTGATCTCCCTAACAAGAGTCTGCTGCAAAGTCTGCCCGCCCCCAGAAGACTGGCCACCATCAGTGGCCCTAGCGGATGTGAGAAGAACCCTGCTGAGAGTGAATGTGAGTGAAGCTGCTGGGCCTGATGACATCCCCAACTGTGTTCTGAGAACATGTCTGACATTTTTAACAAATCACAGAGGAATGTCCCCACCTGTTTCAAGAAAGACACCATTATATCTGAACCTAAAAAGTGTGTGGCACTCCCGTCATTTCAACAAAGTGCCTTGAGAAACTGGTTCTCCAGTACATCAAAATCATCATCCCAGCCAGCCTGGACACACCAGCAGCTCAACACAGGATGCCATTTCCACTGCCCTCCACTCAGGCCACGTTCACAGCTTATACTTTTCCTTTTAAAACAGCTTTTCAAAATAAAAACAATCTCTGCACACACAAGCCTTTTCACATTGTTCCAGAAATAATCTCCATCCATACTAGCACACCAGGAAACACATATTACATGACCAATCACATTTGGGGTTCTAAAACACCAGAGTTTAGTAGATGCTAGGGATCAAAACAGCGATAGTTATGCGTTTTAAAACACAAATGTATGACTGTGGACGTACCCTCAGTCTTCACACAACAGAATACTGTTTTTCCGCTCAGCAATAACACAATCATCCACATGAAAGTAGTTGGCAAGCTCAGAGCACTCTGGGCTTGAGGATCACAGCAAACTGGATATTGGACCTACACTCTACTGTTGAACACTGGAGCACCACAGGGCTGTGTCCTCAGCCCCCTCATTTTCAACCTGTAAACCCACCACTGCAACATGAGTGATGACTGCTAAAGGAAAAATGAGGCAAAGACACACAGCCTTGTCTACATCAGTGGTGCTGAGATGGAGCAGGTGAACAGTTCAAGGTTCCTGGGAACCATCATCACAGAAAACCTGACATGGTCATCACAGATCTCCACAAGGAAAGCGCAGCAAGGGCTCCCCTGCCAAGTTCCTGTCAACTTTTAGTTTACAGGATACTTCTTTTCACTCCTTCAAGAGGAGCAATAATCATCCTGACTAAAAACAGAACACACTGTCACGGGATGTGCATGCCCAAGAGAGGAGGGCTCTTTGTGGTTAAACCTAGCCAAAGCATCTTTGGTACCCACCTACTAAGTGTCAGTTATATTGATGAGACAAAGTGCGGTCTAGCAAGCAATGCAGAAGAATATCTGCTGTTGACAGTGGCTCCATATGGAGGAGAGAAGTCAGGACAATTCTATGGGCCCCTGAGTGATAGGGGCCCTAAAAAACATTATAACATTAAGGTTTTTTTTTTCAATAGTAAATCATTTATCTGTTATCTTTAACAGAAGATTTACAATGTAATAACTAACAATGTACTAACTGACACTAACAGTTTCACTTTATTTTGTTGTTTTGGCAAAAAAAGTAAGCATCCAGAGAGCCTCAATATTGCCCTCCTCTATTTTCATCCAATGGTTCGGTCCTGCTCATAAATCTGGTGCAAACAGTACTTGCAAGCAGAATAGAGTGTTGGTGGAGCTGAGCCTATATGTCAGCTTTCAAATGAAAAATAAAAAACGAAAACAAAGAAGAGAGAAAAGACAGGGCAGAAATATGTCAACCAACTCTTCACAAAGAAAGGTGGGTCGCCATGAATGGTAGAAATTAACCTGTTTAGTTCATAGTGAAATAGTCTACATACATCCCCTATATCTTCACAGATTATACTGAGTGTTTTTTTGTTTGTTTGTTTGATCGGTTGTTGTTGTTGGTTTTTTTTTGCTCCTCTTAGGCATTCTTTAATGAATACATGCAAACTTTTATCAAGCTGTTCATACTAAATCAGTTGCTCTTGTCCTTGCCTGGTACCAGGCCAAACTATAGATGCAGCTTCATCCTCAGCAGTCCTGTCTCCCAATATACCACTAATCCACTCTACTCCTACCTGAGGGAGGAGGTGAGCATTACTCTGTCAGATCACATGAAGCTGATAGTACTGACATGTTGGTGGTACCAGTGGTGGAAGAAATCCTTTGATTTTTTTCTTAAGAAAAAGTAAAAATACCACCATCTAAAAATGCTCCATTACAAAAAAAAGTCCTGGATTCAAAATGTTACTTAAGTAAAAGTATTATCAGCAAACATACAAAAATAAAAAGTACTCATTATTCAGAACTTTTAAAGTTTCAAAACAATAAAAGCATTATTTCTATTATCATAACATGAGCTCCTTAGACTACCGTACAATAATAGATTATGTTATTGTAATTTGTTGAGGTGGAGCCAACTTTAGATACTTTTTATATTATTAGGTAGATTAGTACTATTATACTGCATCATGCATATTTATTTGTTAGTTTGTCGAACAAGCACCACCACAGCATTCTTCACAGTCACAAAGCTAAAGACAAACATCAGACACTAAATGAATTAAACTGTTCTAAAACAAAATTCCAATTAACTCTCCTGAATTTACATAACCTCAGTATAAACCAAGAAAATGTAATGCACAGATGTATAGTGTCTAGCTGAAGTTAATTTGCAGCCACCATCTTTGGTTGGGCTTTTGAATTCAAGTTACAACAACTAAACAAACAAACAGATTAAACAGATTCATGATAAAATCAGCAGAACAGACAAAACAGATTGTGTGCATGTGTTTTAAAGTTCTGCGCCTTGAAACTCAACTAAATGAAAAGCTATCTTAAAAAGAGATGTTACTAACCCATGGACTTTTATGAAGAGAGAGCTTTTTACTTTAACCTTTATTCATTCATGAAAACTTCACTGAGAGTCAATCTCTTCTTTGCAGGACCACTCTTTCTTACAGTCCTACACATTCACACCTTCACTCAGCTGCCCTGTACACTTGGGGTTAACGGCCTTGAGGAGGGCTCTTATGAGGAAGCAGTGGCGCTGCTTTTTCACTTTCTGCATCCAGACTTATCCTGCCAGTTCAGGAATCAACCTTTCAGTCGCAACGCGAGTTCTCTAACCCTTAGACTACCACTGGCACCAATTAACCTAGCCACGGAAGCTGGAGTACCCAGAGAAGACCCACGCTGCCATAGGGAGAACATGCAAACTCTGCACAGAGATGCTTTCCCAACCCAAAGGTTCGAACTCCCCACCCCGGGTTCGAACCAGGAACCCAACCACTGCGCCACCCCAATGTCCGTGGAGAGGGATCCCACCTCAGTTGGTGTTCCTGAGGTTTTTTATATTTTTTTTACGCATTAAAGTTTTTTTTATTTTTTTTATTTTGGGGGGGGGGGGTACCTCTCTGCAGTGAGTGTTAACAGATTTAAAATCTCTGTGAAGTCAGTTGTATACAGTGCTGAACTTGTTACTTTGAAAATGTTATATAGTATTCATTAGCAACATTTCATCCACCACATATCCAGCTGCACGCTTCATTACAACTTTGTAGCCTACAGCCGCCCAAGAATTAAATCCAGCTTTGGTTGTTTAACCAGTGTAGCGCTACAGCCAACATCTATGGCGGAGGAGGGCTCACCTTTGGTGGGCTGTATTGAGGTTCTAGGTTTTGGAGTGGAAAGAATTTTAGTATGCCTACCTGCAGCCATGATGCTCTTGTCTTCTTTTCTCCCAACAAAATCAAAGTAATGGGAATATTGCCAGCCACTAAGTTAAGGTTTTCCATCTTCCAAACTAGCATGCTCCTTTGTGGCATACCTGTACAGCGTGACGATTACGAAAATGAATCCGCTGATCCGTGATTGTTGTATTTCAAGTCAGTAGTGCGGTGATAACAAAAGTAACGCTGTAACAAGTTGTTTGTTTTGGGGGTAACTGTAATATTATTACTGATACTTTATTTGTAATTAATTACACCACTCGTTACTGGAAAGTAATATTATTACTGAACTAGTAATGTGTTACTGCCCAACACTGATTGTACAAATAAAATTGACTTAATGAGCTCCATTTTCACTGGGAAGTCAGAATTTCCAAATGCTTAGGGTTAGAAATGACCTACTTCTGAGGTTAATGGAAACAAGCATTAGCTCATTTTGGTAATTTAACACATAAACAGTAATGCAGCCCTTATCAGGTTATTATCATGTGTACCCAACTTGATCAACATGACTGGTTCTTGTGGTGCAAAGAGCATAACGTCCCTGGTTGTTTTAACTTAGCCTGCACCAAAATGTATCTTGGAGGAGAGGACTCCTGAGCAATAAATGTACAATACTAGAAATGTGCTTATTTTTACAGCCTGATGCCACGTAACAGGGATAGACACATCATGAAGCCAGTAAAGCTTTCAGGTTTAAAAATTAGAGATGAAACATATCTGACAATAGGGACCTTGAGATTTTTTGCCTTCAACTTATCCTGGCCTCCATAATTAAAGAAAATACTCCAGTATAAACGTGCTTGCTGAAGTGAACTTGGTAAACAAACTGTGGTCAGTTATATCTGGGATCTTTCATGTCATCTTATTGCTTGAGGTAATGTGATCCTGTCTTGCTTCATCTGGCATGTGATGTGATGAAAGTGCTACAGGGACACCTTCTGTGAAACAGCAGTATTGTTCACATTCACACCTACACAAGTGTTTGTATTTTTTGGATTAAATATTGAAGCATCCTGAGGAAGCAGTAAGAGGAAATGAGTAGGTGTTTTTTACCATGTTAATATGTGAGAAAGAAGGTTTACTATATT
Source organism: Chaetodon striatus (assembly GCA_029783705.1). Taxonomy (NCBI): domain Eukaryota; kingdom Metazoa; phylum Chordata; class Actinopteri; order Chaetodontiformes; family Chaetodontidae; genus Chaetodon; species Chaetodon striatus. Next base: position 7,858,294 of record JAPZEB010000002.1, read on the forward strand.
GTTGTTTATGCTGCTGTCTAAACAGTCAGGACGACTGCAGCACATTATGTGCACAGTCTGGTTTGATGCTACAGTCTCCTGGCTGATATTGGTTCTGGTCCTGAAATGACACCAGCTCACACAGGAGAGCAAAGCATGCAATTCCAGCACAATATGCAATAACTTATTGTTTGAAAGGTTTGAAAGTTGAGGGTAAAGTTCCGGTATTACATTTCAGATATTGGATTTTCAGCATTGTTGCCGCAGTAGCAGCTTTAGTAATCGATCAGCTTTGATAGTCTAATAGCACCCTCCAAAGCAGCAGTTCAATGATGATATATCCGGGTTCAAGGATGACCAAAAAGCAGCTGAAAGGAAACGAGAACTCTGTATGTCATCACATATTGATTATTAAAACACAGAGTTTAGTTTTCTTGCATCTCTGGGCCACTCAGCCTTCTGAAAGTGAAGTGGGAGAGAGTAAAGATTTATAGCCAGTATTTTTTTATTCATTACTGTGTATGGCCCCCAGAGGTATTCTTATTGTTCAATTGGCAAATAACCGGCTTTGAACTTTTATCCTCTTCCAGTCATTCAGAAAAATTGCCCATGGATCATCATACTCAGAAGCAGAGAGCCAGGACCATATTTAAAATCTGAGTTTATTTCCCCTTTAATCTTTGATGATTATAACTCACGCAGCAGCGCTCCAGCACTCCGGTGGTGATTATTCATTCACCGGCCCATTTCTCTCTTGGCTGAGGTTGCTCCCAGTCCAGTCATATTAATCAACCGCTGCTCTAATTGACTGATTAAGTCATGTCTCCAGAAGCCAAAATGGCTGACTGACTCATTAAACCATGACACATATTCTGGTTGCAAAATGGCTGACTGCAATCCAATTTCCCTGACTTTTATGGGCACTATCTTTTATGGATGCTATTTTTTTTTCTTTCAAATGATGCTGAGCACATAAGACAGCCATACATCTTCTGTAGGACCTCACATTCACACATTCCTGTTTTTAAATCAGGTAACATGCGAAATTCTGAAGAAATAATTTTCACATTTTTGCATTAAAAATATTTTGCTACTCTCATAGGTTGATATTATAAAAAAAGACCCCTGACCCACAGTCTTTTCAGATGCAATCTCATCCTAGGTTGTCAAAACCTGATGCTCCCAGGCTGTCCAATAACAATGCTATTAAATGCTTTCAGCGTGTGATACAGATGCTGAAGGAAACCATTAGTGTCTCTATGAGATGCACCCTTTAACATCTCTGTGTGATACACAGCTGTCTCATGATTGAAAATCTTTGGAACACGTGTAAGTCGGACTTCTCATCTTGTCTGAGTATATATGCAGAAGAGAAAATCTAAATTTCTGACCAAGTACGTCTGACTCTGCCTCAATAGGCGGCGCTGTATCCTTTTTAAAATAGTGCGTATTGAACTAGTTCTGGTTGACCCGAAGAGGAAGCTAACGACAAATGAAGATGGCAGAGATGGATGTGGTTTCCTTGTCCGTCTAGAAGTGCGTCTTCTGCTTCTTGGTCGCCATGGTGTTTGTTTGTCTTTCCGGGTGTTACTGCACTGCCACTTACTGAACTGCTGCTACGTCATCTCCTCCTTCTTCTGGGTGAAAGCCTGTGAAAGACAAAGTGGTGCATTCGCAGAACGCTGAGTCCAACTCCAGTCGGACTAAGTGGATACATGCAGCAATAGTTCGATTTTCAATCGAATTATCTAGGTGTGTTAGTCGAGCTACGGATAGTCCAATTTCAGTCGGACTAAGCTGTTTACATGCATCTAAAAGTCTGGTTTCAGTAGGACTAAGCCAATAATTTGATTTTCTCAAGATGCATGTAAACGTACTGAGTCAGTCTGGATTAGAGAGTCTGTTGAAATCTAAAGTGTAATTATTTTCCAGTTGGAAGAAGAAGAGGAGACGTACTCTGCCAGCTCATATCTGAATCTCCAGTTGCGACTGTTGTCCGTCACCATGAACTCCTGCAGCTGGTACAGATATTCTCTCCTCTTGTCTGCGTGCAGCAGCTGCAACAAGAAGAGGCGCAAAAGAACAGCTCAGTTATTGAGTACAAATCCAACGCGTTTCTTTTTGAACTGAGAAGCCAAAACAGTGAACTCAAATCTTAATGGAGCTGTGAATTCAGCTGAGTCCTTTTTGCCATCTATCACAACAACAGTGTTGCTGAAATGTCCTGAAACTGACACTTCAGAAGAGGGACCAAGTGTGTGCACATCCAGACAAAAGCAGTCAGATGCAAAGTAGAAAATACTTAACTGTAGGGCACAAAAGAGGTCCGCACACTACAGCTTTTTGTTAGGCTACAAAAAGCGTATTTCTATTGATCTCTTTGCAAAGCAACGTTTCAGCCTACAAGATCTAACAGTGTGCAGATCGTCTTTGTGCCAAACAGAAACTTACAAGTCTCCTCTGCACTGCTCAAACTCTGTAAAACAAGACCAAACTTATTCATCTTACTTGCAAAATCAGCAGCCTATAAATCTATATTCTCACCTTGAGGAAGTCGTAGAGGTGTTTGAGCACGCCAATGCGGACCTCGTCCAGGTCTTTGAGGAAACCGTTGAAGATGGGCACCAGATCAGCTGCCGTCAGCTGGTCTCCCAGGATCACTGCCAACTCGTGGATGGAGAAAGCCAGTGTACGCCGCACCTTCCACTGAGGGTGGAGAGGAAGAGGAGGGTAGAGGGGAAAGAAAACAAGAGGATTAAAGCATCAGCAATGAACAAGCAAGTACAACCGCTTCTTTGTTTATTCATATTTACTGATCATTCAGGAAAACTTTAAACTGTAAACATGTTACTGAGAGAATCTGAACCGCTCCAGTGACTGGTCTGAGTCTGCGGTGTTGTCATGCCAACAGTGACATTCAGTGCTGTGATGAAGTAATGAGCCACAGTGTGACTGAGTGGTGTCACGCTGTCCCTGCTGCTGTGAAGTGAAGCAGTGTTTCCCTTCATTCAGTTCCCTTTCTCGCTCACATCTTCAAGCAGTGCGTTTGTACAACAAGTGCCGAGTTACTGAAGTCAAGCCAAGGACATTACAAGAAAATAAATCATGCAAGTTGTTGTGGATTCTTATGAACATGGCTGAGAGATATTCTGGCAGCAACTTAAGACGACAACTTGCTTCAGTAATTACTTTTCAAAAGCTGTGAGGAACACACGAGGTTAAACTGGCACAAAGACCAAAGTATACATAATCAAACAGAAAACACCTGGTCTATTGGAGGGAAATTACCACAGTACACACACAAGTTCAATTGTTATCCAGCCCTAAAACACAGCAATACACTGGCCTCATACGTCACTGTGTCATTGCACTGTTAAAAGTGCATTCATTATCTTTTGAGGATCCATTTTGTTTTCATTTGTTAAACATAATAATTCAATAATGTGTAATTTAGCTTTGGCGACCATGCAGCGAACATTCATGCCAATAAAAGTCATCTGAATTTAGAGTAATTCAATTTAGCGATGACAAAGAACGACTTCATGGCTCAATTTCCGTGCCTCAGTCTAGACCTTTGAATTATGATAAAACAGCGGTTTCTTGGGTTGAAATAAAAAATGATCCAATAAGTGCTGCGGGCGGACAAAAAATTAGCCAATCAGCAACACTGACGGGATTAATGCCACTGTCAAGCTGTGAGCTGGAACTGATGAGAGGTAATAACAGCAGTGGTGAACACTTCAGACGAGATAGACACTGCTATTGAGGCTGTTTTTAATCAATATGTGTTCTCGATATCAGTAAAAAGTTCCTTAAAGCTGTGTGTGCCAGACGTATATGTATGCCACCCAGAGAGCTCGTCAAAGGTCCCCCGCCCCCAGGAGCGCTCTTCTGACTTAAATCCTTCCTCTGGACGTGGAGTTTCCTTTTAAATTTGGAGCAACCACTCCAGAAACTTCTCTGGATTTTCTATATATTCCACCATACTCCTAGCTGCTGCTCCCTACCCTTTGTTCTTTTTAAACCTTTATTTCCAACATTGTCACTATACATACTATCAGAAGAAAACACCACAATCCTTCACATACAGGTGAAGCCTTGACAAAACAGAAAAGGCAGTGCCTAACAGAAAAAGACAACAAAAATGAAATCTTACATAAAATAAATAAATCAATCTCTTCATCTTTCGCTCTGGCTGGTGGCCATGAAACGCATCACCTCCTGGGAAAGTTGCCACAGACACCAGACACCAAAACCGCAGTATACTGACAAAATACAGATCTCTCCCTGGCAGCGATAGGCTTAATCAGCATTGTGTGAACTCGTTTGGCCAGCGCTCAAATGTAATGGATGTTCACTGAAATGTAAAAGTCTTGGTCTCTTGCACTCAGCTAAAATATATGATTATCTAAAATAAAAGCACAAGCTACCACAGCCTGTACACTGGCTCAGTTTTTTGTTATGAATGTGTAACTAAAATCATCTCAAGACAAAGATCCCACCGCTTGAAAATCCAAACATGAGATTTTAATCTGAACAGTGTGGCTTATATTTCTTCATGTAATTAATAACTCAAATCAAATATACAATGTCCGTATTCTGTGCCTACCTGCACATCAGTAGCGAGGGTTTCATATGTGTCCTTGAGGCAGTGCCAGTTCTGTCGTCCCAGAGTGAGTGCTACTCCCGGCAGGCTGAAGGCACAGTGTTTGGCGATCTCTGTATCCACCGTCTGGGCCCGGGCCGGGTCCGTCATAGAGAGGTACTGATCCAACAGCTGCTGTGGGATGACGTTCTGCAAATGGGATCAGAGATTAAATAGTCTGATCATCAAAAAGGAATCATGAAGCACAGGGAGAATGAGTTTAATAATCTACATGAGTGCAGATCGACTGTAAGGTTCTGATCAATATTTTCGGGGGTGTATGAGAGAAGTGCCGACTGACCTGGATCTTGGGCTTATCCTCAAACACTGGGCTGTGAGCGGAGTCCTCTTTTCCCTCCTCTTCCACACTTTCTATCAGTTCAGACTCCTGAGGAAATACAAATACAAACACACATCAGGGAACAAGCAAATGCAAAAATTAAAAATTCTCATTACTACTCTAAATTCTCTGTAGATGAACAAGACGTAAAGACAGATTTACAGCTGTGCATAGCTACAGAGCCTTCACTTGCCCTGGGCTACGGTGTAGCTGACTTGCACCTTGTATAAATATGTAATTACATGCTAACAACATGCCATGTGGGGACTGTGATCTGTGACTGCCGACTAATCTTTTCTTCTAACAGGTTCAAATCAGTGTGGGGAATGTCTGCAGACATTGTAAATGTCACTGCCCATATACTTTCAAGTGTCCTCTCTGTCTGTGAGGCCATTGTATACGTCGCCACATATGGACAGATAATTCTTTTCACTATATCAAGAATTCCTTATGCGCCATCACTTTTTTTCATCGTGTCCTACCGTCGAACATTGAAAGAACTTAGCCACACTGCCCTCACAATGTCTGGTGGTACTTCTCGGTTTTGTTCGTTGTTCCCTAAGCTTTCAGGAAACATGCACAAATACGGATGAAATGAACACAAAGTACGAACAGAAGGCTCTGGTTGTGTCCATATGCAAATCCAATATCTAATTTAATCAATGAGCCCTGAAGGCGTCCCCCGTGCCACCAGTTCCCAGAGCTCCATCTGCCAGAAATCCTCGAAACGTGTCATCGATAACGTGCTTTGCATCATCCAGCAGATATTTGCTTATGGCACTGACATCAAGTTACCAGCACTGCCAAGGTGTGGGGCGCCTTAACACTATTCATCCGCACTCACTCCCCGGATTTTCAACCCCGTTTGTGCCACAGAGGTGACACAGACCAGGTTGCAAATCAGCAAAGTATCCCTTTAAGGATGTTGAACATGTAAAACATTGTAAAACTTTCACTGTTGATTCATTCATGAATATATACAAATGCTTAAGATTTGAAACCAAGTTTTTAGGGTCTTCAAAGCGCAATACGACACAGTCATGTACAATACATCAGTCTAGTGTTGTGGTGGTGCTACCAACAAGAAAAATCTGATGCTGAGCTAAAAATCGAAACTTACACATGCTGTTTTACAGAACTCCTGTTAACCTCTTTTATCAAGTATAAATCCAGCCTAATAGATACATAATTACTGAGTAGGGGTTGAACGATAATCAGCCGCAATATTCAGCTTCTTTTTTTTATCCGATAGCCAATTTAAAAAAGAACTACTTTGACTGATGCAGCCCCCTCTCTGTCTGTAGTCACCACTCTACAGTCTTGCTCAATGTCGCGCCCAGAGCACTATCTGATTCGTTACACATCATAAGTCATTGCTTATCAACACTGAAGGCTGCTGTGACTCTGATGGGCAAAGATGAACACAGACTGGAGCCGCTCATGGATAAACCAGAGAATTGTACAGTAACAATAGGCTTTATGATCAAAGAAAGTTCATCCACCGTGTCACAGCTTCAGTGCACATTCTTTTCCTGTGTCTCTCTCATGAGGGACGCACTGTGGGAAAGGTCTAAGCGTACATTATGGAAGATTTACACTCAACTAATACCAGGGAAGGCAGGCTGCGATACATGCAAAAAAGCAGGGGAAGAGCAAAGGCTCTTTTTTAAAAGGTAATGTTAAACAGTTATCACTTGCAGCATTTAAATAAGCATATGTTTAAAGAAATTTAAACAAAGTTTTAAATATTAGTTTTTGGTTTTCTCGATCACTTATAGTCAATATTGGCCCTGGGAAAAAAAATACATTGGTTGACCCTTATTACTGAGACTATTCCTTCTGCCTTTACCAAACAACAGCTGACATCACACACTGCAAAGATGTGAAAAGTCTCGTACTAGAATGGGGGAGTCAGGAGGAGACTCTTCCTGGTCTTCCAGGGGCTCTGTCTGCGTCTCCTCGTCTCCTTGCTCCTGGACAGGGCTCGACTCCGAGGCCAGAGGAGTTTCCATCGTTTGCTCCTCTTCTGTGGGACTCTCTTCGCTCTCAGACTGAACCTCCACAGATTTACTCTCCACAGACGGGCTGCTGGTATCGTCATCAGTCTGCTCCTCTGGCTCGGGCTCAGTTGGGCTGTCGTCCGCCGGGCCGTCGTCTCCCGGGCTGTCGAGCTGCGCTGCCTTCAGAGCTGCTGACAACACCTGGACTTGAGCTGAAGGAAAAGTCACACGCACAGGTCAATCTACATGCTAATACACTGCCAAATGTTTACAGGTAATCATACGTATTCTGGCTTTGTATACACACCTTGTACATCAGGGTCATCAATGTGCGGTTGCAAACAATCCAAGACCTTTTGGATCTGGTCACTGGTAGCTTTGCCAGGGCTGGACTTTGAATCAGGACAATCAAGTTCCTCCTCCTCCTCTTACTCTTTCTTTTCCTCCTTCTCTAGCACTTCCTCTGACTTTGGACAATTTAGCATCTCCAGTTCCCCGCTGATGTCTGGTAAAGGAGATCTCCAGTAGTGGAAAGAGTTAAAGTTCTCGTCTGTTTGCTCCGTGTCTTTTGTGTTCTTAGCGTTGTTTGTGGTCGTGGGGCTGCTGTTGCTGTTTGAGACTGTATTGGTGAAGCTGCTGCACATTTCTCTGGGAACAGAAGTGTGGTTGTCATCGAAGTTGTGCGTTTCCTCAGCGTCAGCTGTCGACACATGCTCTGGGGACGGTGTGGCGCGGCCATCCTGGTTGGGAGGTGTGTGAGCAATGGTTCTTCCTGTGTGGCAGCTGCTAATGTCGGAGCAGTTCAGAGAGTTTAGGGAGCAGTCGCTGAAATGAGAGTGACAAAATGTATAGGTTTACTTCCATGTAGTACAGAGTAAAGGAGAGAGAGTATACTATATCTTGTCATTAATCTCTGTAAATGTTAAAGTTCCTCTCCAGACATAGTTTAGAGTTTATATAAATACTCTGCAATGATGAATATTTTGTTTAACATGTTTTTTTTTCCCCACATAAAAAGTAAAATAAAGACTCTAAAAAGGGGCTGGGAGCAGATCAACCCCTTCTCCCTCATTCAGAAATTCTGTATGTGGCCTTGTGACCCACTCAGCACTGCTACAAGCAGTACGTTCACCTGTGAAAGAGCAGTGTGCATCAAGATGGCAAGTGTTAAAGAAAACATCTGAGAGATCCAGCCATACATGTGTGAGCCTCAATCAGACCCAGACTCAGATGAGGAGTCACACCAAAGTTTAGTTTAGCTGGATGCTGCAGTGTTTATTTCTGGGTGTCAGACAATATAGCTTCAAGGAGCCGACAGCAAGGACTATATTATGTGACAGAGGGATATATTCACATTGGGATGGCAGTCGTTGAGTATATCTAAATAAATAAATAGTTAGCTAGTCTTTTGCTAACTTAGCTAACGTACCACTTGACTCTATACAATATAATGTGCCTGTGAGGATTGTGACACAAATGTTATGTTGGAGTTTTGCTTTCACAGGTCCCCCAATCACATCTCCAAACCATCTTCAAATTTTGGTTTTCTGTTCAACATAGACAAGCCTCGCACACATGTTGAGGGTAGTTCTGTCGGGCACCATGTTTGCTCAGCTGTTATTGGAGCACAAAGCGAAGAGGGACTGAGGAGGGACAACTATATATCAGAGGTGTCATCAAAGTTTGCAGAAAGATATATCCAGCCTGGCTGAGATTCTTATATTACGTGTAATGAGTCCATACTGTGCTGGAGGTTTCAGGTTTCTTAGCCGGTGTTTGTATATTAGACAGTGACTGGCTTGCGCATTAGTGATGCAGATGATCTTCTTTGCTCGGGATAAGTCTGAATCTCAGATTTTAGGGAAGAGTAAAGACTTCACCCCCTCAGTAGAGGAAATGAGAAAATACCTCTCTAGTGACAAACTTTCCACAGATGCAATTTTGTAAAGTCAAAGTCAGATATTTTATGGGACACAGAAAAGCAGGTTTTTGAGTGGAGGGAATGTTTAAGCACCAGCTGCCCTACCCAAAGTCAATGGTTAAATTTTCCACCTGCATCTGAGCTCATCATTGTTGAGTTTTAAACATAAACAAACCCTAAACCCTGGTTCAGCATTCGTCAAACATACTCAGGGTGTTAACTGAAGCATTAAAGAGTACATCCCAAACTCTACAAAGTAAAGGTAACGTGACTTTCTGGGTAAAAAAGGAGTGTCGACTTCCTTCCATTTCCCTGTTCCTGCAGATAAACCTTTAAACAAAAAGAAAAATCTGGTCTGACCTGATCACACCCAGTGAATTATGACCATGATTCATCTGACCTATGACGCAATGCTTTAAACCGTGTCTGTGTGAATACAAACTCATATTCATGTAGTGCCCCAGCGTATTGTTATAGTACCACGTGACCATAAATAATAGGGCTCACTGAATGAAATAACAGCACTATTTCTGACCTGCTTTGAAACAACATTCTCTGGTGTGAGCCAACAGCTGTAAATGAATGTGTTGTTTTTACCTGTCCAATGTACACCTGGGGACCTCTAATAGGGCGCCGTCCTCTCTGAAGTGAAGGCCTGTGCTGGAGGGATTGGCAAAGGTGGATATGAAACGCCCCAGAGACTGAAAGGCAGCCTGTCGCACCTGAGAGTGAAGCAGAGAGGAATTGGTCAGTATCATCATGACGACAGGGATATATCACCTTCATCTGCTCAGGATCTTAACTCGTTCATGAACAGGATCATTTGCATGTAGCAACATGATTTTAAGAGTCTGAGTCTGAAATAACACATGAACACTGACAGTGAAACAGCATGCAGATCTGTTTATAGTACACCGGGTGTCTGCAGTCACAGACAAGATCACACGTGTTCATCTGCGCACACTGTCTGAGCGTCATAAATTTTGGGCTCCACGTGGACCCCCATGGACTGGGGTGGATACCAAAATATACGTGTCATTTTCCATGTCATGTGGACCCACATGGATGATGAGAGTACAGATTGGGCTTTAAGCTACAAACCCTTTGAGAACAAAACACTGACACCCTTCAGGCTTCCACAACAAGTGTCTGTGGTTTGTTCAGGCCTGTGATAACAGCAGGGCCGTCAAGTGTCTGTTATCTTAACAGCCAAAGTCAGTTGAACAGGTGAAGTGACGGTAATGTCAGTTACAAACAGACTCCGTAGTGAACACAACGCTTATGTGCGGATTTGGTGTTTCCATGTTTTTAGCTGAGCTGGACCGGAGAACATTCGGTTAAAAACAGATTGGTGATGCTGTTCTGCCCTCGTTGTCCTCTGTGAGGTTTGCTGGAACTGATGCATGCTAGCCCCAGTGTGTTTTATTAGGTGTGTTCACTGCACTGGACTCAGTTTAAAAAAATAGCCCTCTAAATGGTACCACTAATAAATTAGGAGGCAGTTTGGCTTTGTGTGCTCTGATTAATTTGGCATGCAGTTAACGCAACAGTCCTAATTTTGTTTTAAGGATAACTCAACTCCTGGCATTTGCTCCTGGTGTTATTCACCACCGTTTTGGCAGCAGGAAATAACAGAGGTAACAGGAGAACCGGCTTTAAATGTGATATATTTTCTTATTAAATAAGTGCTGTGTGGTAGATCTAATTTATGCCAATGTAAGAAGTGGTTCATGTGGATTGTAGACTGATAAATATTTGGAAAAGTACATGATGAATGTTTAAGAAAACTTTAAATTAAGTCAAATAAAGTAAATTTAAGATTAGAAATGTATAGTGGTAGGTGGTAGCATGGGTGGAAGCAGCAATACTGCCACCAGTTTCTTCCTCTATCAGATTTTTTTTCTCTGTATACATTTATTTTTTCCTCATTTTCAGAATGCCAGTGTCTTATTTTAACATTTTACTGAACAGTATGAAAAAAGGAACAAGATGTGCAGAGTAATGAGAAAAAAAATATTTCTAGATTC
>JAPZEB010000002.1:7905775-7917648 GCA_029783705.1 Chaetodon striatus
TACTGCCAGTGCGGAAAGAAGAGGGATTGGGCTTTCCTGCACATTTGCTCAATTCCTGTGTAAAAGAGGCTATTGTCGTTCACAATCCCAGTCAAAACCGTGCTGCAAGTCATGTGTTTGTGACTAGAAATGCTCCCAGCCTTCATGCTGCATTGAGGAGTTCTATATACAAATGTATGTGTTGAAAAATTTAATTATAATGGCATAAACTGAGCCCTCACAAAGTGACACGCAGTACTCTTGATTTTGGAAACACTGGAACAAAGACTTGTCAACTCTAGTGACATCTCTGTGTTCCTTTCTTTATATTTATTTTATTCTAGTACTGATATGGACCTATGTGTCTGAAATAAGGCTGAATTGAATAAAACAATTAGCTGTCACTTCAGATAACTGATCACAGGTCAGTATGTTAAGTGTCACAACACGTTAAGTATGTTTGTTGCTCCAGATACAAGCTGGCTTTCCACTTCATATTAAAAAGAAACACCACTTTTTAGATGTTTTTTGTGGCTTTTGCTCACTCAAGTAATTTGTGCTTTAGTCCCCAAAGAGTGCCCATCAAGGAAATGAGCCCATCTATCCTTCCTCTGTCCACTGTGAAAAGACCAGCCCTGTCATGCAGTCCTGAGGCAGGCTAGGCCGCAGCTCTGAACTCGTTGGTCTTGGTGATCTCGGTGCCAAAGCTTCAAAGCCGCTACAAACCCGGCCATTGTGGGATTCAGATAGAGACTGGGCTAGCCTAGTGGACACGCCTGAATAGTGTGATGGGAACAAGTGAAGGGGAGGAGGAGGGGATGCGAGGACGAGGCAGAGGAAGAGCCACACAGAGGGGGACATTTTATCACAACTGTGTGATTTGAATAGCAATCGGCTAATGGCTAAAGCAGCTTGCAGGTGTAAGAGACCCTAAAGAGAGGAGATTTGAAAAAAATAAATAAAAAAAGGGGAGAGGGAGGTGTAACCAAAGGGGGCGAAGTGTTCCAGAGACACTCTGACCCACTTTGATTCAACTATTGGCAGCGGGTGTCTAATTGATCACATAACTAACAGGCAGCACAACCCAGACACAGAGAACACCTTTCAAACCGAGGCACACAATGAGGACACTTTCTTCATGTCAGGGCTGGAGGCAATGATTACTTTCCTATTTTTCCAGTTAATTAATTAATCGCTTTGTCTATTAAATGCAAGACAATTTGAAAAATTGCCCATAAAAATTACTCAAGAGTCCAAGGTGACATCTTCAGATTGCTTTCTTTGTCCAATCAACAGCCAAGAAGCCAAACAAATTCAATGTACACTGATGAACACAGGAAACAGACATTTAGGAGGCTGGCTCCAGCAAATGTTCTGACATGTATTCCATGAATCAGTTTTTCAAATATATGTTGGTAAGTTTTCTCAGCTCATATCGCCCAACTCTAATGACAACTGTAAGAGGATATGGTCCATTTCCTGTTCCCTTTACACATTTTCATTTATTTCCGCATTTTAATTTATAATTAACGATTATTTTCAATAAATCTCTGAATTGTTTGGTCCATAAAATGTAAAATAAATTGGTGAAAAATGTTCCAAAGCCCAGGCTGACATAGACTATTCAGTTTAATACCAGATAAACTGGAAATTTCGACACCTCAAAAGCAGAAACCTTTTGATATTGCCATTTACAAATTCCATGACTTTTCCAGATTTTTCATGACCATAAAAACCCTGCACTTTTCTACTTGGTAGCTGTAGTCTGTCCTGCAATGACGCCTGGATGCGAGCAACAGATCCGTTGATAAAACTGCAGCGTGGTGATAATACAGACATTTCATACACCAGATGTGCTGTAACGCAGACCTACTGGTGCACATTTTACCTGCGTTCTACCTGTTCACATGTCCGCCCTCACTCAGGGCGCATTCACACCAGCATCGTCCGGGGGACTCGGTTCGATTGGGCGGGGCATGCTGAAAAATTTCACACCTTCGTTTGGTTCGGTTCACTTTCACACTGCACTTTTTAAAGCGGACCAAACTGCCTGGACAACGTCACGCAGTTACAACAGCTGCTCGTTTGGGGTGCTATTGCCCAAAATGATCACTGACCAGGAAGAAAAACAAAGGATGAGGAAGAAGAAAACCCAGCTCATCGATTGGCCAGGACCGAAAACGGAAATAGGACCATCACCTTCAGCCGGCTTGGTCACCACAAAAACAATGGAGCAACACCAAATTTATGTGGTCTTAGGGTTTCTGTTTTTACTTTTTCTTGCAGTGGGGTATCTGGTGAAGGAAAGGTGTTTTGATTGGTGATTGTGAAACATGTGACTAGGTTAGCAGCAAGTGCTGCCAGTAGCCAGTGACTGTGCCCTTGTGTGCTTTCTGGACCTGCTGTGTTGTTTCTGCACTGCCCTCTTTGATGATGCCGTCATGGAGGCTTTTTTTCTGCCCATGATAAAAACCTTGTTTTTCTTGTATTTATTCCAAACATATCACTTTTGCTAGTGCTTCAAATGTAAAATACATCGCCCATCCTGTATGCCCAAAGTGCACCTCCTACCAGAAACCAGCTGTGTAGATCAGTAAACATTAAAGACTGCAGTATAAATTGACAACTACTACGCTTTATTGACTGACAATACAATTTAATATGTAAATACATGGAGGTTATGACCGCAGTATACAGCACTCACAGTGTCTCAAACCTCTGTCCTTCCTACAGACGACGAGGATGTGTTCCTTTGTGGGAAGTGTAAGAAACAGTTCAACTCTCTGCCAGCCTTCATGACACACAAGAGGGAGCAGTGCCAGTCCAGTGTCCCCTCCCTGTCCACAGTGTCCTTGGCCTCCACCAATGCCTACACACCAGTTCCCTCAATCAGCTCTGGACCACAGACTCCCGCCAACAGGCAGGTGAGGATAGTTAGGGTGTTTTTATCTGAGTGAGGTGTTTGGTCACTATGAAGTTACTAGGAAATCTGTACTTTAGGTCATATTTTGTTGGTTTATCTGTAAACGTTTATCTGTAAACCAGTTGTAAAAGACACTATGAATGTACCTGGAAGCTTTGTCTAGATGCCAGAAAGAAGGAAGTGATAAGTAATTACTATATGAAAGTATATGTGAGGACAAAGGCAAAACAGAATTTAAAAAAAAAAAAAAAACAGAGTAAAGACATTTTAGAAATATTGTTATTTGAATTTTTGTAAGAGAACAACAATGAGGGAAGGACTACAGAAAGAAAAAATAGGAAAATAGATAAAAAAAAGATGCTATACAGTAACCTTAATTTCTTCTGAGACTATGACAGATATGTCCAGTGATGACCGTATTTAGCAAAGCAGGCAAGGATTATACATTTTTGCACAACCATGCATTCTTTCTCTCTTATATTACTCATATGTTTGTGTATTACTCCCCACATACACATCAGGTCTCCACCTACATCACAGTCCCTCCCTCCCCTCTGACACACACTCTGGTCCAAGGCAACGTGCTGGTCAGTGACGATGTTCTCATGTCGGCTATCTCAGCCTTCACCTCCATCGACCAGCCTATGGCCACCATGCAGACGCCTATACAGGTAACACAGCATAACGTTACACAGTAGATGCTTTGCCTTACATCAGAGCATCATATCTTTGCAAGGTGCTGTTTATTATGCTTTCTTTTTAAAGTCAGTTTAATCATCACAAGTGTGAGATGATTCAGAGCAGATGAAAATGTCAGTTTGAGTCATTCTGAGCATATAGTATTCAGAGTTATTTCTTTTTGCTGTTTTGCAGAGTAACCTGAGCATGCACACAGCTGGCGTTTCTTACCTGCAGCACCATCACCACCACCACCATCATCACCACCATCATCATCAGCAGCAACAGCAACAGCAACAGCAGCAGCAGCAGCAGCAGCAGTCCTCCCATCCCCTGCCCTCCAGCCAGACACCGGCCCACCCCCTGCCAGCTGGACAGCCCACCCAGCAGCCACTCACCTCACAGGTCCCAGCGAGCCACAGCAACTCAGTGGTCCAGGTGTACAGCACACTGCCCCATATGGCTGGGGGTGGTGGTGCAGAGATCCACACGTTGGGTCTGCAGCCTTTCCATCCTGTACAAGTGAGGGTTACCATCTGCACCATTTAAGTCCAGACTTTCTGCTTTTGCATGAGAAGAAATGTTAAGAATTTCAAGCCACAGTGGCAAACGGAGCAAAATTTAAGAAAATCTAAGTGAAATTAGTTCAGAAATACTAAATTACATGATCAGATAAGGAGTGTGGTTGCATACATAGAAGACGGACAGTGAAAAGCAGACTGACACAAAGCACTGAGCTCGTTTGTCTCCCTCAGGTGCCCAGTCAGTGTGTGGAGAGCCAGTCATTCACCACCCCTCCTGTCTACAGTCCTGGGAAGCAGGGCACCAAGACAAAGACCTGCAGCATCACCACCAACCTGACGGAGCTGGGCGACTTTGAAAAGGTCATCATTCCCAAACGATCGAGGAGTAGCAAAAAAAGCTCTGATGGAGCCACAGGTACGTGAGGGACATAATCAAAGAGTGTAAACTTTTTAAAATAATAATCCACAGGTGACGTTCTGTTTCACAGACTCTTTAAATGGGACTAATTTCATACTAAATGATATGAATCATAAGGAAAGTTCTCTGAAATAGTACCCATACTGCTTCTGTGACAGTTTCCTCCACTAAGCACAACATAATAATGAATTCAAAATAAACAAGTATCGATCAGTTACAGTATAAAACTCATAGGCTGCGGTTATTAATCAGTTATTTATTATGGCCTTCCTTACAGTCAAGAAGAAATTGTCATCTCATTTTAACTACCTCACTTCTCTGGTAACTATAGGAAACGTTCCAGTATCCTCTTCACCTTGGATATCTCTCATGTTCACACTAAACTAGTTTCAGATACCATTCAACTTTAAATGTAATTAACTGCAAACTGCAAACTTGACTCTTACATTCCCCCTGGAGATATTAAAGCTGTATTGTCTGATGTTTTTTATGATTCCCGCAACCGCTTCTTGCCTATTTGCCTGTTTATTGTGTTTCTGTGTCACTTGTTACTGTTTAACTGATTGTGTTCTTGTGATTGTTTTTGTTCTCAGGTCTCTTGAAAAAGAGGGCTTAATCTCAATTAGTCTGCTATATCTAATGTAGGTTATATTATAATAATTTAAAAGAGGAAACTGCACAGAACGACATAATGGCCATAGTCTGAAATGTATGATGATGATCAGAGGATAAATTTTCATTCATTGAATTTCCCTCCTTAGCAGAGCAGCTGAAAGGAAAAGTTCCAAAGCTGAAGTGTAATTTCTGCGACAAAATCTTCTCTAAAAACTTTGATCTTCAGCAGCACATTAGAAGGTGAGTAACTGGCCATGGTAGACTTGTGTTCATCTAAAAATAGACTTTAACCAAGAAGAAATGGACTCAGTGCTCTTCCGGTAATGGCCTCTAACTATTCTCTTTCTATAGTCACACTGGAGAGAAACCGTTTCAGTGCATCGTCTGCGGCCGAGCTTTCGCCCAAAAGTCCAACGTGAAGAAACACATGCAGACGCACAAGGTTCTAAATTTTTTTCATAACAGTGTCTTCCCTACACAAAACATCCTCACTAGTCATCACAGTTTGGTTGATAATATAAACAGATTTCAGGCAACACTAGTCCAAAAATTCGCAATTGACTATTTGCTAAGCCCTGCCCCCCTTAACTACCATTGCTATGTCTGTCAGTCCTTTAATTTTTGCCCAGGCACATCACTTGATCCACTGTATGAAGGGGAGGACAGGTAGCCTTCCATCTTATAATAATAAACCTTTGTGCTAACAGTGACGTAAATGCAATTGCATTTGATTGGTTTGAAGTAATACCCTGCCTGTTAGGTATGCCGAAGAATGCTATAAATGGCTCATGATCCATTGTTTTCTAGCAAATAAATGAGCATACCTCAAATATAGAGGTCCAGAAGTTATGTAATGACTTATGTGACCAGAACATGTGGTTCATTGTCGCAGGAGAGTGTTCCTTTTGTTCCTGTAATTTTGGTTTTGAAATGCTGAATGAGAGAGCCCAAGCTCTGAATTCTCCATAAAACTCTATGTACTTGTGGTAAACCTAGTTATGGCTGCTAAGCTATGATTTGACAATCACTGTTTTGGGAGAAGGATTTAGGTAAAATAGTAAATCAATCATGCTAGTAAAGTGTATCATAAAGCATTTCCTTTGATTATTTCCATACAATGTGAACAGCATAGTGCCAGCAACTCAGTAAAAAAGTCTTTTTCTCAAAGGTGTGGCCTATGGGTGTGGCCAGCACAGTGTCCAGATTACCAATCACAGTCAAGGTGGTACCAGTGTCCTCCAATGAGGAGGAAGGGGGCGGGGAGCAGCAGCAGCAAGGTGAGCCAGAGGAGGAGGGGTCACAGCAGCAGACCTGTCAAACACAAACTGAAGAAGAGGTAGTTCAAACAGGTAATGTCTGTTTACATCCTACTGAAACATCCTAATATTCATGCATGGTTTGTAAATTATACTGATGAACACATAGACTGAGTTGCCTGTTTATTAGGTACAGTACACCTAGCCAGTACACCTAGAGTTACAGCTCCAGCTCTTACAGTAAACACAATGTTACATTACAGAAGCTCCAGGGGAGTTGGAGGAGAGTGCGGCCGAGGCTCGGGCTGACCCAGAGGTCAGCCGCAGTGGTGAAGCCACACAGAACGGGCATCCTCAGGTACAGATGCAGGTGCAGTCCAACCAGGATCAACAGTGCCAAGCTCAGACCAAACAGATAGTTGTAATAGACAGCTCCTACCAGTGCCAGTTCTGTGCCAGCAAGTTCAAGACCTACTTCCAGCTCAAGTCTCATCTGACCCAGCACAAAGGGGAGCAGGTGAGTACAGAGTCCATGTTTGCTTGCCTTTTGTCTCATGAGAATTGATGATCTGACAGAAGAGCTCATGGAGTCTCCCACCAGTAAACTATTGCATGAGACAAGCGGACATTTTAAAGCCACACAATAAGTAATTCAAGCATGTCTTTGGTCTCTGCATGTTTCTATTAATTCATATTTGTAATAGAAAGCTATAGCTACCTAATAACTGTGCTCACCTCTCTCCAGGTTTATAAATGTGTGTTGAAGTCCTGCTCCCAGACCTTCCAGAAGTTGGATCAGTTCCTGGAGCACATCAGGACGCACCAGGAGCAGCTGACCTACCGCTGCCACCTCTGCAGCAAGGTGTTCCCCTCACTGTTTGAACTGGGAGTCCACCAGTACTCCCACTGCTTCTGCCCACAACAGAACACACGCAAGGAAACCACCATCTACAGGTCCGCTCAATCACTTATCCTTGTGTTTTGGTTACATATTAATTATAGCGGAACAGTAGGAAGAGCACTGGTGTCCAAGAGTCAGCTGAAATGGCCTCAGTGTTTTGACACAAAATATATATACAAGCAGGTGGGACAGGTGAGAAAAAGTCTCCTTCACAGATGAAGCTTCTTGAGAAGAGAAGACAAGTGGAGGTGCACTTTCAGACACTGGAAGTTCTGGAGATGTAAAAGAATGGCAGTGTCTCGTCAGGTCCATGTGCACTGTCCTGCTGCCATAAATACTTACTAGAGCACCATGTTTTTTGATCTACAACTGAAAATAGTTTTGAACAAATGCACGATTTAGTCTTGTTTGAATAACAGGGTTATTTCCATACTTTTCCAGATTAAAATATACAGACTTCTCAATAGATTTTTCAGACCATATTTGACATCTGAGCCCAAATAGCCAGATGTGTATTAGGTAAATAAATGGTTTTAAAATCCAACTGTCAACATGTATGTTACATTCTAACTTCATGCTATTATGTTGCCAAATAATTACCAGAGAAATGTAGCCAGGTACTGTAGCTCAAAAAGACAGTTGTATGACACTCAACATTCAAACAACTCTGTCAAAGAGGATGTAAGCCAACTGGTGCTACCCATGATTGAAGTGTTTTCTCTTTCAGGTATACTGTGTAGGATTGTTGGTTACTGTTTGTTAACACGCTCCCTAGCAAAAGAGAAAGCAACAGTCAACCCCAATGTACTCCCATTCTACGTCTCACCTCACTATATTGCGTTTTTCGGCACGGTGCCTCTCAGGTGCCTGCTAGTGCCACCTGAGCACTGTGGGCATACACGCCCGTAAACGTCCTGAGCACAGAGAATAAGAAAATACAGGCAGAGGGCAGATCTTTGGAGAAAAATACACCACCACACACTTCTAGTGGGTCATAAGTGATGATTAAGATGGATTACTTTTGTAGGAGTCTCTTCATAGTTTTTTAAGGATGATTCTCATTGTATACCTTTAACATATTGAATTAATAATAATAATAATAATAATAATAATAATAATAATAAAAAAATATAATATTGTTTCCCCCATTTTATGGTCTTTTTAAAAATAAGAACTGACCATGAGTTGAAAAAAGTTTACTCGTTCATTCGTTTTCCATAACTGCTTATCCTGTCGAGGGTTGCAGGAGGAGCCTATCCCAGCTGACACTGGGCGAGAGGCAGGGTACACCCTGGACAGGTTGCCAGACTATCGCAGGGCTGACACGTAGAGACAGACAACCATTCACGTTCACATTCACACCTACGCACAATTTAGAGTCACCAATTAACCTGCATCTCTTTGGACTGTGGGAGGAAGCTGGAGTACCCGGAGAAAACCCACGCTGACATGGGGAGAACATCCAAAATCGGCACAGAAAGGCTCCCAGACCCTGGGTTCGAACTAGGAACCCACTGTAACATCGTGTCGCTCTTGAAAAAAATTGAATAATTGAATTTTCTGACCTTCCTTGCTCCAGGCTGAGATTGGTCCTCAACTAATTTAATGTTCTTTCTAGTCTGGTATGACTGTGTCTGTTGTAGGTGGTAGTTGATTGATACATCATTCTTATCTCTAACGAAAACACCACTTGTTTTTTGCCTTTTCAGGTGTGTAAAGTGTCAAAGCAGATATTCCACCCAGGAGGCACTGGAACAACATCTACAGACTGCCTCACACAACTTTCCCTGCCCACACTGTCAAAAGGTGCTACACACACTGATGTGAACACGTTATACACTTTTGGAATTTGTTAAGCTGTCCTTGTATAAAGAGCCAGCATGGTTAGCTAATGTTGTCATTACGCTCTCATGCTTAATGTCTTGGCCTTAAAATGCGCAGTTCTCTAGTTCAAGTTTGAGATGTTCTTCTGTTTTTCATGTCACATTTAAAGACGTTGGTGCAGTGTGTGATCTGTTCCGGTTATTGCCATCAGGTTTTCCCGTGTGAAAGGTACTTCAGACGCCACCTCCCCACTCATGGCGTTGGAGGGAGATTCAAGTGTCAGATCTGCAAGAAAGCCTTCAAGACCGAGCACTACCTCAAACTGCACACACGTATTCACTCAGGTCTGAAAGACTCTCACAAAGCAGTCTTCTTGTCCCTCTGACATTCTTTTGTATGAAGAGCCACTAGACAATGGTGCATTGTGTGCCATAGGTCAGTATCAACACATCAGTCAAGGGCTGATGTGTTGATATTTTTTTCTGTCTCACTGCCATAGACTCTGTGTCAGTGTTGATGTTTGAGTTTCTTTAGGTAGCACTATTTTTAGTGTTTGGTTAGCCATGGTGGCTATCACTGCTCAGGGTAACAACCCAGTTCTGTTTTTGCTGCAGCAGAAGGAAGAATCTATTGTTAAAACAAGGAAGTGCTCAATAGAACTGTAACAATGCCAGAGTAAACAAGTTGACGCTGATGTATCTCTGGCTTAAATGTTTGCATTTAAATGTTTTAGAAGGCTATGCAATTGCAAGAATTTTGCCAGAGCAAACATTGAAGTAACTCTAACATTTACATCACAGTATCTGTATATGTACAAGTCATTAGCTAAGGTAAAGGCGCAATTTTGATGCCGATTCTATTCTTTAGGTGAAAAGCCATACAAATGCTCCCTCTGTGAGGCGACGTTCAACAGGAAGGACAAAGTGAAGCGACACATGCTCATCCATGAACCCTTCAAGAAATATAAGTGCCCCTTTAGGTGAGGCTCTCTAATGGAAATGCTCTGCTTTTTTTAAAACTCATTCTTTCCTGCTTCACTACTTGATTCATTCTTTTAATCATCTTTTAATCTTTTAATCATTCAAGCCTCAAATTCTGTCATCCTTCATTCATTCAAGGTCATCAAGTTAAGTAGTTTTATGCTATTTATTCTGTTCTTTTCATCAGGACACATGTAGGCTGCACCAAAGAATTCAACAGACCAGACAAACTCAAGGCCCACATCCTCTCACATTCTGGTAGGTAATCATTTTCATTTAAACAAAGATGTCAGAATATTGTTTTTGATTGTTTGTGAGTCGTAGCAATACTGAAACATCCTTTCCCACGTAAGTTATTTCTATATTTCTGTTAGCAGAATATATAAAAACTGAACAGATTTGTATGAAAATCAGCAGTGACTCCATTAGATATTGGTGGTTAAATAAATACATACCTGAGAATAGACTACATATCCTAAGGGTATGCTTGCATGGCCAAGAGTTGCAATAACATGATACAAAAATGATCTTTAGACATATAAGCCAGTTTCTGCCTCCAGAGCAGCTTAACGTTTGACAGAATTGTTTGTATCACTGAAACTTCAGTTTGCAGTTACATTACATGTTTATGTAAGGAATGAAGGGAAACTGGATACACCTTTGATGTGGATCAAAAACAACAAATGGCATTATTAAACTGATTCTAATAAACCCCTCTTTCCTCCAGGTATCAAACCCTACAAGTGTCTATTTTGTCAGAAGGCGTTCAGCCGCAGGGCCCACATGCTCGAGCATCAGCAGTCCCACACAGATAACTACCGCTTCAGATGTTCCACCTGCAACAAGGGATTCACCAGACAGAGCTATTACAGAGATCACAAATGTCCCGCAGCAGGGAGCGGGACAGGAGCTGAAGGTGGGACTGGGGAGATGGAGGGAGACGAGGTCGTGGGAGTGGCGATGGTAAAGGAGAAGGATGGAGAGGATGAGCGGAGAAGCAGGTTCTTGAGAAAAGAAAAAAGGCCAGGGACAGAAGGAGATGATGGAGAGAAGGACGACAGCTCAAAGGGCAGCCAAGAGCAGGTGGAAACGCAGGGGGAAGAGGAGGAGGAGGAGGATGAGGAGGAAGAAGAGGAGGAGGAGGAGGAGGAGGAGGAGGAGGAAGGAGATGGAAGGAGGACTGACGAGGGTTGTCAGGCTGCAATGACTATCACTACCATTGAAGGGCAGGCGGACAGAGAAGAGGAGGATGATGGGATGGAACATGGTGGCGTGGCATTGGAGGAGATTCAGAGCAATGACCAAAACTGTTTGCAGCAGCCATGTTTGTAGTTCGAAGCATCATTTCATGGACATGGACAAAACAAACGAAGCTATTCTTAATTTAAAAAAAAAAAAAATCAGGGAAATTATTTATTTGTTTTAAATTAAAACGTTGTTTAAATTATACTCACTGCTTTTACTTCTTTTACTGTAAAGTAAGGACACTATGTTACCTGGTAGATCTATATTGCCAAAATAACCAGTGGAGCATTTACATGTTTTTGTGTACAAATTTTGTGCAAGTTCAGCCACCGTGGTTCAATTAAAATGTCATAATGTCAAAATTAACGGCACCACTCATTCATTCATTTTCCATAACCGCTTATCCTGTTAGGGGTCACAGGGGAGCCAGGGCCTATCCCAGTTTACACTGGTTGAGGGGCAGGGTTCACCCTGGACAGGTCACCAGACTATCACAGGGCTGACACATAGAGACAGACAACCATTCACAC
>JAPZEB010000002.1:7949211-7963090 GCA_029783705.1 Chaetodon striatus
TGCAGACTGCAGGTTATGACTCACTACACATCTCTAAACATAACACTGCTCATATTGTTGTGAAAGAAACAGTGAATTTAATATCATAGAGTGGGCAGGAAAGAAAAATAATATGTAGAGCAGCTGTTTGTATGTGGGTGTGTCTGTGTGTGTATCATAAACTCATACACTCACTTTTCATGTCGTTAGACTTGAGCGTGTCGCTAACATCCAGCATGGCCATGCCTAGCAACACATCTGACTTCAGGGTCTGGTGGCTCCAAACACGAAACACCAGTTTGCTGAATGGAGTAACGATCCTGTGGAAACAAACAATCAGTTACTACATCCACACCATCGATACTTCTGGGTGACAGATGACCACTGAGGATCTTATTTCAGAAAGCTCTCCATGGTCTTACTTTCAGGATTTTATCAATATTTCATCAATCATGGGTTCAAGATCAGTGACTTTCCAGTGAGCACTATTTCCTCCCTTTAACGTGAGCAAAGGTTGTAGCTTGATGTCACAGCACCCACCGCCTGCCATCTGCATTCAGTTTTGTAAGCATTTAGTTTAAACAGGGTTCCCACACATTTACATAGACAAAATTTCAAAAAATTTTCACGACTTTTCAAGGACCCATAGTATATATTTTTTGCCCTACTTGCCAGTCAATGTTAATTTCAACTAGCTGGTATAAACGGAGGGAGAGACAAAACGCTGGGAGAAAATCAAGAGATGTACATGATGGCATACAAACATTACATCGATAGCTTTAGAAAACAAATTTTCCATCATGTTACATTACAATTCAGGTTATCCACAGAAGACTACTGTAACAATTTAATTACAAACAACTAACTTTTCCAAAACTTTCAATGTTTTGTACTAATTCCATGACTTTCTATGCTTGGAAATGGGACTTTCCAGGTTTTCCATGTCTGAAGGAACCTTTTTTAAAAGATATTGTGAAATTAAGTGGTATTACAAACAGCAACAAGGGCAAAAAATGAACATGAGCAGGCTTTAATACTTCATTACTCCATTTGGTAGGTGACACACCATTGTTTAGGGGTTCATTTCACAGGTAAACAAAGCCAATAGCTGGTAGTTTGCAGTGCATCAGCCACTTTGGCTGCGTGAGCTGCAAAAGTCTTTGTCTTGTTGTAAAAACAAAAAGACAATGAAGTTCAGAAACTATTCAGGGACAAGTGCCTAGAACCACCAACGGTTAAGCTAGCAGCACCCTCAGAAAAAAAACATTTGCAGGCACACAGGCTCAGGTCCGATTACATCCCATAGTAAACACTTGTTACATAATAACCAGGCCCCCATGGGTGCAAGAGAAACTGTAGAAGACCTATATTAAGAAGGTCACTGTGCCCAGCAGAAGCTCCTGGACATGCTAAAATTAAGAGGACATTTGATGTGTGAAAATGTTGGACTGCAGGAAGTCACACGGTGTGGTGCGAGTGCTCTAAATGTACGGTATACGTTTCGAAATAGGATTCCTGTAAATGAACCGGACACGCTCTCTCACCACTGTGGGGCATTTTCCTTGTAAGTGCCAACCCCTTGGAGATAGCATATCTTTTCTTTTACTGCACATACACCACTACCCTCAACTTCAGAGTTCCAGCACAGAGAAAATCTTTCCAGTAAGTCGAGTCCCAGTGACTCATTCAAAACAGAAAAGTGCTGCAGGCAAAATATCTTGATCAAGATCATATGTTACACCAGCAATTTTGAACAATTACAAGGAAGTCTATTTTTTGCTTTGGAGTAACTCCTCAAGGTCTGCGCAGATTTCTTGGGAAATTAGGATGTGCAAAGCCAAACACTACAGTCAGCAAGATATGCTTGATCCTAACAGCCAAACCACAGATAACTACACTGGTTTCATTAATTACTTCATTCAAACTCTAGGGAATATTAGCTATCTCAAGGGCAGACACCACAGTTTATTACACCAAGACCATCAACAGACTTGTACATTGTGGCTGAACTGTACCTCAAACAGTGATTACTATGTGCTGTTTATACCTTTCTCAAGAAATCTGCAAACAAGTGCTGTAGCAGGATTTTCATTAAAAGTACAAAGTGCTGATAGTTCCTTTCTGACTCTTAACTGCTCACATTTAATCTGTGCTGGAGTCAAACCTGAGAAAACAAGCTTCTGTAAATAACAGGGCAGTTTTGTGCTTCCTGGAATACCAGACTGGTAACATTTAACACATTAGGGCGAATAATAACTCGGTTAAGATGTCCGTGAAAGCTAAGTGCATTGCCTCCAGGATGTTTACAATCAAACATTAGAAGTCACTCTGTGTCCCATATCACAAATCCCAGCATGTGTGCAGCCCAACAGACCAAACATTTGCTTTTGAAGCACTATTTGATGCAGTTATGTCTGGAGTAAAATCTCTTTCTTGAGTGGCAACAGAATAATAACATTCTGATTATTATAAATTTGATCACATGTCATACAGGGCTGGTAATCCCAGCGAGACTTTGACTCACACAGTGAGTGGCTGCTTCCACTTGGGGCTGTGGGTGTTGTTGCATTTCTCTGTTTTCTTGGACTGGCCGTCGACTGTCACTTCCACATAAGGACTGGGACCAAACCAGTTTTTCTTGTTCTCTTTTAGTTTTGCTGATAGCACTGAAACAAGGAGACAGGGAGAAGGAACAATGCAGCAGAATGTCAGTCATGTTGGTGCAGAAAGAAAGAGGAATCAAGGAAAACTAGAATTCAAGAACAGCGTACACTTCTAAATTAAAAGCAGAACAGGAGAACATGACTGTGGTGCAATCTGGATTTTACCAGTGCAGAATGTATTTAGCTGGTGAGGCAGTGGTAGTGACTAATGCACAAGTGTTTACACCTGGTATCAACATGCATTCTGGGTGATCAGATCATAAGTGGACAGCTCTAAGAACAGGTGAATGCACTACAAGCATCTTGAGATCCAATTGCTTTGATCAGGGATGTCTAAACTTTTTGAAGGGTAGTGGTGGTGGGAGTGGGTAATGCAAATTGATCTTTCTTGATTTACCAAAATATTGTGGTGGGCCATATATGGTATATTTTGGTCAACAAACTGTGGGCCATTAAAAAAAATCAGTGCCCAAGCCGGACTTTGGACTCTGACTCTGGCTCAGGCCACATTCAGAGGTGGTCTGGGCCGCATATGGCCACATTTTTTGGCAGTGTGCATGTTAATGTGTCCTGGGCCACACTGAAAAACTGACTACTCGGCTGATGTCCTTACTTATCTGATGCCCACTGGATAACAAAACTTCTGTTGGTGGAGTCGCACAGACGCTGAGCTGAAGGACCACCTCAGGAGCCACTCTCCACCTAGTGAACAGTCAGTTCAACGTCTGCCTGGTTAGCATGAGCTAATAGCAGCAGCTGCTCACACAGACAGCAAAATGGCTTGACTCTGCTGTTGATTAATAACTGTTAAAACGTTAATACCTGTAAAATAACATTTACTGTGTGATTCTAACAGCAAGCCCTGGCACTGTGTGTGTGCAGACTCTCACAAACTGTCTCCAGCACAAAGCTCACACTGCTGTAGGAGTAGTCTCATGATGCACACAGAGAGAGACATAGAGCGAGGCAAGGAGGGGCTGAGAATCAATACACTGAGTGCAACCCTACAGTTAAAAAAAGATTTTACTCATTTTAAATAATAAAAAGAGTAAGCTTGTGTATAGCATGACAAACCTCTCCCCAGTTAAAAACAACACCACATTTGGTCTTTGCAAACAGAAATTATTTACGTGTATATTTGCATATCGTGCAGGAAAGTGAGATCCGCTCACAAATAGTCACTTGAGATGCATGTACAGACACGTTCTAATGCAAGGTGGGAACAGACAAACATATAGCTGTCGCATGATAATACCAGGTGCAAACAGGCTCTTAGGGAGTGCAGTGATGGACGAACATAACAACACAACTTAAACACACAAAGTAAAGAAGACAGGTAAAGTTTAAGTCCTCACAAACGGCCTTTATCACAGCGACATTTTGATATTTAATAGTAGGGGAAGCATGTGCCACTAATAACATTAACATTATTAGGCTGTGTCCTATTCAGGTGCCCCAGTACGCCATGACAGTGTGAAAGTGAGCCAGCAGGTGGGATAGCAGGACCCTGAAACTGAAGCAGCTAAACAGAACTCAGCCATCATTAACTGTAGTATTTACATCTGTGTTTTTCTTAATATTATGTGGAAAGGAGTCCTAATATTAATATTATCTTTAAATGGAAAAAGCCCTGTTGTTTAATCCAGAGTGAGAAAAAAGTTACACAGAAATTAAAGATGTACAAGAGATGAAATCTGATAACTTGCTTTTATCTTGGATTTTTGTTCATTTTGACAAAGACTCACCAATGATTTGTAGTTGTGCCTTCATAGGGTAACCGTTGGTTGTGCCCGACTTGGTGACTCCACTTGCCATGACATAGGGCTGGGGTGAAGGCCTGCAGCACAGACAACACATCATTAGGGTGATGATGACAAATTGCTTTCACACTGCTGCAAATTTGGAGCACACAGATGAGATCATTTATCATTTAGATCAAAGTATAATTAGCCCACAACATGAACAACTTGCAAAAACTACACTCTCCTAACTATTTACAGGTTAAAAAACAAAACAAAACAGTGCATCCCCACCTTAATAATTTAAGACTGCATATGAGGGATACTGATCTTGTTTTTCCCAGGGGCCACTTGACAGGAGGCCAGCAGCCAGTTAATTAACAAACATTTAAAAATAAAAAATTAGCCTGGATCACTATCAGGTTCCAGGGGATCCTCCTCTGACATTTTTTTTTGAGAAACAGGCTGCTTTTTATGCACTTTGGTACATTATTTACAATCAAAGTACAAAGAAAAAACTCCCAATATACAAAAATTTATTTTTATGGCGAATTAGAAAATGGTCGATGGGCCACCCAGCCCCCTTTTGCTGGCCAGATTTGGTCTGTGAATCATAGATTGGGTTTCAATGCCGTATGTTTGACCAACGTCTGAGCCATAAAATAAGTCAAACATAGCTCATTGTGCCCCCATGATGCCCCATGTAGCCCTCAGCTGTGTGAAACACCACAGTACTAATATGATATTTGTAATGACACCTAACTCTTTTTTCTTAGGAGGTCAAACGCACTTACTGTAAGTTGCATCTGCCAAATGATATAATGTGATGTAATAACACTCAGCCAGAGCGTCAGACTTAATAGATGGGGAGGCTACATTTAAAAATAGCCTTCCTGGAATTTCTCCTCAACACTAAAACAGTATTATAAAGTGCAGACGTTTGCATTTGATATAGCAGTCAGAACAGGCTAACCGTGAACTAATAATAAACAACAAGGAACATCAAGTCAAACAAGCTCGCCACTCTGTTAGAGTTAGCTGTCAGATCATCATGAGAAACACACAGACATTGCACCATCATGGGAGGTAATAAAAGAAGACAAGGGTCAGGCCTGCAGTCTGTGAAATAGTGCCTGTATAAGCTAGTCTGCACTGCATCGTCAACTTAATGCATGAAGGTTATACCTACATTCTCTTCTCTATGCTAATATTTACTTTGTTCTGTAACTATTTCAGCATATTCATCCATCATTAACTACAAGGTTACCACAGGGGACTGGAGCCTATACCATTTTCCCTCTAACCATGTCAACTTCTACCTATGGTGTTCTAACCAAATTTGTCAGGACTGAGAGGAGCTTACATTCATGGCTGCTTCGCTTATTCACTGCTCAGTACTGAGGATGAAACCTATGGAGAAATGTGTACCTTTGCCTCTTCTGTCATGGATTGTTCCTGGTGCCTGTTTAGAAATGGTCTTATCAACTGGCAGCTCTAGAAAGAAGGACTGATGCCAGCACCTGATGTTAATGCTTTCAGGTTTTGATTTTTGAAACATCTTCATAAAATCTGCTTTTGCTGTAATGGAGACATCATTACAAGAAACACTGACATAGTTAATTGGTTTTGGGGATAATTTCCACCTTAAGTAAGCCCAAACACCAGCAGTCATAAAATGGTTGCTTGGCAGTAGACAGATATGAACTCTGCAACTCCAGTGCTTCATTTGCACCACGGACAACTGTGTCAATCAAAGAGACAGAGTAAGGAAAGGGATACACCAGCGGCACAGGAATCAGGCCCTGTGATCTTTCCTAGACCCTGGTTCATGCGTCACTGAATAATAAATGTTCCTTGGTCTATCTCGTCCAGTGAGCACATGGCAGAGCAGAATGAAAGTGAGGAGCTCCTGGGTAAACTTTCACATTGGCTACTGCTTTAGGCTCTGTCAATAATTCATTGCAACTGCTGACTTTGCAGCCTTGCGAACAGGCCGACTGCGTTTTGTAGATGAGGGTATTCGCTGAATATTAAATTCTACAACAGCCTGCCAGTGCCATGACTTGGATTTTTTTTAACCAACATCATCAACAGGCCAGTAAATTGTGTTTGGTGAGTCTGAGAGGCATTTTAAATGGAATCTGAGCTCAAATTGCCTTGGCTGTGGAGCTCTGAATATGATCTATTGTGCACTTGAACAGCCCACTTTAAACAATATGACCCGCATCCCCATATTGACTGGCAAAATCTTTAAAACTTGCCTTGGCTAAAATTGTATAAGACATTTAGCTCCTTGGAGTGGTTAACTCAGAGATAATCTGTTTACAGCATGAGTAAGCGTACAAAACACTGGCGCATATCAACAAAACATACCTTCATGATGACCAGCATTACAATGAGATAAAAGGACAAACAGGTTCTTCTACGGTATACTTCATGGAAACAGCTCTCAAGAGTCCAATGTCTATTTGATCTCAATCTCTATCCATGCTTACAGCAAAAACTGGTTGTTATCGTCACTGTTTTTTGTTCACCAGAATAGCGTAAATATGTCGAAAACTCCCAAAAACCTAATGTGATCATAAACTAGATCTCAGATTAAACTCAAGCATAACTTATCATGTCATTCAGGTGAGGAGATTGTGTTTGGGATAGTGTGATGGATTATTAATAGTCAAAACATTTCTCATAACAGGAGAGCCACACAGGAAAACCGCAGTCAGCCTCCATGCTCAATCACCAGATGACTAACTATTTGATACTGCATGTAAAGAACAACAGTGGCAGACGAGGACACAAACTAACTCAACCAACCTTGCCAAGTTGCTGACGCCTAATAACTGTGACAATAAAATCATTGTCTCTTTCCTTCTTTGTTTGTCTGTTTCTCCCACATAACTACAATTATGCAAGGAGACAAAACTCTGCAGTCAGAACTGCTGCTATTAAAGGGATAATTCATGTTTTTTTTTTTTATTAGGTTGTATGAAGTATTTCTCCATAGTCAGTGTGTTACGTACAGATGTATACGGATGTAAGTCTGGAGAAGCAGGCTGGAGTCCAACATGGAAGCTAAGCAATCTACTGCTGTGGAGGGGGCAGCACAAAATGTATTTAAGCCACCTAAAAAAATTCCACCAAAGAAATCTATTTCAGTTAAAGTGTATGCTATACTTAGAATATTTTCTCTGCTTTAACTTGCTGCCAGACAGTGATTTCCAATAGGAAAAAGAAGGTGTTACATTGCTCTCTTCAAAGCCAGACTCCATTGAGAAAAACACTAATTTAACATTGCTTAAAACAGGAGCTGCTGGTCTACCACTGCCTTGAAAAATTATTTTGTTTGTGTTGTTGTATGAGTTTGGCATTTGAAAGGGTTAGTTCAGACTCACCAAAGTAACACAATAACAAAAACAAACTAACTGACTGACTGAGGCAACACAGGACCAGCTTCTCCTGTGTCTACTGAGCTGAAATGACTGTTTTTCTAAAAGAAGTCTGGTTGTTTTGTCGAGAGCATAAATGGGGAGCTGAAGCCATCAACGGTTTCTCTGTTGGAAAAGGCTGTCTGATGAAAAAGCAAAGCACAGAAAATACACTGAATGTAGCATACACTTAACTGATATTGATTTGTTTAGGTGGGACTTTCTATAGTTGGCTAAAATACATTTTGTTGCTGACCCCTATCCACATTGCTTATCTTCTGTGTCTGACTCAGGCCTGCTTCTCCAAACTGGAGGCGTGACGACTAACATCTACTGAAGGTAACACCCTGACTATGAAGAAGTACCCCACCACACAACCCCACCGCAAAAGATCCGAACTATCCCTTTCAACTTAAATAATAAAGTTTAACAGCTTCTATAATAAAGTTGAACAGCTGTTTGCCTGACATTCAACTATAGTGCTTATATCAGCAAAAAATATTTCTTCAACTGCTTCGCTGAGCTATCATTTTAATGGAGTTTTAGTTACTGCTTGGCAGCTTGCTACATAGAATATACTATATGCCGTGTTGAGAAGTGGCTCCTATTATTTTCTTCAAATCCTGTATTCTGTTTACTGTATGTAATTTTACTAAAGAGTGCGACATCAACAAACTACCAGATACTAAATGGAGTTTGGCGCAGTTCATGCTCTCCATATGAGAACAAGTAGCTAAAAGGAAACAACTCCAGTAATTTTAATTCCGACTTCAGTAGCCAGTATGTGCGTTAATTATTGACAACAATCACCTCAGTATAATCATTACTCTTCTATATTACCCGTTTGATATGCTACAACAATTGTCGATAAAGATTACATAATTTAATCCAACTAGGAATGGAAAACGAGCTAACGCTAACTCAGTTAGCCGTACAGTGAGGAACAGTATGTCCCGGTTAGCTAACTTAACCGCACTGATTCTAGACGGTTTGTATGTTGACAGAGGCGGTGTGGTCACAGGAGTTACTGAGTACATGTTGAATGTCAGCTGGTCACCAGTCCTGACAGCCTGCTGCCATCCCAGCCCGGCTAACTGCTAGCCTGCTAGCTCGTCTCATCATGGCTGGCTGGAAATTCCAAAGTCCAACGGCTATGACAAAAACAAACCCAGCCGGTGAGAGAGCTGGTCATTCGGACTCACCTACCCGGATCCGAAGGGAGGCTGAGAAGCCAAACTGGTAACGCCGCAGTGAAGTCCGAGCCCTCGATGTGCAGGATGTTTGGGTTTCAGTCGGGGCTTCACTTCAAGGAAGAAGAAACTTCCACCATCTTCGTAGCAGACGTCACGTGACCGAAACAAGGTGGGGCGCACGCATCTCCGCCTATGCGCTGTGATTGGACCAGAGTTGGAGCAGGATGGACCAATGGGCGGCCAGTAAACATCAAGATGCATTCAGGGTCCTTGTCGCAACCATGCAACAGTGACTTCCATAAAACAGGTATAATACAGATCGCATTTTGCATTACAATTATTTTTTTCAACTGCCATGAAAGTAAATTTTCGTTGTTGTGCTCAACAAAACGAAATAAAATACAGCATTGCCGTAAGGAGTTGTCTAAAACTGAAAGCTAAAATAGAATCAAATTTTGCTGATAATCCTAGTCAGCGCTGGAAAGTACCGAGCTACATTAAACTATTAATAACTACATTCTGCAGTAGTTTACTGGTAGTTCAGCTACATTCATATTTGCATAGCGATTCAACAAGTAAAAATACTTTTTGCCCCCAGATTTGTTTAGTTCACTGTTGAAACTATCAACAATTTTGGGTCATTACAGGAAACAAATGTTTTTTTTAGGATCATTTTACCATTGTTTTTCCACTGTAATTAAACCCCTTTGATTACGATCAAGCATACACATTGAGTACTGCTATTTAAAGACAAGAGAAGTTGTTGCATGCTATTTTAGAAGTTACCTGGCTCACTGAGTGATCTTGTTAATCTTGGTGCTGTATCAGCTAGACTGTAGTTTCTGGAAGGCAGAAGACTGACAACAGACACTGCATACAAACCAAAGCTGATAATCTTTGCACTTCCCTGTGAATACTGTGTGTTTTTTTATTGTTTGGTTGTTTGAACAAGTTGGCACTTTTTGCAATAAGCTCAGTGACTGGCATTTTTTTTGCTGGCATGTGACTTCCTTGTATTATAGCCTATTTTGTTATAATTTTGTATCACATTGTCACTTTGATATTTTTTTTTACAAAGTAGCTCTAGTTATCCAAATTAGATTTCTCCCTTTACTGTAACTGCTGTAGTTCAACTTCTGTTCATAGCCCACCATTGCACAAAATTAAAAGATATACAGCACAATATATGTTTTGCATCCCTTCACTTAATTCTCCGTCCGAGGTAATGTAAGACTTATTAAAATTACAAAGATTAACTTAATGCAGCTGCTTAAACACATTTGTGTATGCACTGCTGCTGTGATACACTCTTTAAAAGTACAACAAAATGTAGGTTTGCCGACTTGTACAGGAACTAAAATGTAACAACTACATATTATGTCGAGATACGCCCCCCGTGTACGTTTCCCCGCAGCACATAAAGGCAACAGTAACTAAGATAAACTTGTCGCAGTGTAGTTTCATTTAGAAATATCTCCTCAAATGGCATGATTCGTATTAAACTTGTTATTTCACCTCAAAGGAATTATACAATTCTAATATTCTCCTGTTTTTAGATTTTCCCTTACTGTATTGTCAGATACGACGGTCAAACTGTTACCAACTATACACAATAGATGGCGCTGTTGTACTACTATTACTGTGGCAAAATAAGTTGCTGCTGCACAGTAATACCACTACTACTACGACTACTACTACTAGTACCACTAATAACAATAATAATAATGATGATGATGATGGCCTACATGTTTATACGTCCTTAGTTTACAGATATTGTGGACACAGCGATCTTTCAGAATGTCTTGATTGGGACATTTTTCCATTGTAAAGTTAAAATAAAAAATAATTCCGCACATATCTGTCTAATCTCTCAACACTCATGGTATGAAGTCTGTACCAGTCTTAAAACAACAACTAAGCTCTAATGTCAAATATATCCCCCCCCCCCCCTCTATTATTTCATTGGGATACTTTGAGAGGTCAAACTGACCGAGAAGAGCAGGATGATACCGGAAGTTAGCCTATTCTTTACCGTCAAAATAAAGGCTTCGAATTTGTCACTTGGAAAAACATGAAATAAAATACATGGTCCAGTGCAATGTTTATTCCTTAGATTTATTTCTTGTCATATTGCTCTTTCATTACATCAATCATGATCTCTCTTGCTTTCAACAAGTGATCATGAATCCACTGCATGCTGATGTTCAGTGGTCTTTTCTTTGGTGTCTGAAAATGCTTCTGCCAGAAACTGCAAAAAAAAGAAAAATTATTCAGAAAATTATTTTAAAAAACCTAGGGGGAAAAGAAAAAAAGCTAGGGGAAATAATAATAATAATACATATTATTATTATTAGAATCATTATTATTACCATTATTTCATTTAAATTCTTTTAATTTTATACAGAGTTTTTATAATTCTTTAACACTCTTACCAGGTCACTCCCTTGTGTGTTTGTTCTTAACTGTCTTCCATTATTTTTCTTTTTTTTTTTCTTGTTTTTTATTTTCTCATTTTACTAAATTCTTTCCAGTTGTTGTTGTTCCATCACTTGGTGCTTTGTGTCCTGAAGTATGGAAAATGGTTGAAAATGAGAACAAGCAAGTCCCACTGTCCCCAACGAATGGGTAAAAATGTGTATTTTGAATGGATTAAAATAAACATGCACTTTGAAAATCTTAACAGTCTATAATCAGGTAACACTCCAAATAAAAACAATACTCTTATGAGAAACTGAAACAATATAAGTTTATAAATTTGATTAATTTCCTCCCTTCCTGTAAAGGAATGTGTTCTCTCTTGGCCACTATCATATGTGTGTTACGTCTCTATAAAGCTCATGGTATGCTTTTCACTGTGCATTAAGGCTTAAATAAATTGCATGTATGGTGTTTGAAATAAAGGCTTCAGTGTATCATGTTTCCCACAGGCGACAAATGCAATTTGCCAGGTGTAAGGGGGATGGCGTCTCTCAGTGTTTTATTTTGAAAGTAAGAACAGGAAAATGCGTATTTGCCACTGTGCCTAACTTGACAGCTGTAGCGGAGTGGTCGGGGTTGATCGGTGTTGTCAGAAGGGCAGCATGAGACCCTTCACTGCTCGGACTATGCAAGCATGGGAATATTTGGAGGAAAAGACAGTTTGACAGCTCAGCCAAACAAAAGGTAAACACCCAGTCTCTGCTTCTCACTCACAAGACAAGCTGTCAAATACTTAAAACAGTCCTGGTGTTACTTATTACTGTGGTTTTATGAGGTTTCACTTGCATGTGGTCGTGTGAAATATGTCCATACAAGTCAGGATGTGATGTTGTATACGCTTATTAACAAAACTGTGGCTGTGTGACAGTCTAAATAGTAACCATGCCAACAGAAAAATCAATACAGTAACTTTAATATTAAAAGAAGTGTTAGGTAACTTTGGGAACATTATGGAAAGCACATAAAGATATCTATAAGTTCATAACCGAGCACCAGAGATAGAATATAGACTCTCATAGGGATTTTACAAGATTGTGTGTGTGATCACAAACCATATAAAAGTCACTATAAAGTAACCACTGGCTGCCAAAGACACTAAAAGTTCTCATAGTAAGATTAAAGCAAACTGCACAGGGTCATAAAGTGTATCATTGAGCATGAATGCAGATTGAGGGAAGGTCACACCCTCAGTTGGCTTATCGCCTGCTTCTACAGTTGCAATTCTAAGTACCATATGAATAGAAATAGAATAGAGGTGAATAAAGTGTCGCTGTGATGATGTCCACTAAAATGAAAGACAACAGATGGCCTTAATGTCTATAGTCAACACACTTGGGAGCCTATACTGTGAGTCAACACAGAGTTAAAAGTGAATGATGTGATGGTAAAGATGGATGTAGTCATTTATTGGAAGCTGGTGGTGTTTCCTGTCATTAGGAGAGCTCTGAGACTCAATCAGACTCTCATCAGCTTCTAATGCAGCAGCTTTCTTAAACAGTAGTCATGTTAGTGTGTTTGAGCTTTTGTGTAGCTTGAGGAACAATGGCACTGTACATAGTAATAAATTCAACCTGTGTAAATGGTTGAGGGTTTCAGCTCTCACTGATACTGTTTCAAATGATAATCAATAAGAAGCTGAATCAAATCTCTCTTACAGACTTGTGCAGTTTGATGAACTAAAGGAAACTACATTCCAGTGACTGAGTATGTTATCCATTTGACATTTAGTCCACTTTCAAAGCACCTAGAGTAAAACAATGGAGGTTACACTGAGGTATAGATACACGAGGCCACCTGCTCCCAGCAGGCTGAATGAGCTGACACATGCTTTGTTATTTTCTCTCAGCATTTGCATCTCACCTGGGTGATTTTCATTCACTTTTACATGCACATTAGCAATCGCCAGTAAACCATACAAACTTACAGGAGTTGCTGTCTTTGTAAAAGTTGTTTCATGACTCTTGTACCTGAACAAGGGTTGAGCTGAATACTCGGTATAGATAATGTACTTTTTACAAGTACAAGAATCATATGAGTGCATAAATATCTGCACTAATGATAAAGGAAAATCCTTATTTGGGTAGCTGTGTTTAATTTATTAGTCTAAAAAATGATCTGAAGCTCAATTCAGAGAATGTTCTGTAAATTCTTTTCTCGGCTAATTAGTCCCATAGACTCTCTGTGGTTAGTCTCAGTGGCAACTCTTGGTGGCTAAACGCCAACGCAGGTTCCTTTCTAAAAAAAAATTGCCTTACATTTAGCAAATACTGATTTATTTTTTAACTAATATTTCACTAATGTTAACTTAGCATTTTCTAAAATGTCTTTGCGGAGCTCTGGTACCTGTTGCACTGTCTGTGTCTGTAACGACTAACAATCAGTCTAAGCTACATTTTTGTCTT
>JAPZEB010000002.1:8033356-8047571 GCA_029783705.1 Chaetodon striatus
AAAAAAACAAACATTAAAACTACCTCAAAGAAGCACAAAACGACCAAAAGAAAGACAAAACATTACCTTAAAAAACTATTACCTCAAAGAGACACAAAATAACTACAAAAAGATACAAAACAACCAAAAAGAGACAAATTACCTTTTAAAAAAAATTATCTCAAAGAAAGACAAAATTAGGTCAAAGAGACCCAAAATAACTACAAAGAGATAAAAAAGGACTAAAACCATCCACAAAAATGCCTTAAAGAGAGACAAATGACAACAAAAAAGGATAAAAAAAAGCATAAATTACCTATTAAATTAACTACGAAAAGTAGCAAAATAAGCAAAAAGGAACACAAAACAAACAAAAAAAAAGACATGAATTGACTATGAAAAGACAGTGTGACTGAACTAAAATCATGTCTGTATGTGTGTTTCCAGTCCTATGTAGGAGGGGTGGTGGGGCCTTTTACATGTCTGTGCCCAGGGCCCCATTGTCTCACAATCCGCCCATGCTTGATGTCATGTTTCTTCTGCCTGTGTGTGCTTTTGTCACGTTTGGAGATGTCACAAAACAAGGCAGCAGCACTCAGATGGAAGTGTATGTGGATGTTACATATGTCAGTGTTGGTAGCTGTGGGAGTGTGCAAGATGTCGCATGCTTGGATCTGGTGGCCTTGCTGCAGTGCGAACATGTGTGTGTGTGTGTGTGTTGCTCACTCTACGTCTATAACTTGTGTATCACAGGGAATGCATACTTGTTTGACTTTATCCATGCTGCGTGTGTGATGGTGTCCAGTGTGTATGCTGAAAGCTGACACAGCTGTTTCACAGTAACCACACTGTTTCTCCACACTATCTACAGTTTCACTTCATGGCTGTCCTCCAGTCAACTCCTGCCACTTCCTTCTATCATTGTTTTTCTCCGTCTCACTTTCTCCGATTTTCTTTTGCTGTTCGTCCTCCCTCTCTGTTCCACAGATTTCACCCTGTATGTGTTTGCAGCGTGTTTTGGTGGGTTTGCACATGGCCATTATTGTGTCCTTTTGGTCAGCCTGTGTGTAATGTGTTCACAGTACTGGATGTTTCCTTTTGTTTTTAAATCTGCTCAATGGACACTGTCTAACCAAGCCACTTTGAATTCTGACCTGGCCTTTTCTTTTTACAGCGTTGATCTTTATTTTAAAGTGGATGAATCCTCTTGGATATAATTCACACAATCACATTATAGCCTCAGTGTTAAATATCACCTATGTCAGACACCTTGTTGTTAGAGTCACTAAAAATAGTCAACCTAAGCTGCAGAAAACACGAGACCTGGTGACCCAGATGAACGGGACGTTGTCAGGAAACTGTGAGCCCGACAATGACATGGAAGAAAAAAGTAATCAAAGTTGACATTTCATCAGCTCCAGTTTGACAGGATACAGTGCTGGAATCCTGTGAAACATACTGTTGAGTCTAAAGCAGCAGTAAATTGAAGTAAAACCGTTCAATCCAACTGTGAATTTCTTTAGCAAACATTTGGTTACGTAAACATTGCAGAGCTTAATGCTCAGTCCTGATTATTTCCCCAGATACAATCTTCCTGCCTAGACTGTTCACATTCATGTTTGAAGTGACGCATTTCTGACATCAGTGTCAATGAATCTCTGCCCTGACACCCTTCACATGCAACCAATAATGTCAGACACATGCGTTGGAACAACAACAAACTAGAACTACCACCTCTCGGATGTATGCCTTTGCGAACCAGTCAGGTTGCAGCTACAGTTTACAACCATGTCTGTCCAGACTCATATGTAGACATGACAGTAGACAAAGAAGCTACATATTCAAAAATGTGGATGCGTCACACACATCCTCAACCCAGCAGCAGAAGATGTATACAGTTCTCACAGTGTCAATATGCATGTTAAAATTAGTGTCACCAATTCAGTATCTGACCAAATGTCGTTTCTTCTGTTCCTGAGATATGGTGTTGAATACTGGCTAGAAAAGTGTTATTGCAGAACACTGTGATGTCACAGTGAAGTTGACCTTTGACCTTTCGGATACATAATGTCATCACTTCATCATTTCATCCTGTCAGACATTTGTGGAAACATTTGTTATTTTAGTTTGTAAATTTTTTAGTTATGGCCACAAACATGTTTTGTGAGGTCACAGTGACCTTGACCTATGACCACTAAATTCTAACCAGTTTGTCATTGAGTCCAAGTAGATGTTTGTGCCAAAAGCGAGGAAGGTCCTTCAAGGCCTACTTGAGATATTGCATTCATGAGAATGAGACCAACACAAGGTCACAGTGACCTTGACCTTTAATAACCAAATTTAAATTATCATTCAGTCCAAGTGGACGTTTGTGCCAAATTTCAGGAAATTGTCCTAAAGTGTTCTTGAGATATCCCGTTCAGGAGAAATGGATGAAGAGGTCATGGTGACCTTTACCCTTGACCACCAAAATTAAATCAGGCCATTGTTGAGTCCAAGTGGACATTTGTGCCAAATCTGATGGACTGACAACCTGAAAACATAATGCTTCTTGCCACAGCTAACGCAGAGGCATAAAAATGTCATATTTGGGAGCACATGAATGACATAGCGGTGCAATTGTCATTTCCTGAATAATCACCATTGGAAGGTCTAATGATGTCAGTCTGCATAATAATTAGCCATGCGCTTCTGTTTGGGAGACTTTGTAGTCTTTTTGGAGATAGGGCCCTGGGAACAGTGTGCATTTGTTTTCTGGATAACAGTCTGTCCTACAAATGGGCCTTCAGTCCACAAACTCTATTCGCTGCTATTGCTGGTAGTTCTGTATAGAAAGAGGTGTGGGTGCAGCTGCGAAAGGAGTTATTAGTGGAGGGTCTGAAGGAGGAACAGGTCTTTCAAACCTTTGGATGTCCGGAGCTCCATTCATATATCTCTGTTGGTGTCTCCTGGGACAGTTGGGACAGCGCTGTCACAGTGTGTAGGCAAGCTGTCCCTGTCAGAGAACGTCTGGCTATCTGGCTTACTGGGTGGCAATTGGGGCAGCCTTCTGCAGCAGCTGTACGGCTAAGCCTTCTGTAGTTTTTCCTTTTTCTGCACCTGCCCAGTGAGGTACGACAGTAATTGGATATCTATCAAATTTAAGACCACATATTAGAGTGGCTTAGATCTGATTGGGCAAATTGGATTTCTGTGTCCACACTACCTGAAAAAGGTGGATCTATGTCACATGAGAGCAAAAAAATTGGATTTGGGTTGCATCTTATTGTAATGTGAACGTTTCTTTTGAAGTGTTACAGAAACAAGAGTCAATTATTTCAGTAAGCTGTAAACAAGGAACAAAATTTTTTTGTTACACATACATTGGGTTAGGACAACAAGACGTCTTTCATTGTTTTAGCTTTTTGCTTTGGCGTGTCAGTATTGAGTTGATAATGACTATGAAGCTTCAGCTTTAACAGTGTTTGAGGTAACGCATTCATTTTGGGTTAGCAGTGGAGGATTTGCATCCCCTTTAATTATGCATAGTTCTGAATTTTATGACAGTGCAGCGAGACAGTGATACTCAACACACAGCAAAAACAGCCAATGACTTTTTTTTCTATTGTGGCCAAACAGTGGAATGTTTTTGAGTGGTCAAGTCAGGACGCCTGACCTCAGTCCAACTGAACAGGTTTTTTACTCACTGAAAACCAGACAGAAGACAAAGTCCTTAAACAAACAGAGAGTTAAGGTACCTGGCAGAGAGTCACTTGGA
This sequence comes from Chaetodon striatus, assembly GCA_029783705.1. Lineage (NCBI taxonomy): Eukaryota > Metazoa > Chordata > Actinopteri > Chaetodontiformes > Chaetodontidae > Chaetodon > Chaetodon striatus. Next base: position 8,037,093 of record JAPZEB010000002.1, read on the forward strand.
AGGATTAAGACATTTCTGAGAGGATGTATTATACGGACTACTTTACATCAGTACTTTTCAGGTTACCTTTTAGGGCTGGGCGATATGGAGAAAATCAAATACCACAATATTTTTGACTAAATACCTCTATTGATATTGTGACAATATTGAAGCGTTGACATTTTGATAAATGATTATCAGTAATGTGGATATAATGACTAAGTGGGTAAAGTTGAATAATAGAACACTTGGAGAGAAGTCTGGCAAATTCAAAAAATTACATCACTTTACTGTAATGCAGCCTTTAAAACAAGGAAAATACAACACTTACAATATTACAATATCCAAAGTCTAAGACCATATCTAGTCTCTTATCATAGAATTGATAAAATGTCAATATATTGCCCTATTCTTCTACAACTAAAACAAACAACAGCAAGCAAAGAATGTTGTCAAACAGTTTGCCAAAATGTAAATTTCCACATTCCTTCTTTATTCCTAACTTTTCTAATGTAATGGACCAGAAACTGCACAACGACCCTTTGAATGAAACACAGCGATACTCAGTCAGGGTAAGACAGAAGTTTTCAGTCCCCATCACCAAGGCCGGGAGGCCCCTCAGCTGGCTGGGAGCCAGGGGCAGCGGGAAGGTGAGGTATTTTAATTCACCTTAGCCAGGAAAGGAAATTGTTTGCACTAGAGTGAGGCAAACAATGGAAACAACTTTTGTGACAGTGTATATGCCATCAGACAGAGGGAAACTTGTCTCATAACAGCTGTGTGGTTGCAGAAGTTGCAAAGAAAGAGATACTAAACATTTTGCAGAAATTACAGCATTATGAATAAAGTGTTTAATATTGATAGAAATTAAATTGTGAAGTTATGGTAGATACATCATAATAAAAGCAGATTGTGTTTATAAGAACAAGGTTTACTGTTGTTGATATTACCTAGCACTCCCTCTTCCCTGATTACTATTTTCTGCTATCGATAGAGGGGCTTCTTGATTATTAAATTACTGATGTTTGGGGGCAGCCCTACTAATATATGCTCGTCAGAAACCCATTTTACCATTTTTTTTTTCACTAAATTTTCTAGTTAATCTGATTATATGAATCAGTGTTGTTAGTTTCTGTCATGAAACACTGAAAAAGTACAACTAACAGCACCTGGTAATGTCTTCAAAGATGTAAACACAACAGAATTATAACGTAAAGGTCATTTACCACTTTACTTTGAAAAGAAATATTGGCAGTCACTGTTCCACCATGCTCATATTCCTCTTAGATGTCTTGAAGGTGTTTCCTCTAACTATGAAAAACCTTCAGTGTTACAGAACTTCCGTCAGTAATGTGGTTTGGCCAGTTCAGATATTTTCTGCTAAATGTCTTGTTATCTGTGCAGTTAGTTTCAAAACAGATTGTGTTTGTGGAAATCTCATGATAAAGCATTTAATGTGTTAAGATAAATAAGTAATATTTTTTCCCTATGATGTTTTGCAACAGCTTTAATGTTGAGTTTATGCTGAGTCAATGCTGAAAAGAAGAATGCGATAGAAATTAAGTATTTTCTGAGTTCCTTTTAGATTCTTAGTTTCTTGAAGTGAGCAGTAATGTCCAACATGTTAGTCATCATTTATGGGAAATATATTTATATCATCAGTGTTGCAAGTTATGTGCTTACAAGTGCTGAACTGATGAGAAGGTCTTGCTGTTGAGGGCTTTCTGTTTGTATGGCTTAGGGAAGACAAGAGGAGTGGCAGAACAGATGCCAAAAGGCTGTACAGATAAACTACTGTCCTGTCCTGTACTGTGCTGAACTGTGCTGTACCATGCTTTACTATAGAGAAGTGGAGTCCCTGGTGCAGAGGCAATACTTTTATAGTGATCACACATCTGTACGTTTTTATGTAATATGCAAGTGTAACATGTGTATGATTGGAATTTTTCCATATGGACCCATGATTCGAAATAAAGTAAGCAGAGGTAAAAAAATAAATAAATAAAAAAAAGAAAACCTTTTAAAGGGCCCAAATCTCACTCAGCCTCACATTTGTTTTCTATCCAGCCTCCATGCTGGCAGCTTCGACTGGACTCAGTTACATAACGCTGTCATTCCACAAATACCTTGTAACTTAGCTGATTTTTTTTCCCCCCTACACATTTGTCTTTGAATCAAACATTTAGTGGTGAAGTTTAAGGAATCGCTCGGCATTAAATGGTTTGAAGCTCTGATGAATCGACTTGCTGTCTGTGCTGGAAAATAGGAGTTCATTGCTGTGCTTATCTGAATGGATAATATACTGTATGTATATTTTTCCTCCCATTTACTTTGTCTCGTACAGTGCCTCGATCAATCAACATTCCAGGCCACTGAAAATCCTCTGTTTATTCATAGAGGGTGCGAGTCATTAACACCAGTGCTCATGACAGTAATACACATTTGTGGATTCAGTCCAATACAATTAGCAGACACCTGGTGACGCATATTGGCTTCTCCGTCTCTGCCTTTCTGTGCCTATCACCACAGAGCCAAAAGTTTCCAGCCAGTGTGAATTGTAAGCAGCTTCCTAATTCACTCCAGCTTAAACTGGTAACTAGTGACAAAAGTGTCACACTGAGAAGGGCTGCACAAATAATTGAATATCAGTCTTGATCATTATTTTGGCTTCCTACAATTAAATGAACATAATCGGCTGCGATATTGACCTTCAAAATGCATGCTTTGCTCATTGAAAACTGCTGCATATCAAATCCAGCACTTCCTAAACTAACAGCAGTGACAGATGTCATGTCGCTGTGCGCACACAAGCTGCAGCGGCAGCATGTGAAAAACTCTGAAATGCCGCGGCTATAGTCCAGATTTAAAGAGTATACAACAGAGAACAGACGGGCGAAACGAAAATCAGATGTCTGGAGCAGAAGACGAAGAACTCTCTTGAAACGGATCATCATCTGTTGTTAGGACTTATTTTGGATTCAGAGCAATTTATGTTAAGCAAGAACAAATCATACGTGAAGACTGCACCAGACATGTGTCTCCGCCACAGAGCAACACAACTACGTTTTTCAACAACCTGAAAAAACACCACAAACTGCAGTATGATGAATGCATGAAGGCCAAGAAGAGCGTCATTAACTTACCTCACCGAATTCCTGTCCTTGTCCAGGGTCTAATCAGACATCCGTAACAGTCGTTGTTTGCCGCGTTTCTGCTTCCATCTCCCAAAGACAGACTGAAATAACCAATGCAGTTGCATTGACATTTGACCAAAGATATGTGTCCAATGTACACGTTGATTTATATTTTGCCTCTAGGAGATGCACATAATTCAGTTGAAGAAGAACCTAATTTTTAGACTTATTTGGGTGCAAAGATTTGTTGATTAGCAGGAATGTAGCACAGTGTGACAGTTAAAGCAGTGCTCTGTTGATTTAAGTTTGGGTGAACAGTTTGGTACAGTTTTATTTATATTTTGTTTCTACGAGATGTATTGGCAGTAAAGACCAGATGCAAAGAAGAAGAAGAGAGAAAGAGGAAGAGAAAGTAGTGCTCTATTTTTTTTAAGTGTGACAGTGCAATAAAAATATTTTGTCCCTAAACTCAATGAATAATTCTGATCTCAACAGGCTTGACTTGTTAAACCCTTTAATAACCGTTAGGTACATTAGCCGCCTGATGCCAACAGTTAGCCTTGTCACTGGGTGTGTTTCCCCCTGACACTATTTTGCAGGAGCACTGTCACTTCAGCCTGGGCTTAGCACCACCTAAGATGATTGTGATTGGTTTAGAGAAACCAAAGCAAGCCAAAGCGTTTTCCCCTCATAGCAGAATGATAATATGGTGATTTCAGACCTTTCTCAAGCACTGACACAACACTGTGGTGACAGGTCTGGTTACTCAAGACTACGTATCGGAAGATTCTTGCCAGTACACAGTCCTACCGAGCACTGGCTTGGCCAGGAACAGTGTTATGTTTGTCTGCCTGAAACAACATGTAGTTTCTCTCCACTGAACATACTACTGTGTGTCTTTGTGTACATGTTTGTGTAAATGTGTGTATGTATACACAGCCGCCGAAACCAGGAGAGAGTGGTTATGTTTTCCAAGGACGTATGCTAGTTTACCCAGAGAGGAAAAACCAAGCAACAAACAACAGCCACAACAAGTCTAAACAGAGGTAATGATTTGTACTCTTTCAGCTCCCCCCCTCTTCTCTCCTCCCCTGCTCTCTCTCTGCTCTCCATATGGTGTTGGTTGGTTGTGGTTTTTGTATTCTGCAACTTCTGTGTGTACGTAGTGATTTGGTGACGACCTCGAACTTGGCTGGGGAATGCAGAGCGCTCAGCTTCTTCGGCACATGCACGAACACACGCGTGTGATTACACACACAAATCCATTAATTCAGGCACATTTGCCGAAGAAAAACCAACTAAACGCCTGCACACTTTGCTCTGCCTGATCCCTCCCTCATCCCACTTGTTTACAGTTGTGCCGGTCACCGCAGAGTTGAAACTGTCACTCAGAATCAGATTCTGCTTTCACATGTGGTGATTCAGACCGCCTGTTTAAAAAAACTGCCATCATGTCTGACAGTCGTGTACTTTATGGCTTCACCAGAGACTTGATTCACAAATCCTATTTTGACAGTTGCTTGTACTGTGATTGTGTGTTTGCGTTATAATTGTGAGAATGTGAATGTTTTGGTCGGTGAGGCTCTTGTATGACTTGAAGGGTGTGTCTCTGTCAGCAATGCCACAATTTTTCCTCTCGGCTTTTTGTTTTTCTGTCCTCTGTCTGCTTTCAGAAATGTCAAGGAAATAATCCACAAAGGCGGTGGCAGACAGGACAACTTCAATGGCTTTTTCCAATCAAAGGAATGTCATGTGAAGAAGAAATTCCAGTTATCACTCATGCTCGAGGCTTTTCATATACGGAAAATCATTACTTGAAATTAGACAAAGCATTTGTTTTGAAGATTATCAAAATAAAAAATAGAGGCAATCACTGCATTAAAATATATTTTCTGTGGAAAATATAACAAGGATTTTTGCCTGGTTAGCAAAGCATGGTAGGTTTATTGATACCACTTTGTAGGATTTCTGGGCATCGAAGTTTTTAAAATTCAAATGTGTGTCACTGCCTGTATGGGAGTACATGGCAGTAGAATTGCAGAGAGCATCTTTAAGGACAACATTCCCCCTGATTAAGTTAAAGTTGCGGTTAAAGAAACAGTTTGGATCATTTGAAGTGAGGTTGTATGAAGTTCTCATCCAGTCAGTGTATTACCTAAAGGAGATGGTTGTTGGCTTTGGCTCCCCCACTTTGGAGAAGCAGACAGGAATACTGCGGTGTACTGCTGTGGAGGGGTCAGCAACAAAATGTAATTTAGCCACCTAAAAATGTCCCACCCAAAATAAACTATGACAGCTCAAGTGTACGCTTTATCAACAGTATTGATTTTATCACAGGAGCTGCTGGTCAACCGCTGTCTCGATCAGTTAGATAGTTTGTACTATAGTGTGACTTTGGTGAATCCGAACTAACCTTTTTAAATGCCAAAGTTGTATAGTAACACAAACAAACAACTGATCGAGGCAGCGGTAGACCAACTGCACCTGTGTTCAGCAATGATATATTACTGTTGTTCTCAATGGAGTCTGGCTTTGAAGAGAGCAATCTAACGGTATCAGTTCCTCAACAGAAATTGCTGTCTGATGGTAAGGTAAAGCAGTGAAAATAATTTAAACATAGCGAACACTTAAACTGATTTGGTGGGCATTTTTAGGTGGCTTAAATAAGTTTGGCTGTAGTCCATGGTGGTACTACTGTCTGCCTATCCAAACTGGGGCGTGCTGACTGACATCTATTGTGGGTAATACACTGACTATGAATAAATACCTCATACAGTCCCACTTCATAAGATCTAAACTGTCCCTTTAAGTACTGAAGGACATTGCTGTCAGTCTAAAATTCAACACATGTAGAGTGCTAACTATGAGGTCTCTATTTCCCTGCTTGAGAAATACTAGAATTACTGTGCTTTTCTAATCAAACACACATTTAATTTTCTTTTCCCGTTTTTCTTGCCGGTCTCCCATCATGCTCACTTCAATGTCACACACAGAGATGGTCCAGTGATTGAAAAACTAGTGACTACAAATCAATGAAACCCTGCAGGCTGTGGAGCAAATCTCCTTTCTTCCCTACTTTTACAGCATTTTTCCATCTTCATAAAATGAGGACAATTTTGTTTCCCCTTTATTTTAGACCGAAAAAAAAAACCCATCATGTTGGGCAACAGGCGAGGGTGCTGACAAGGACAAAGTAGGAGTTATCAAACCAGCCAAGGCTGCAGTCGTGTTGCTGAGCAGCTTTCTCTACAGGGGCCTCTCACACATACATGCGCTTTTAAACACACACACACGCAGGCACGCACGCACGCACACACACACACACACACACACACACACACACATTCAGCAATGTCCTGCTGTGTGCAGTCTGCAGGAACTCTCTAATCTAAGTGGTCTATCAAGATAAAGAAGCATCTCACAAGTGTTCTTTACATGCACACTTGCACACACAGGCACGGACATACATTTTTTAGTTGAAGACTCTTCTATACCATTGTATCTTGATTTGAAATACCACTTACGGAGTATGAGTGGCCTACATGCTGCCTTTAATAGCCCCTTTTACACTGCCAGATTTTCCGCGAATGTTCGGCCGATTTGCCGGCCAGCTGGGAGCGTTTACACACACAGAGTCGGCCTGGTGAGTTGATGTGAGGCGGCCAATTTTCCGCCTCGTGGGGTAATCATATCGGCGGAACGGTTTGAGTATAAACAGAGCGAGGCGGCCTTCCGCCTCGGGAGGGTCTGTTGATGACTTGTGGGAGGGGCTGTTGATGACGCCGCACGTTCGACCCACCGGCGTGGACTTCAAACCAGGAATCAGCTGATAGCAGGAATGAGTATCTAGCAGCACTGAGGAGACGCAAAGCAGAAGATGAGCAACTGGGGACATAAAGAATTGTGCGTCCTCCTTGCCCTCGCTAATGAGGAGGCTATTAACTGTCAGATGACGGGAACGTGAAGGACGGGCCGATGTACGAGAGAATCACCGAAGGACTGACCAGCAGCGGCTTTCCTCGGTACGTCACCATTTACGTCACACGCTGAGCTGCACGTTCTGTTACTGGCTCACGCCCCCCATTGCCCCGAAAAAGGCGCATTCTGTATGAACAAAAGAAGGCAGGCAGCAATTTGCCACCCTCCCTGATTTTGTTTTTATACTTCCAATGCGGAAAGAAGAGGAATTGGGCTTTCCTGCAAATTTGCACAATTCCTGTGTAAAAGAGGCTGGAGACAGAGAGATTGAGATGGGTTACACTGACCTTTTGTTGTCTGAGGTTCAACAGTATCGTCCTTCTGTAAGATTGTCGGCTTCATGGACTGGATGCTTTATGTTGACATGCTTAAGTATTGATGTTATGCTGATGTGTTAAGTTAAATGGTTAACTTAACAATTACATGGTTAACTGGCCGACATGTTAGGATTGTTAGCAGCTTGTTAGTGTTTATAAGTGTTGAGCTGCTGCTATAAATTCCTGCTGTCAACACACACACAAACATAAGCTAACATGCTTATGTTTGTGTGTAGGACTTGTTGTGGCCAGTTTTTACAGACTTATTTTTCTTTTTACCCCACAACTTAAGTCAGAAATTCCCACAATTAACTAAAAGATTTTAGAAAAACCCAACAACAATAGAATCACCGGCCTGCGGTTCTATTTCTCCGTGGACAGCCAAGTTTCAAGTGGGCACCCAAGGTGAGTGTCACCAATTAAGTATCTGACGAAATTTTTTCTTCTTCTGTTCCTGTTTTATGCAGAACATCATGATGTCACAGTGAAGTTGACCGTTGACGCCTTAGATATTAAATGTTATCACTTTATTATTTTATCCTATTAGGCGTTTGTGTAAATTCTTGTCATAATTAGCCTATGAATGTCCAAAATCCTATTTTGTGAGGTCACAATGACCTTGACCATTGACCTTCAACCACTAATTTTAGTAATTTTTTCTTCAGTCCAAGTGGATATTTGTGTCAAATTTAAAGAAAGTCCCTTAAGATGTTCTTGAGATATTGTGTTCACGAGAATGACAGAGGAAAGGTCACAGTGACCTTGACCTTTAAATGTAAGAACGAGTCACTTCATCATTGAGTCTGGATGGACACTTGGAAAAAATTATCTTAAGCTGTTCATGAGAGACCATGTTCACAAGAATGAGATGGATGCAAGGTCATAACAACCACGACCACCAAAAACTAACCAGTTCATCAATTAGTCCAAGTGGACATTTTTACCAAGAAATTCCCTTGGGGCAATCTTGAGATATCGTGTTCACAAGGATGGGAAGTACATCTATATGGATGTACGGACAGACAACTCACAAACATAGTACGTCTGGCCACGGCCATTGTTGGCTTAATAAGCAATCTGGCTTAAGCTGATTTACATTAGCAAACTTAAGGAATACTTAACATGTTTTGTCTATGATGATCACATCCTGTTTGATTTATGATAATCATTCGAACTGTATTACAGTACTGTTGTATTGTTACCGTACCATGATTACTTATCTATTTTTTAATCATTGATTCTCTGTAGTAATTAAACTCCCTTTGACCAGCCCCACCACTTTTTCTTTCATCCTGACCTCTGTGAGGGCATGCCCAGGCAATGCATTCATAAGGCAAAATGTGTAAAACTTAACTTAGATATATTTGGTGTCAATTAATCAGAAGTATTGATTATTGCTTCTTATTAACAAATTTTCAGAGAAGTTGTTGCATACCATTTTAGAATATACCTCCACCAGGACATTACTGTTTGAAGGCAGATGTCTCTTTGATGGACATTTTTTTTCTTTCAGCTCAGTTTTTATCACCAACAATACAGTGTATACATTTCCCTTTCAATTTGTGTATACCATTTGTACATATTATATTCAAAAATTATATAAACATAAGAAGAAAACAGCAAAGACATCCACTCCAACATTTATATAGAAAAAAAACATGATATGAATAGATAAAACAATAGTAATTATAATTATAATCACACAGATAAAGTACAGGTGGAATCGAAAGAAAATTTAGCACAGGCTTACTGGATGATAAACCTCATTGTACTGATAAAAAAATGACATTGTTTAGTAAAAGGCATATTTTTTGTATGTGATTTGTTCCATAGAGGTCCCAGACTTTTTTGACTTTTTGGTTAGGTACCCATATGCAGGTATTATGCCAATGTGAATTTTCTTTCTTTCTTTCTTTCTTTCTTTCTTTCTCTCTTTTTCTCTCTCCCTCTTTTTCAGGTATTCTGAATGGTAAGGTAAGGTATTGATTTGCATGAAAGGTACATTGCTCCATCCATCAGTTCTAGAGGGTGTCTGTGAGATTGGATGGGTGTTTTCAGAGATAGTATTGATTAAATATCTCAGCATTCATACCTTGAGGTCTTTGCAAAGATTGGCAGGCTCAATTTCATTTTAATTATACCTTTAGGTGCTGCTGTCTGTATTTAATTGCAAAACATCTGAAATATTACATGCAGCAATTCAATCTCAACAGGCTATGTTCCATAATTGGCATGTTTTCTTCCTGTCCCAAAGAGTAAGTGGCAAAGTAGCAAGTGTTGTCCATCTTCTTCCAAGTCACCAAGATAACTGCTGATTATATACTGTACATTTGAAGGTGCGTACTATGCTGGTACGACAAGGGCCTGTTAGTTCCTGTGTGGACATGGAGAAAAACAGCAGTTACATGACTGCAGGAGTCTCAAAGGAGCTGTAAAGTCTGGGCAGACAGAAGAAGTGGTAGCAAGAGAGGAGGGAGGTGGACTGTGAGTGGAGCGTGAGAAAGATGGAGAGGCATTCAAAGCTATTTCTCACTTACATATCTTCACTATGAAGAAATGTACTGCAGCCAGTACATAGTTTCACCAGCATCACATGTACAAGTTTCAACTAGGATATCAAAAGTGCATGTAAATATTTGAAAGCCATCTTAATGTCACTAGTGGAGCAGGAAGTGCCCCCTTTCCTCTGACGTTATATCACATTCATCACCCTGTACTGCAGCATGGACTGAGAGAGAGAGTGACTAAAGTAAAATGTTGAGCGGTACAAACAGCTTTAAGCCACATGAAAGAAGATTAGGGCAAGCAATCAGTATTGGTCGTCATGGAAACACCAAGCCTAAACTGTTATTAAGTGGAGCCGGCTGGCTAGCCAACACTAGGCTAAATGCTATCTACCTCCTTACCCAAAGCACCCCCTCCCTCTGCTTTCTGTCTGTAATTCCTGATAACATAACAGTCTACATCCCAGATAATCTTTGTCCAATAAATGTATTTATACTTGTTTCTGCGTATTTATGGCAACATGGATTATAGAATGCAATCTTTGTATTATATCACAACTGAGATCG
>JAPZEB010000002.1:8050972-8067843 GCA_029783705.1 Chaetodon striatus
TTTGCTTGTTTAAGTTTTATTCTTTAAAAATGTTTAGTTTTGGTTTTGTTTTTATTAGTTTTAGAATTAGGGCATTAGGATGTTCTATTTTGGTTAGTTTTGTAAGTATACAATATGGTCTTAGTTAGTTTTCATTCTTTCTATTCTTTTTTTTAAATTTTAGTCAACTCAAGCATTCCTTTCAGCTGATAATCAACATCAGCAAGCAGTGGAGATGTTCTTGTAATCCCTATAGGTTTTAAATGTCCACAGAGATAATATAGTACCTTTTTCCATTTGAATTCCTTCATGCCAATCCATGTCAAGCATGTTTGTTAGTCTGTTTTGTTTACAATACTGTTGACAAGTCTACACATGGTGTTGCTGCACAGTCATTGCATCAAGTTGGCATCAGTACCATGTGCTATTTTATGTGCCAAATTGAAATGAAGTAGAAACCACGCCCACCCAGCTCAAATTGGCACCATGCCACTCGGGTTTTGGAGTGCACCCTAAGGTCATCAAAATCTATGCACTGACAAGGTACAAGTTGCTCTGCCCCAACAGGTGCAACAGATCAACAGCAGAGTGAGGGAGACATCAGTGAAGCACAGTCTGTACTGTACACTGTACACACCCATACAGTCCAGGCTATAGGTTATGATGTTTCACCTCACTTAGAGGTTAACTTTGAAATATAACACGAACAGCAGTAGTCGTTCATGAATATACACAAGTACAGATTAAAGTCTTGATAAGAGAACAGTATTATCATGTTGTAATTGTAGATGTTTGAAGTTAGAACAAGTTTCATGACCCCAGAGTCCATAAAACCTGTTTATAATGTATGACTTTTAGAAAAGGAATGTGCATCAATCTGAGGAAAAGACTTGCTGTGCTGCTGAACTGGTCACAGACATGTTGTGACATGTCTCCTGAAAGGATGCTGTAAGATTGTAATTTCACAGTAATCAGTTAAAACTAAGCTTAGAGCTAACACCAGAAGAGTTAACTTTATGATCTCATGGAAGAAGTGAGTATTAAATTTGTAAAACTCCCGCCGTCTGTGTTTGATTGACAGACTCAGGCATTAAAGATGCCAGGCTTGAAACCTCTTTTTAATACTTCTCTATGACACTGAATAGGAAAGAATCGAGTAGTGTTAGAAGAGCAGCAGAATGTATTAAACTGAATCAAAAGACAGATGGGATGGAATTCAATTGGATAATGGGCGTTTGAATGGAAGCTTATGTCTGTGTTTGGATCTGAAGGATCTCTTTCAAGAGGCCATTTGCACTCCGTTAATCTGCCTGTGAGAGTTTCTCCTTTTTATCACGGTGGCTAATCTCTGCTCTGGCCGCTGCACTGTAACCACTTCTTTCCCGCCATGACTCGTCTAAGATTATGCGGCCACCTTCCACAGTGGAAGCCATTGTAAAGAATGGCATTCATCGGCATTCATCCTTTATCTGCAGTGCTACATTTCTGTTAGCAGTATACCACTACTATCAGTTATTCTGGATTTTTCCAGGTGAACACACACATTTAAAGAAGTATTTCAGTGGTGGAATGATGGTCTTTTCATAAAACAAGCAGTAATAAGATGCACATACTTTTGAAATTGGTGCTATATGACCAGATAAAACAGAGAAAAAAGGCTGTGGCATTTGCTCTCACCCATGAGGTAGAAAACCTACAGCTATCAGAATGCATTGTGCCTCACTGGACCAATAAAAGCTCCTGCTGGTGTGTGACGTAATGAAAGCTTGGCTGTTTTGACACAGACAATAATTGCACCTGGCTGTTAACAAATGATTTTGAATTACATACAGTTAATCAGTAAACGAAAACATGTTTGTAAAAACATTTGATGTTAGAATTAGACATCACAGCAACAATCCTGCTTCATATTTGATCAGCACTGCCTAGTTTTTCTGCCTCCATTTTTACAATACAGGAAACAGTATGCCACCCACTTCTTGTTCACAAATTTTCATATTACAGCCAAACAGTGCACTAAAATATGCTTCTAAAGACATTTTAGGTGGGAAATAGGCAATATAGTAACAGAGTCTTTCTTTGTATTTGATCAGCACTGCCTAGTTTTAGTTTGATTAGAGTTTAGTTTGATCAGAGTTTGAGAGAGAGGGGGGGCAGCTCTTTCTCACAATCTGTTTCCATACTCTTTGTTTATTCAAAATGCAGAGGTACAATTTCTAGTTCAAGTAACAGCTCGAGAGCCAGAGAGAATATGCCAATATGCCATGACGCATTTGAGTTGGGAGACAAGCAGGGAGATCTGGGCGCTGGTAAGATGGAGGGAAATTTACCACAGTTGGTTGAAAATCAGCAAAGTATCTTAAAAAGTTAACCATCCTCAGGCTCATAGTCATCATGAGTGACATACTTTAATGTGGGTAGGCATTAGACGTGCGAATTTTAAGTCATGTTAATCCTGGCCAAAATAATTGTGATTACAATATTATCCTGTTAATTATTATATGTGATTAAAACTCTTAAACTGACATAGAATCATACTTACATACTGGAATCACTTTACCTGACATTATAAACAAATATGTTTATTGCATTACAGATAGGACATATCTTATTTTTTGAGCATTTTTTTTTAAGTGAAAATCAAACCATTTTTGAAAAAGCCAGGCTTTTCAGCTATTTCAAATGCATCACATCTTTTGATATGAAATATGCCAATGTTTGATTAGGATATTTTGCTTTTCAAGTCGGTGCGCGCAGCCTGTTTTCTCAGTCTCTTTTATTGATGGGTTACCCAGCAGTCTCTTTGGGTGCTGCTGGGCCCGATAGTCACGACTATCCTGCTAATGAAAATTCACAACAATCAACTCAATGTGAGTGTTCACTGTCTGAGAAAAAATCGTATATCGTTTCATCTCTAATGTGTTTATACTGTACATATGTATATGACTCCACTACTATACACACACTGTATATCTTAGATTTCCCCACAGCCTATCCTGATGGAGTCATCCATATTCTATGCAGCAAACTTGGCAAGTTACCCACCAGCTGATTCTGTGTTCTTTAATGCTCATCCATCACACACACACACACACACGCGCGCGCACGCGCGCGCCCTACTTTGACACATCGTCTACAAAGAAGCATAAACACACTTATGTCAAACCGCTTATATTATGTAACTCTGTTTAATGTTTCTGCTCTTACCTGTTAGCTGAGGATGCAGTGGTTGGAGGACTTAGCAGCACATTAACTTGAGATTTCACATCATGTCTTCACTGTTCTCCATTTATCTTTTCCTCGCCACCTTAGTCTCAATGTTACCTTCACATAGCTCTCTTAGAAAACAACACTGTCTTCTTTCCTTTAATTAGTTTAGAGCCTTTGGATGTGGATGGTTACCTCAAATTCCTTTAACGAAGGCAGACTTCTGTACTGCGGCTTTTAACTTTGGTGCCATTTTTACTTATAATTGGCTCCATGCTGCATTTTCTGTGCCCTCACTGTTCTGACTAACCAGCTCTCACTGAGACAATTACATTTTAAAACATAAAAAAGGCAAACTAAGTAATGTTAAATCCACAGTTTTACTTCATAGATGTAAACTAAAAACTTAGGGGTGGTGTACAGTTTAAAAGATTTCAATAGAATTTGCAGATTAAAGGGTTTAACAATGAAAAAAATCAGAATCAGTTTAGCTGTGAATGTAAATGATCCATCTATATTATTTTTAAGTCGTCTTTGAGAAAATCCTGTGCAGAAGCTTTAATGGAAAGCTCAGGGTTGCATAGCATTTGCATTGCTTTGCATTGGTATATTGTCAGCTGACAGGCCATTCATTGTGTCTGTGTTAGAGATTGGCACCTTTTATTTAAGTAAACACTCCTGTCTCTCTTTGTCTGCCTCTTTCTCCATCAATCCACGTGCTTAGCTGTGATCCCTTGCTTGGATTAGAGGCATTAAAAATTGAGGCCTTTGTGGTTACACATCAAGGTTGTTGTGGAAAATGTGAAAGTGACACTTGACTCCGACTTCACAAAACACACAGCTGCTGTCTTATATTACAGCAACGTAGTGAGGAAGCTCCCTTGTAATACATATAATTAGTACATGACATGGTATCCACCCTCTGCAGTGCAACTCTATCTGAACTAAAACCTATATTCTGTGTGCTACAGCCCACATTCCTGCATCCCATTTAAAGCATCCATTGTCCATGTCCTACATTCTGCTTTAAGCCAGTACAGTTTTTATTAACCTTTTTTATGGATGTATGTGTTATATTTGTTCACATTTGTACCCTTAGACCAGCATATTGTTTTATTTCATCTCCATATCTCTGACAGATTTGACCTCAAAAGTTCTTTGGAGTCTACGTTTTTAACAAGGACTATTATTTGTCCTTCCTTTATCACCCACTACATCACAGCATTTTGTCAGCAAACTGGAAAGTAAATGTAGCTATTACGGGCAAAAAGGAAAAAAAAATCTGGTTCTGCAGTTCCAGCTGAAATTATGAGGACGAGCGGGAGGATTTTTAACACTCCCCATTATCTTGACAAAGTTGGGCTCTTCTCCTTCAGTAAGAGGGCCTTCTGCCTCACTGATTGCCAGGCCCTTCTCCTTCAGAGCTCCTCTCTTTTTAACAGCCTGCCAAGCCACATCAGGGAATGTTAAAGACTCTGTTTTCAAGCACAGACTCAAGATCCATCATTTCAGTTTATTATATCCTAAGCCCTGTCCTGACCCTGAACCAGGTCCGTTATCACAATCACCTGGTTTTTATGAGGCGGTGCTCTTACATGTAATGTGTTTCTGTCTGTTCTCTGTTATCTATTTGTTTATTTTCTTGTTGAACTCATGTTTGTTTTAGTGTTGTAAATCTTGCTGAGAGCATGCTGTTAAATACACTTCAAATTCCAGTGAAGTTTAAATATGTGTGTTGGTGTTGGTGGATGTTGCGGGGGGAGTGTATTGACTTACACCTGCATACTTGGCAGTCTAGACAGCCTGGGAGGAGTCCCCCGCACAATACTGCAGTGGAAGATAAACTGATACTTGGCTTAATGTTGCTATTATAACTATTATTACCTGCTCAACAAAGGTGCTGGCAGCTGCACACAGGGCCATCACCGTGCCCAGTGTGTCAAGTCCCAGAATGACAGGAAACTGGAATCAGAAGAGGAAAACACTGAAGCATGTTTTAGTTTAGTGTTTGTCTGTGCATGTGTAAATGAATGTGTGGTTTTCATCAGTTGTCTGTCAATATATGATTGTGATGTAATACTGAGTTTGACAACATTTGTGTGTATTTCTTTCTCCTCAATTCACCGCCTGCTCCCGCTAACACGTGGAAATGATACACAAAGGAATTCACCTTTTTGCCTTTAGAGAGGATAAAGGCTGCCATGAACTAGAGTTGCATTCCAGGCGGGCTTATCCCGTTCTTTTGGCTGTTAGCGGTTTCTATACAAATGGCCTCCCCACACACAAAGCACAACACACTAAGCCTTAAACTTAGGAAAGACCAGCGTTGGATTTCCCTTCAGAGTCCAAGATAGAAATGGAAAATTAAAGGATCCTTCTAGTAAGTCCTGATACAAGGTAATCTAACACTTGCAAATAATGCTCAGTAGAGATTTTATTGTTTTGAGTCCAAGAGCGGAGTAATCTATCTTTTCTGTAAATGTTTTTGAGTCAAAGGCGACTACTTCCTCGCTGTGGTCTTAAAGTTGATTTTACCATTCAGTTCATCCTTAGAAAATTAAAGTTTGCCATCATATCAGAGCATCATCGTTTTTTAAACATTAGGAATGTGACATTAGCATTTTTTTAATTAAATTTTTTGGGCCATCGAGCAAGCACAAACAAGCCTGCACATCTGTCCAAGCAGCCCCCTCCGAGACTGACATATGAAGCCAACGTGCAAGTGCCAAAAACTGCAGTCCATCAAATGGCCACTTGAGGCTGGCTCAAAAACAGAGCAAATCCACGTAGACTCCCATGTTAAAATGTCCAACTTTACAGCAGAAAGCAAACATTTTTTTTTTTGTACATATTTTTTTTTAATATGCATGACAACTGTAAGGGGGTAAACTTTTTTTTTTATAACTTACCTGTTTAGAGTCCAAAGTTAAGCATATCTGCGATGTGTTGCCACAGTCTATGAGTTGGATCCACCTTTCCCTCCTCCACAGCTCCACCCTCTCGTCCAAATATGGTTACTTCCATGACCTCATGGTAGCTACATCCATTATTTATACAGTCTATGCATCTGTCTGCTACTAGCCAAAGTGAACTCTATTTCTTTAGAATCACAGTAAGCATAAGATGTTCATGCTTGGTCATTTTATCGTGTCAAGATAACTAGTTCTCTCACTTGGCTGCCGCCATTACATATCTGTTAACGGGAAAACGGAGTTGATTACAATTAAAATGAGTGTTTATATAATATGCACTGTAGATTTTCGTCTTAGCAAAGCAAGGGACTACTATTTCAGATATTTTAGGCATGCCACAAAACCTCAGCTAAGAAGCAGTCATCATTTGACATTACTGAAAGGAAACTTTTCACTGGTGAATTTGTTTCGGGTGGTAAAAAGATTGTTGCTCTGCCGGTAAAGGGAGAGAAAGTTCCCTTTGAGTGCTGTCTGGCCACATTAAGCACCTTACATTTCAATGAGCTAATATGTTAGATTTGGCCCGCTGCCTTTTTTTCCCCCCTGTGACATGGTGATTTTGGCAGAAGGCAAAGACGGCCTCACTTTCCTTGTTTTTTCTTTTTTACTTTTTTTTTTTTGACTGCAACGAGGTGACGAAATCACAGGGAGTCTCCTTTGTGGACTTTGCTGAGTTTGGTCAGCAAATGGAATTTGATTTTACAACATCGTAATGGTATATCCGTGTAGGAAAAATGGTTACTTTAAGTTCATGGCTCAGTACTTAAAAATAGAGATGATTTCATCTTCTTAAACGGGAGCAACCTGAAAGTAAATGTGTTTTTAAAAACAGCCATTTACTGTAGATAAAGATATTTAAGTGTTAGCTTTACTTTATAAAAAACACACGCTGTCTTTGTGACTCACGATCCACAGGAAATAACAGACTGACCATTAGCTTAGTGCATCACTGCATCCAGCATGAATTCATCCCATAATTTACTGCGGCAGGTCCTGGGCGAGCTGTCCAAATATTAACATTATATGGGAAATGCTGCTAATATGCTGCTTAAGTCAGCTGTCAGATGGGATGGTTGGACTTTGAAGACCACACATTACTGAAATGTTTGAATTCAAACCAGATTAAATTAGGGACTTGTTGAATTATTCAAATCCTATTACTTAAGTAGCGTTAGATGCACCAGACCGTTCTGGTGGAATTTGTCTGTTGCCATTAGTTGTACGTAATTATGCCGTCTTAACTATAGTATGTCTAAATCTAAAATGACTAGTCTTGGCATAGACTTCTTCATGCCATTTGAGGCTTAAGAAATTCACCTCATTGCCTTATAGCATTCCAGTGTCATGTGGCTTGCACCCTTAGCTTAGGTCAATTTGACTAACCTAAAGGAGTCAGCAGACAAGTCATCCGCCTTATTATTTAGGTCATATGGTTCGAAAGGTGACTTTGGAAACTTCAGCTTGTCAGAGGTCATCTCATTTTCCATGCTACTGATATTGCTGCTGGTTGCAGGTTTGTTCTGGGTGTCAGATTGATTCAGGGTTAGCTTGGTAATGGTGTTCCAAAGCAGCAAAGCTTTGATCGGTTTAAGTATGGCTGAACTACACTGGATTTGTTTTAATGGACCATACTTACAAATACTTACAGTACTGCTTAGGCAGGAGTCACATCTGTATGAATATAGCTAAAAGATGCGTTAAAGCTTAAAAAATCAGCATATTTTTTTATCACTTAATATTCAAATCATATTGTCTGCTGGGGTGTAAAGGTACATAAAAGTCACATTTTGGTTCATACCCAAGTTTAGAAGTCACAGTTTCGTTAAAAAAACAGCCCTAAATGTGTAAGGATAACTTTCTTTTAAACATTTTGGAACAGACAGTAGTGCAAAGACAAACCAAGTCCTCTTGCTGGGGATTGAGGGAACATTTTGCCCACTAGGAACTTTGGTAAACCATTTTTATGATAAAATAGCAACATGTCAAACATTTCAGTATTCCATTGCACAAACACTGAACAAACACTTTCCCAAAAGGCATTAGGTCACAACAGGCAACAAAAAAAACATCTTTTATGCTCTTAAATTGTAAATACCAAAACACATAGAATAATAAAAGATGAATCTTGTGCATTAGGGGAAAGGTTTCAATTACTCCCACTGTGGCTATATTTAAAGATTATGAGCACTCAAACATGTCTTTATCGTGCCGGTGATCAGCACATCTGGGTGATAATGTCAAATGTGTGTTTGTATGTCAGCTTTGTTCTGTCCACAACTCTTTCTCCACCGCTGTTGTAGCTAACCATAATTTCATTTGTGCTCGCCATAGTTTGACTGACTAACGGCACATGTTGCTAACACTGTGCGGATAAAAGTTTCCGGGTGGACCATGCACTTGTGAACTTGGGTTCTGCATTACCTGCATCAGTCTACAAACAGTGTATTCGGCGTGTGGCTGTGTGTACTGGACCGTGATCACATGACATGAACTGTTTTAGTCTACTAATATGGAGTCCCGTTGTCAGTGTTATGCACCCACGGAAGAGTTTTATTTACCCAGATACTTGTGAAAATGGCTTTAATTAACACAGATGGGACCTTGTTAACCAAAATACACTCTTGAACTTTAATTTGGATTTGTTACATTGTTCAATACCTCACATCGGACCAAGCTATGTTGGTGTTTTAAACCGTAGATCAAAACAGAAGATGAGTCCGCTGCTTTATTACAAATAATTATAAACTGGCAATTACTTCTGGGTTCAATAAACAGGGTGTGGTATTGCCAAGATGCAGCAGTTGTTAGCTTATTTATCTCGAAAAAATCAAAATGGCTGTGGTAAATGCTACATCAAAGCCCTCATTCTGCATCAAAGCATCTGAAACAAACCATTGTGTTGATGTCTCACACATTTTTCTAATTTTACGTTCTTGGAAAATTAACCGAATTATAGGTTGTAAAACAGAGTTGCCAACAGTCTCCTTGAACTTTTATAACCTTTTATCACACTCCCTTGGATTTAATGGCATCATACAGTGAAGTGGTACATTTAGTGAGATTATTGTGCAAGTTGGAGTGTGGGACTGTTTGCTCAGAGGTTATTTGTTTTGTCAGGTTCCCTCTGAGTTCAGGGAAACCTTCTGTCTTTTGTTTTTTGTTTTCTCTTGGTTATTTTACTTTCTCCTTTCCTTTCTCTGTCCTTCTCTCCTTCTTGCCTGCACTCTGTTTTTGCTCTATTTTAAATTAATTGCTTTTATGTTTTATTTGTTTTTATTTTAGTAGATCCCTGCCTTTCAGATCTTCCCTTATTTTTCTTTTTTTTAAATTAAATTAGCAACTTCAGCTCTCCCCTTTTTCAAGCTCTTAACCTTCTACATTATTTGCCCCTTTGCCACCCCTTCTTTACCCCGTCCTCTCACTCCCATCCTTGAACTCTTTCCTTGTGTCAGTGATGGCTTGAGCTGTGTTTGTGGAGTTTGCCCTGCTGCCCTGCTGACCCCAATTACCAGGTGAACCATTAACTTTTAGGTTTCACCTTGTTGGCCCTTTGCCCCCCGGCTCCTCGTCAACACTTACACAGCTACAGGCTGCAGCAGTTCATGCTGCGTGAAATTTGCAAGCTGCTGGCAGGAAAGAGAGGAAGAGAAATAAAAGGAAGCTGTTGGTGTGGTGGGAGTAGTGGGAGGAAATAGTCAAGGTGTAGAGGAAGAGGCTAGGCGTGGGAGCGTAGGGAGTATCAATGAAAATCCAAATCATTGAAGCAGCTGGAGAGTTAAATCAGATGAAGGAAGCCAAAAGAAGAGAAGAAGAAGAAGAGACGTGGGAGTTTTAGTTTTGGACCCAAGAGATTTTGTCTGGGGGAGTGTTGACTGTATGCTACTGTGTTTGGCTGCTGGGAGGAAGATGGAGGAAGCTCTTTCATAGTAGTAAAAGGTCAGCGGTAGCTGCCAGTGCTGCTGGGTGTCATGTTGTTTCTTTTATATCTGGTATTATTTGTTATTTATCTCTGGCAAGTCACAGTTTCCACCACAAAGGCAGCTGAGAGTTTGATCATGATCAGTGTCAGTGTTATATTGCATTTGGCAATTGTTATAATCACAGTTTGGTAATGTTCCAAATATTTGCATGCATATATCCAACATAGTTTCATTGTGAAGGCTACTGGGATGTCACCTGCAAGATAGGAATATAGAGATTATTCCAAACTAATGGTAATAATATGTGATGAGATTTCTTTCTTTTCTTCACTTATTCTTGTTTTGTTTTTAATAATAGAGTCGTAAACCTGTGCTTCATGAGTAATGTATGACTCACAAGAGGATATGCCAGCAAATGAATTTTGTGTACTTTAATGGCCATGTTCTGTTATGATTACTTGGTTTTGCAATGAAATCAGCATGCATTTTGGAGGAACAAAACATAATTCACCAAAACCAAACCAGACGAGAAACCAGACAATCAAAGCAAAGAAAATAGAGGTGGGTAGAAACTAGCAAACAAACAGAAAACTGTTCATTTAATTGGTTTTAGACTTCATGTTGGAAGTGTCAGTCAGGCCTACACTGTTACTGTCACAGCTACACTTTTGTGTATTCTTTTCTCTCTTTTTTTAATATAATTTAAAGTTGGATAATAGCTTCTTTTGGACGTTTGGTAATACTAAATACTTTTGAGGGTTTCTGAAGTCCTAAGTGAATTCTTAATTGAGCAGTCAATAGCCTGACAAGGAAAGCACCATTAAAACCTTTAATATCTTTAATACTATACTTATGTGAGAAAGTACATGTTGGCCCCTTTCCAAAAATGCCTTTGAGAACAGTGTAAAATCGTCTTGGTAAATAGTATCTATACTTCTGACAGCAGCCATAACCAGAGCCTAGAGGGTTTTAGCAGAAAATGCAGTCTTATCTAGCCATTGAGATCCATGGCCTTCTGCATAGGGATTACTGCACTGTCACCATGTCACCAGGGCCTTTCTTAGCCCAGACTGACCTTCTCCCAAATCTTTACCTGTATGGACTTTGTCTTTTCTGTCAACAGCAATGCAAATTTAAGCAATAAATCTTTAAATTTCCTGTGGTAGCTGTCGGCAGTGATCAGTGTTACTGCGATAAATTAAATACCTCCTCAGAAGGTGCCATTTTGTTCAAGTGAACACTTGAAAACAAAACATGTATAAAACAAAGTGATGAGCTGCAACCCATTTTTTCCTCATCAGGCCCACATCAAATGGTAATATACAGCTTTTCTGTGCAGTTAAGTGTGTTTATCCTGAGACTTATGCTGAGATTGTGGAAAACAAGCCTTTTCTCTTTTCCTCCTGATTATCCTTAAATGTAAATAGAGTAATAGAGTGTAGTTACTTTGTGCGGTTTGTTTTTTGGTTGTCCCTAAGGAAAAGATGAAAACACACTCCTAGTTGCTTTTGCCGAGCTGCTCGTCGTAGGCTGCTGTTGTGACGCGCGTGTGCGTGTACACTCACACACACAGACCACACAGAAACTCTCTGTCCTGACAGTTTCACTGGATGACTGCTCAGCAAGCTTCTTCTCTTGCCTGAATGAGGCCGCTGCGACTGTCGCCTTTACTTTTGGATATAGATGAGTCGGAGCAGGAAACAGGGAAAATTTTTAAGAAAACAACGAATGATTTATCTAAATGTCATCAGGACATATTTTAGCTTGGAATCAAGTGTGTGCTTAGACCATATTTTATGTAATGGGAATGTTTCCCTTTGGTGGTGGGTGGCCTTGTTAGGAAGGACATGGTCAGACCTAATATTGTTTCTGTCTTGTATATACTGTATGGCCGCGTAGTTGTAGTGTATATAGTTGAAATTTTGAATTAATTGTGGAGTACTAATACCTGTATAATTTATTTGGATTGGCTCAGAAAAATTGTCACCTATGTGGACTTACACAAATCTGACATCAGAGTGTGATTTAAGGTGGCTCAACAACAAGGCATGTGGTATTACCGCCATTTTATGTTGTTTTTGCACATTACTTGATTTATCATCCTGCTTTGTAAATAATCTTTTTTTTATCTGACTGTTGTTAGGTATATTGCTGCCTTTTAAATGACAAGAAAAAGACATGAATGAGGCGCAATGAGAGAAGCAGCGTTTTTTCAACTGAGACTCTTGTTGCGTCCAGATGCTATGATACAGAATGTTCCAGGTAAAAATGCCAGCACAAGGTAAAGTACCTGCTCTTGATGAAGGGACGGCTGAAAAATGTAGGTTGAGAGGACAGACCCATTGATCTGTGTGAGTCCCGTATTATTTTATCCTCCATTGTTGCTGTTGGTCAACAATGTGACAGCTGGTCTTTGAGGTGTTTGTCCCACCCCTCCTCCGCTGTGACAGCAAGTTAAAAGTGACATTGATTACCCAAAGTTGAATATCTTTCAACTCTCGACGACCAAAAAAAAAAAAAGGCATATGTGCTAAGTGCAGAATAGATGCTCAGCGGCTCGTCATGCTGCTGTCATTTGTAGCACAGTGTAAATAACAAACTGTTATTAGAAAAAAAAACAGTAGTGGTAGTTGCTTTCCCCTCCCTGCAGGTGGCTTGTCAGTAGCATGCTGTTGTAATATTATGGTTATTGCGACAGTCTTACCATCAGCCCTCTGAAGCTGAAATATTTTTACTTGCGTTGGCCTCTTTGCTCACCTTATCATTAGCCTGTTTGTGTTTGGCTCAGGTGTACGTGCTGTAGCTGGACTTTCACATTTTGACTGTGCATGACACGACGTCCAGTCAGTCAGCTGTTGTCCTTTTGCCCTTATTCACATATTGTAGGTCAGCGATTGACAATAATGTATCGATCACCCATGAGTAAGCCTCAGCTCATCTGTGCATGCATGTGGAGAGAGAAAGAGATTTGTCTCTCAGTCCTGTCAAGCTATTGATTTGGTTTGGGAATTTTACATTCGGCATCATTAAAGATGATGTAAACATAGATAGTGTATGCAGGTAGGACTGTCAGCTCTCTATCCTACTGTATTATATTACGTAAACTCCCCTGCTGTTGGACGTCTTCCCAGAACACTTCAGGGTACACCTCACACGCCTCTACGTTCTATTAACACTGACAAAACAAAACAAAATGAAGCGCCCTTAGAGGATGAATGGGCTCTGTGCTAGGAATATCTTATCTGTCCCTCAGTGTGTATACTTTCTACTACATTCTCAGTTCTTAAGCCATCACAATGAAGCTGTCAGGAGCAGTGCCGGACAGATCATGTGAACACCCTCGGGCCCAGAAAAGCTTTCTGCCATACACATCCCCACAGCTGTAAACAAAGAAGATGATTTCCTGACTGTTGCATTTAAAAAAAATTCGTTTGGCACGAGTGGCACTAGAAGAAGTCATGTGGTGTGTAATGGAACAAGTTGAGCTTCATCATTTCCTTCCCTTTACTTTCCTTTTTATTTTCTTATACCTGCATTTTTTCAACCACGTTATGCTTCTCCCTATATTCTGTTCGCTCCACCAGCCTTTTCTTTCCCTCTCTGCCTCTTTTTCTTTCCTCCTTTACCCCTTCAATTTCTTTCCCTTTAACTCTCCCCTTTCATTCCTCAGTTCCCGCCTTATTTTTTTTCATTACTTCATTCCTTTCTTTACAAGCTCCTCTCTGTCTCTCCCTCTCTTCCTCTCGCTCCTCCCGCTCCCGTCTCCCTGTCGGGCTGCCAACAGCCCGACGGCCTGTTCGTTTTCATCCTCTGCCTAGAAAACAAGGTCTAAAGTTCAAAGCTGCTGTTGTGGATTGGCGGCAGGAGAGGAACACAGAAGGAGGCCAGGCCTGGGTCAAAACAGATTTGAATATCGTCTTAAATAGATGGAATTTTAATCTAATCAGACACCACTTTTCAGTTTCAGAACACGTTGCACATGCGAATTAGATGAATAGCATGGGGATTGAGTACTCATAGTTTCAGCAGTTTCAGGACAGAAAAGATAATAAATACATGTGGGTTTTGTTTGTAGCGATGCACCGCAAACAGCTTTAAGACCATTATGAGACACAGAGGATTTACACAGATTATTAGCCAGGTATATTTTATATAAGTGTGTTGGTCCAATGATCAGCCCCAAAAGTGGAGACTAAGGGGATGAGGGAATGAAAGTGTCTTCTTTGATGTTTGTATGCGTACATGAGTGTGTATGTATATGTCGGACACAGTTTCCTGTGATTGTAATGCATTCAGAAGTTGTTTCAATGCTACACCCATTAGGCTAGGGGGAAGCTAGCAGAGGAGCAAGTCAAGGTGATGTTCAAGGGGGTAGGGAGCACAAATCAAGTGTGCTCTGACATGTTTTTTTGGCCTAAAGCCTCTAAAGGGGACACTGGTGAGAAGTCATAAATTAAACAGTTCTTGTCTCTGTGTGTGTATCTGTGTGTCTGTGTGTGTGTGTGCGTGTGTGCGTGTGTGTGTGTGTGTGTGTGTGTGTGTACTGTTTTCCTTGGTGCTTTTAATCTGATTAGTGAGAGAAATTTCTTGAGGGGCTAGTCATTTCCCAGTCACCAGAATAAAATGCTGGCATTGTACATTTCTGCAAACCACAAATGTATTACTTTTGTGTGTTTCATTCGTATGACGTAGTTCAGATTACATGTATATGAGCCATGACAACTAGGCGGGATGACTGCCAAGCAGCACACAGCAGCAGATCACTGTTTGAGACCAACAAAGGCGAGCATTTTTTATTAGTAACAGTTTGGGGCTTTTCCAGCTGTATATGTGGCGACCAAACTGGGTATTTTAAGCCAAAACTTGATGTTTTAATGAGTCTTACCAAAAGGTTTTGTGCTAAAACCTAACCACACAACATAGAATTAAAAAATTAAACTTAAAAAAACATTTAAACATATTTACCACATATGAAATGTACAAATGTGACATATCCATGGTTTGCAGAAACGTACAGTGGCGTTATTTATTCTGGAGATTGTGTTGCATTTTCCTATGTCCGCATCCTGCCGGTGTTTACTGTACACCCACAGTACTCAAGTGCTGTATGCGTGTGTGATTTAATTTCATTAATATAATATTCGTTTGCACAGCTGGGTTGTTCCGGGCTGTTCCCTTGTTGGATTCTGTGTGTGTGTTTGTGCGTGTGTGTGCCTCCACCTGCACCATTAACAGAGAGAGAAAGAGAGCGAGAGAGAGGGGGAGTGAGCCAGGGTGGACACCTGTATTTATCCCAGCTCAGCTTTCTTCAGCTTCTGTTATTATAGTGCCTGTATAAACCTCCCCTCCTCCCCCCTCACTCACTTGTAGATACATTGGCACATCGTACAGACAGTTAGCAGCATCTTCAGCACTTTTCCTGCTGGTGAGAAGGCGTGTGTGAAGGAGATAAAAACCTGTCTTGGTTTTGCTGTGAGTGTGGTGAGTGTTGTATGTTGGAGAAAAATGAAAGATCAGCATCTTAACGCGGAGCTTGTGTGTAAAGCGAATGCGCAGTAGGCTCCATGTGCATTAGGGTACAGTGGTCAATAATTTAATGATTACTCAAATTTAGGAGTTAGATAGATTGAAAGTATAGTGCTGTAACAGACAATGTGCAAAAGTCGCCACAAAATAATGTATCACAATGACGTCACTTTTATCCACGTGTGTTTTTAATTTTGAAACATGATAGAATATACATTGTATCTTAACGTTTGGATCTGTCCTCAAAGGCTGGCATTATTGGAGTGTCTTCAAAATAAGATAAGCGATTATATTATAATGACATTAGAGATGGGCAATATGGCATGAAAATAACATTGCAATATTTTTAGGCTGTACCGCAATACATGATGTATATCTCAATACTTCAAAATCTCTGTAGACTACTACAATGCAATATGTAAGTATACAGTTATGTACAGTTATAAAGTTGAAGTTAAATAAAGCAGCTACTGTCACTTAATAAAGTTAAATAAAATACTGTTGTTATAAAGTAAAATAAAGTACCATTATAAGAAAGGTAAATAAAATACTGTTGTAATAAACTTAAATAAAGTACTATTAAAATAAAGTTAAATAAAATACTGTTGTTATAAAGTTAAATGAGGTATTGTTATAATAAAGTTAAACAAAATACTATTATAACAAAATTAAATAAAGCAGCTACTTTTACTTAATAAAGTTAAATAAAATACTGTTGTGATAAAATTAAATGAGATATTGTTATAATAAGGAAAACAAAATACTGTTGTAATAAAATGTAAATAAAATACAGTTGTAAAAAAATTAAATAAAGTACATTCATATTAAAGGTAATTGAACTGTTATAGTAAAATTAAACAATGTGTTATTATATTCAGTTGAATTAAAGCGGAACCGCTGGTGCTTTTATTTTGAAGCACCCCATTTGTCCCAGACTGGAAGTGTTGTTTTTCTTGTGAAGTTGAATCTTTGACCTGGTGTTTTTGATATAGTAATTTTATACATCCTATGTGGAACAGGCATTGAGTATAATCCATGTCAATATGTGACTGTATGGATTACAAAAGAAATATTTTTGTTTTTATTTTTTAAAGATAAACAAATTAAAGCATCTCTTTTGTTTGAAACATTTTGTGCAGAAAGCCTCAAATGGTGTGATTACATGTGGATGGTCGTGCAAATATGTTTGTTTGATATGTTATTTCTTTTGAAGGCTAATTGAAATTGGGCGAAACAAGTGCGACTTAATTGTGTCTTTGTACTCGTG
>JAPZEB010000002.1:8067943-8081587 GCA_029783705.1 Chaetodon striatus
TTGATATGTTATTTCTTTTGAAGGCTAATTGAAATTGGGCGAAACAAGTGCGACTTAATTGTGTCTTTGTACTCGTGAATATGTGTATGTGTCAGGGGGTGCGCCACATACTGACCAATCGCAGCAGTCCCTCTGTGTAGCATACTTCTGCAGCCAATTGGGACTCACTGTCAGTATCTTTCAAACAGACTTGGCACACTCACACACACACAAATGCACATACACGCTCATAGCCCCCCCCCCTTCCTTTTAATGGCCCGAGGCTCATTTGTTGGATATGCAGGCATCTGTTTGGATAAAATCAGAGCTCTCCCTTCTCGCCCCTCCATGTTACGTGTCTTGTGACCCTGCTGTCTCATATGGGACTGTACTGAAGCACAGTGTAGCCTATTGATACTGACACTCATGTCGTGCTGTGGTTGCCTCCTGGATAACAATCAGATTACATTATGCATTTACTATGTGTCTGTGCATCTCTCAACTCTATTACTGCATTATTTTTTGCCGCATGTAATTCTTTTGCGTAAATATTTGCTTAACTCCAGACATTTTTTACATTTCGACTTCATGTTCCAGTCCTTATAAGTTGTTTGACTTATGTTAAAATATCTCCCAGTTTATGTTTTTACCATGTTGTTTGCAGTCACTTTTTTGCTGCTTAAACACTCCAACTTTAGCACATACACTCAATTGCCAGTTTATTAGGTACACCCAACTGAAACTAATGCGGTCTACAAAAGCCCTGCATTAAATTCTGCTTTCATGAAGGTTATTATGTTCAGTTTTTGTTGTTGCTCTTCAGAGGTGTTGGAGGATGTGGTTTGTGGTACTGCTGAACCTACTGCATTATACAGAGAGGGTGTCTTTCAGCTTTCCTTCATATATAAATGGGGTGGACAAACTAATAGAAAATAGGAGAGTTTTAGTTGTTAAACTAAATGCAAGCTAGAGTGTTATGTTAAAATCATAAGGACTGGGATGGTTTGGGAGCAGCGTATGGACCTGCTGTAATCTCTCCATAGCTCACTGATAGGCACCAACTTAGAGGAAAAAAATAAATGCAGTCTTTGATCTTTGTGTCTCTCATTGAGGTTTCGACCCAAAGTGGGTTGTTTAGGCTCACATGTTCCTCACAACTCCTCTGTGATTTCTTAACTTACCTTTGATGAGGATTTAAGGAGCCAAACAGAAATCAAATACTTGGGGACTGACCCTTTTTTAAAAGGAAAAGCCAAACCTGGTCTAACAGTGTTTAACTCATTTCACTATCCAGATCAGTAAACATGTCAGACTCAAAGATGTCAGAGCCAGAAGTCTCTGTGTAACATCATCGTGAGGAAACATAAGGAGCGGCCCTTTGGTTTTTCTAGCGGTGGGATTTCGAATGTGTGTGTTAAACTCTGGCCCGGCTGCCGCTTTGTACTGGACTGGAGTTAATGGCGGATAGCTGCTAGTGAGGCCCAGTGTGAGGCAGCTGGTGGTAAAAGTAGGCCATGCGCCCTGTTGTGCCTCCTATAGAGTGAACCCCTCTATAAGCAACAGATTCCATTTCCTATGGTACCCTCCTATACTAAGCCGTATACAGGACTGGGCTGTGCTGGGTTACTGCTGAGCTTTGAAGAGAAACTATGTGGAGCGAGAGAGTGAGGGTATCACAACTTATTGTGGGAAATGTTGGCGGAAAATACTGCGTTGAACCACTCGACCTGAAAATGTTATGAAGCACAGCCCACCTGAGGTAGCAGAGAGGAAGAGGAGTCATGTCTTTCTCCTTTTCCTCACTGCATCTGAATGCCAAGAGTAAAATTGAATCAATACATTTGTGTTTTCAGTTAGTAAAGTAAATAGATTGCTTGCTAATTTTGACAAAGGCTTACAGTGAGCAGCTTTATTATGTAGGAACATATAAATGAATGAACAGGAGTTAGATTAGACTTGATCACTACAAGACACTCAATAGCAATGTGTGGTCTTTAAGTTTTTCTGATTCATCAACATGTTGCCTCACAGCATGTCTGGCTTTGATCCATCTATTTGCTGAGATGTGATTCATACTGCAGCCACAGTGGTTGCATTTGAATAAGGGATGTCAGTGGTTAACCGTTAATTGTTCTTTCTTTTCTTTTTAGCTGGACTAACCATGTCTACCTACTTGTGATGCATTTTCTCAGCAAAATTCCCAAACACTAAATTTCCCTTGTCAGCGTCAATGAAAAGTCAAGTCTTTTCTGTAAGCAGGTGGTGGTTTCAACAAAGAGGGTCCTCTGTCAGACAATGGTGTGATACTTTATTGATCCCTGTGGGGAAATTGTCTTTTCTCTCGCCACCACTGGGAGGTCGGAGGTCAGGGTCAGCCGTGGAGCAGCAGCCCTGCAGCTGCTCGGGGTCTGGCTGTAGCGGTTCAGGGACACTTCTGCAGTGTTGATGCTCGCTGGTATGGTGGTGTGAACGCAGGTCCTTAGTTTAGGGACAATCTCTTTAACCTTTTTGCTTCTCTGTAGCCAAGTTCAAACCACTTCAGCACCACGTGTAAACATGTGATATGGAAGGTGGGAAAGACACCAGTCAAACAAGAATGCTAAACCTTCTTATAGTGCATTTATTATACAAGAGTTTAGCAGGGCATCAACAGCAAAGATATTTATTTTTAGTGTCTTTGAATTTTCTCAGTGAGAATAAAGTTCAGTACTAGATCAACAGATATTTTTCCACATGTGGTAGATTTTATTATAAAAAGGAGATGTGGCACTCATTGTTTCTGTGCACAAACCTCCCTGCTACATCCAAGGCCAATCTTTCCTCTATTAGAGCAGTTATTGAGACAAAGTGGAAATGTTCAGAACCATTTCATCCGCTGAAACGTGGCCTGCGCCATGCTGATTTATCCATTCTGTTGTTAAGCTAGTTCAATGCTTTTTTTTCCAACAACATCCACAATAATCAGTTTTGTCAGCCCGTGGCTTCTGAAAGCATTTCTCAGGTTGTGTAAACAGCACACTTTGGTAAAAGCCACCACGTGCTCATTAATTATGAGACTCAGCTGCAGTGTTGTAGTGACAAAATGCTCAATCATGGTAATGATATTTGATGGTACTGGTGCAGGTTAATCAATACATTGATAAGTCCGCCTCATGCTTCATTTAACAGGAAAGCCTCACACAGTAACACACATACAAGCTTGTAGTCCCAGCCTACCTCAAGTTTATTGCACAGTATTTCTAGTATATATATTAATTCTTATTATGTAGCATTAGACTAGAGCTGGACGATTTGAAGAAAATCAAATATCACAATATTTTTGACCAAATTTCTATTGATATTGTAGAAATGACGGCAGGTGCTTTTAGAAAATATTTACACATTTAGATTTTTGATAAATAATCATCAGTAATGTGGATATAATGAGTAAGTGAGAAAAAGCAAATAATAAAACAGCTAGAACAATCTGGTGAGTAAAGAGAAGTACATCATATATGTGTGTGTATATAATAAATATGTCCCATGTGAAATGTGTATGTGAATATTGAAGTATAAATTGTCACATAATGATTTTTTAATGCCACCAGCACGAGACTCACTTCGGCTTTACTTTTTTTTAACTTCATTATATCAGTACTTTACTAACTTTATTATAAAAGTACCTTTTGAAACTTTGTTATAACAGTACTTTCTTAAATTGATTTCTTAAACAGTACTTTTAAAAACGTTTCAATAACAATGTTTTTTTTTTTTTTTTAACTTGATTTAACCCTTTGAAACCTGGAGTGACATCACTTTTCAGACACCTTGCACAAGAATAAACCTTTGGGCCCTGAGCTAATTGGTGTGATTTTTTTTTACAAAAAACATGGGAAAAAAGGCCAATGAAAAAAGCTGTGGAGAAACTATATTTATGATTATTATTATTAATATAATTTTTAGCACTCTTTCCAGGTCATGTCCTTGTTTTGTTTTTGTTTGTTTTTTTACTTTATTTTTTATTTATTTTTCCAGTTTTCTTGTTTTTAATTATTATTATTTATTTATTTATTTTTATTTAATTTTTGGGTCATTTCTTATTTTGTTGCTCATTGCCTTCTTCCAGTGTTTTTAAAAGAAATCCAGCCAATGTGCTCAGGTTTCGATGGTTAACCTTTTTTTTATAACAGTACTTTATTTAACGTTAGTACAACAGTAGTTCATTATAAGTCTCTGGTGTAGAGGAGATTTCAAAATATCAAGATATATATTGAGTAATGCTATGTAGTTTGAAATGAAGGCCATATCGCCCAGCCCTAGTCTCACTTCACTATAATGATATAATATCAGTGTGTTGCTCGGCTATACATGGGACACGTTTCTCTTTTCCTCCTCCTCCTCAGTCAGGTGGTCTCTGCTTCAGCAGCTCATGGGCTGTATGGGTTCTGCAAACTGGAACATCAGATTTATGATAGGAGGGGAGCCAAACAAACGCAGCACAGAAGTTTGACTGCAGGCCTCCGAGGGGCACAGAAGGGGCTGGAGTGAAAGAGAAAAGAAAAGCAGACGAAAAGTCACAAGAGAGCTACATGAGGCTCTCGATGAGATACAACAGTTTCTACACTGTTGTAAACTGGCCTGTGTGGGCTTTGTCTCTGTTGATAGAGTATGTTAAGATGGAGTACAGGGTGTTTATTTACCATAAGGCAATTATGGGTATAAAAACTGATAGATATTTTTGCCATGTAGAACACAGCCTAGGGTTTTATACATTTATGTATCTTTTGTCACGGACTGTTGTTAGAGAACTGGTGGTATTTTTGCTAGTGACTTATGTTTACTGGCATTCTTGGTTGTCAACCAATATTTGCATAATTACAGGCAGTAAAAGGAAAGTTAAATTCTCCTTTGGTACTTTTGTTCATGTGAATCTGGAAAGTGTAGATCATGTTTTTCTTCCAGTTTTCAAGTAAGGCGCTGCAGGATTCACTAAAGAACCTAAAATGCTAAAAGGCATGCACCCCTCCAGCAACCTTTACAGGTGTACCACAGTATTGTATTGGCCATTACAGGCTATTCCTGTAATGGCTGTAATTACGTTTGAAAGCTTGAATGGCCTCACTGCTTTAATACAGGCTTGGCTGTATTTTGATGCATTTTCTGAATTAAATACTTATGTCATTTGTGTGGGAACAGCAAAACAAACTATTCTGCTTCAGTGAGTAATGCCAAATATCCTTCAGTGAATGTTTCTTTCACACACTGCGTGGTGATGGGGTCTTAATGGTTCGCCTCATGGGACATAGGAAGTGTTTACATGCTATGAGGGGGTTTATGAATTTTAACACGGTGAGATGGCACTCAGCTGCTGCAGCGCTCACCGCTTCGGAGAGGAAAATAACATCAGCATCAGCAGAAACAGTCAGAGCGGCTCTGCTGTAATCCGGCCTGATTATCCGTCTCACTAAATGTTTCATCTGTTGACATTAGATGGCACTTGTGGCCGACTCTGCATAGCTCTCAGAAGCAGCATGGACAAATGTGTTTACAGCTGAGGATGGAGAGTGAGATTAGTGAAGAGGGAGGGAGGGATAAACAGCACAATGAAACATAACGGGGAGAAAGAAAGAAGGATGAAACAGAGATTTTTCAGATGGGATGATAGGCAAGGATGCAGCGCCTGCTGTTGTTGCCATGACCACACAAATTTGACATGATGTTCCTGGACTGGTGTTCTGTTAAAAATTAAGTGTTGCGTGTTTTTTTTCTTTGTTATGCTTTCAGTTATTTCATTCCAAATTTTGTAGTACACGTCTAAGATCCAGACTTTGTGTACTCATGCCTGCTCTGTTTAACTTACTTGTAGCAGTCTGCATTTACACATCCTCAGGACATGACTTTGAAGTGGGAATTAATCTCATGGATTTCATTCAGTCAAAGTGGGCAAAACTCTGAAAGTTTACAGAAGTCTGTTTTCAGTGTTCAGTCTTGCACAACACTATTGACGTAGCATTGAATTTTGTTATTGTGTCAATACCAGCAAGGACTGTAGGTTAAGCGAGTGAAAGGAGTCACAAGGCTGTAACGGGGGATACGAGGTGAACAGCGTGAGCGAATTTCACAACAACAACAACACCACAGTCCTACTTCTGTGTTCCCTAAAGGTGTGTGTAGCCCTATCGCACAATACAGGTATTTACTTAGAGGCCTTATAGTAGTAGTATAGTTAAATTTAATTATTTTATTTGCCTACATTAACAAGATAAAAGAACTAGATGCGTAAGAGTATACATGAATAGAATAAAAAAGATGTTTTCTTGCGTAAACCAGTAAATAATGTCACTTATTATTAGTCATGATGGATCACAGTCAACTCTTGTAGTGATACTACAATCATAACCGGCTCTATATCTGTGTATGTGCTTACAGTATGTCTTGTTGTCTTCCTCATACACAGAGACAGTCTGAGCGTAGCTGTGTAACACGTGTAATAAATCAGTTCTCCGGTGTTGCACATTCAATTCTTAATGAAAATGGATCCATGAAGAATCCATTATACACAGCGCAGGTCTGTTTTGTCCAGCAACATTCCTCTCTTGACTCTTCCAATTCAGTTCAATTTGTTTTGTCGGCATGGATGTCATAGTGACTGGTACATGAGCATCCAAATAAACATTACAAATGAATAATAGAAATAATCAGCACAACCTGGGTTTAATGAGATCAGCTCCAATACCGATCTTTAGGATTGGCTCGGACATCTCTAGCTTTAAATATGGACTGTAGAAATTATGGACGTCATCCATTGGTTTGTGGAGTTCAACATTTTGGCTGTCACCATCTTGGATTTTTGGAGCTAAAAGTGATCACATTTAGACAAGAGGGTGGCGCTGTGAAGGAGTGAGAGTCAGATCTGACTGTGGTGACGCCTAGCAGACAGCCTGTCACATAAGGAATCTAAGCCATTACCTATGCATAACTTTGAGTCAAAATAACATTTAATTTTGTGAAATTCACCCCCCTGTACAGTTGTCATGAATGTTGAAATTAGCTATAGAGAACAGACAGTTTTCTGTGCCAAGTTGTGTATGTTAATTTTTTCTGGATATTTTAATATTGGGGTTTGTGGGGATTGACTTGTAACCAGCGCCACGTGGCCATTAAAGGAACTGCAGTTTTTGGCTTTGGCTTAACCCTTTGAAACCTGGAGTGACATCACTTTTCATTTGCTGCTTTCAGATGCCTTCCACAAGGATTTATTTAAACCTTTGAGCCCTGAGAAAATGGGTGAAAAATGTTCCACAAATTGCAAAAAAAATAAGAATAAAAAAAGAAAAAAGTCAGAAAAAAGCCAGGAGAAAAAAGGGGGCTAAAAAATGGAAGCTAGGAAAAAACTATATTTCTAATTATTATTAATTATGTTACATAATTATTGTAATCTTTAAGCTCCTTTTCCAGGTCATGTCCTTGTTAGTTTGTTTGATTTTAACTTTTTTTTAAACTAATGTTCTTGTTGTTAATCTTTTCTTTTTTAGTAATTTATTGCCAATTTTCTGAGTCATTTCTTGTTTTGTCACTCATTGCCTTCTTCCCATGTTTTTGTAAGAGCCCAGTTTGCTAGGGTTTCAAAACGGTAATGCTTATATAAACTAATCTCCATGCTATAACATGTTTAGGGTTGACTGTTCCATTACAATATTGCCAAGTAATTAAAACAAACTAATTAAAAGTGTATGACATAAATAAATCATTAACCAGGAAAGTGATGGTGTAGGGTTCGGAAATATAGAGAAAATCGAATATCACAATATTTTTCAATAGATACCTCATATCAATATTGTGACAATATTGTAGGGTTCACTATTGACAACTTTTGATAAATAATTATCAGTAGTGTGGATGTGACGACTAAGTAAATAAAGGAAAATAATAAAACAACTAAAACAGTCTGTTTAGTTAGGAAATTTACATCACTTTACTGTAATACAGCCTTTAAAACCAGGAAAAACCAGGCTGTGATGAAGATATAGTTAGTAGATATAAAGACACAAGTGTGTGTGTGTGTGTGTGTGTGTGTGTGTGTGTGTGTGTGTGTGTGTGTGTGTATGAGAAAAAAGAAGAAGGAGTGGTAAATTGTAGCAATGGAATTACCTGTCAGCCCGGCAGCTGAAGTCTGCCTCTGTTTCTCCACCAACTAATCATGCTGACTATAAATAAATAAAATTGCTAATTATCAAAGCAGTGTTACAAATGAGAAACAAGTGAGAGAAAGCACATAAGGGGTAAAAAAAAAAAAAACAGTGACAGAGAAGTGATTAAAGAAGAAAAAACACTAGAGTTGTTAATTACAGCTGGAGCCCATTCACATTGTTGTTAATCAGCACCACTAATGAAATTGCAGGTTGTTTTGCTGTTGTTGTTGCAGATCTGTTTAAATGTTTGACACGCCGTCTCTCCATTTGGCCCTCTCCATCTTTTTCATTATTCACCTGTTGCTGCATCTGAAAAAAAAGCTGTTTTTGTGACAGGATGACTAATGGTGTGTGTCTTGTTTTTCATCTGTCAACGCCCCAACACACATTCACCTGAAATCACTCGTAATGTATGTGCATGAGCTCGCTAGCGTGAGACTGCATACACACACAGGAACACACAAACCCAGCAAAGATGGTCAACATGCGTTAAAGTGATTCTCCACCAGCATTGAAGTGTGTCTGTTAGTGCGTGCAATGCTTTCCCGGTGCGGTGCGTTCTGGGTAATGGGACTTGTGCTTCACAGCCAGCAGCTCGCGGCTCGTGCGCATGTGTTTTTTCCCGAGAACGGGTACTGAAGCTTTAACTGGCCAAGATGTAATGAGAGCTAATGGAGTCTGACTATGTTTGTCTCCATCCTTCACTCGCGCTCTCACCTGCCTCCCCTCTCAGCTCTTTCATTATTTCTCTCGCCGTCCGTCGCTCCGCCGCGCCAATTCCTCCTATCTCGCTGTCCTCATTTGACACGATCTGAGTCCTACTTCTATGCACGTCAACTCCCCGCAGGCTATATTCTGCAGCCACGTGACTGTTCTTCCACGCTGGGCCTATGTGCATTGCATGCACCCCCTCCCTTTTTTGTCCTCATTTCGTAGTCTTCCCCTCAAATGACCTCTCCCTCTCTCACACATAGGACTTCTCCGTGCTGTTTGTCTGCAGGCCCACATCCCTCTGTTTCCATCTTTGTTACATTTTGACTCTCTTCCATGCATCTTCTTCAGTTTTTGTGTTGACTTTCCCTCTTTACATCACCCTTGTCCTTGAGTTTTAACAAAGCAATCTAGTATTAGCATGATTTGCTGTTTTATATTGGTAAATTTGAACTGAAGTCTAAATTTAAGCCCTTAAAGACACAATTAGAGGAATATATTAACTAATTGGAAAATCATCACATTTTGGAAAACTGAATATTCATATCCTCATCCTGCAGTAGTAGTAGATGTGAGCGTAGAATCAAACCAGTAAAGCCATCTGTCATTTTTAAGTAATCCCTCTGCTCCTCCTAACAAAACAACCAGTGTTACTCTCACTCCCATGCATTTTCTTTCTGCAATAAAACTTGTTTCAGTAGAAATTACATCGTATTAAGGAAGAAAAGAAGCTGCTTTGTTGCTCCTTTAGATAAATATCAAAGGTTGTTCCATACATCACAGTGTTTTTAACAACTACAGAAGATAGTTTCATAAATTGGTACCCATCTACTGAGCATCAGTGAGATCAGTGAAATCCCTGCATGGAGCCCAAAGGATATTAAAAGACATAACCCACCCCGGCAGCAGCAGCCTGTTCATCCTGCTGCCGTCTGGCAAGTGATACAGAAGTATCTGCTGTAGTACTGCCAGACTACGGAGCTGCTTCTTTCCTTAGGCTGTAAGACTCTTTGACTCATCCTCAGTACTCCACCATGACAATTAGTTTTGGTTTGCTTCTCATGTAGTGTAGCACAAAAGGATTACACCTTGCATTTTGTTGCTCAGTTCTGCATTGTAGAACATGTATGAACCTTGAGTAGCATAGTTAGTACCTGGAGCCTCATTATAGAAACTGCCTAAGCCTGAAACACTGTAATTATCTCATGATATTTAGGATTTTTGTTACTATAGAAACATGTGTCTTTATTGCATTCAGGAAGAAAGTCCCATCTTATATTTAGATAGGAATTTAGTTATTACAGAACCGACCTAACTTAGTGATTTCCCAAGTTAGCTGTCCTAAGTTAGGTTGGCATACACCCTGTCCTATATTCAAAATAACTGACAAAGATGGCAGCAGCACTGTAATTAAATCTGTGTGGCAGTGGCGCTAAAGTTGAACAGCATGAACACTGAAATATAATGAAAGCCTACTCAAATACTGTGATGATGCTTTAAATTTCAATAAAAATCATTAGAGTTAATTATTTTTAAGTAATAAGTCGTCCTCTCCTCCACCAACACAATTAGTCCCTGCAACTCCTTGTGGCTAAAACTGAACGCCTGTCCTTTTTCATCTGATAGTTGGTTAGCCAGCCAGTGACAAGTGGGAGGCGTTGATACTATTGGTTGTCCCTCTTGAGTAGCCTGCTGGTACATTTTTATCAAAGGTACAGGCAGTCTGTGTACGTTCTAAACATAGATTCTGGCATGACAGGATAAGTGCTGATTCGAAGAATTAAAGCTACAGTTATAGTTAGGATTTCTCATGTTAGACAGAGAGACAAGGATTCAACCATGTGTTTAGGAATTGCTTCTTTGATAGGAAGATAGATTTTTTTCCTATCTTTGAAACTTAAATTAAGATTGGACATGCAGTAAGAATATTTTTCTGTAATGAGGCTCTCTCTTTATTCAGTCAAAAAATGATAAAAAAAATAAAATAAAATAAAACAAACATTAAAGTGCCCTGGTAGTCGAACGGTTCATATCATACCCCTCCTCCCTTGTTTCCTGTTTGTATCTTTACTATCAGCTATCTGTTAATCTTGAGTAGGTAAAAGATAACATCTGACTAAATACATTGGTTGATTGTTTGTACATTCAAAAACTTCATTTAGGCCACTAAAATTACTTTATTAACATATCTTTGAGTGTCTCTATCTTAGTTCTTTTCTTGGAAATGGACTGTGCGGTCAGGTCAGTTCAGCTAAAACATATTCATGAGGTCACATCAGCATAACCAGTAAGATGAAATTGAAGACCCAGTCAGAGTGCGTTTGTCAGTCCTGTGTGACCATATCAAACACATTCTGTAAAGGCCAACATTTGAACCCACTGATTAAACATATAATATACAGTGTTCCTCTCATCCTGCACAATGTCTCTCCTCTCCTTTTTGACGTCCTTAAAGTATCCTCATCACTTCAATCAGACTTCAGTCAGAGGATCTTTCAGTACAGACTGATATAGATTAGTCTGCTCACAGTTGGCCCGTCGGTGTGTGTTACTCTACTGTTGTTTATTCCA
The DNA here is from genome assembly GCA_029783705.1 of Chaetodon striatus. Taxonomy (NCBI): domain Eukaryota; kingdom Metazoa; phylum Chordata; class Actinopteri; order Chaetodontiformes; family Chaetodontidae; genus Chaetodon; species Chaetodon striatus. The sequence continues at coordinate 8,079,376 of JAPZEB010000002.1, forward strand.
TCGGGGACGGCCAGATGGTGTTAGCGTGGAAAAATGAGCGCTTTCATCTTGGCAGAATTAAATGTATCAGTCATTTCCTAGCCTTCGGCAAATAGCCTTCTTTCTGTCATTAATTCTCTTTCCCATTAACATTGTAATTTCACGATTCTTAGTATTTTGTGTATGCATTTGTGTGTGTGTGAGTGTGCGTGTATTTGTGTGCGCGTGCCTGTGTCTGCTGAGTCATTCAGCCAATAGCTGCGAGAGTCAGAGTGTGGCTGTCAATGCCTTTTGCTAAATATGCTAATAGCCTGACACCTGTTTGTATAAGAAGAGGAAAACACACACCTCCCCATCAAACACACACTCAAACACTCCCACACAACACAGGAGCAGAGGAAACAAACTGATTTCTGAGCTTTGGGCGAGGTACAGACAACACGCATTTCTCACCTTTTATATCTTTTTGTGTTTGAGCGTTTTACTCCTAAACAAGAAGCAGTTTCAAAGGGGCTCTAATCAATCCTCTATTTCTTTCTCGGCAGTGATGGAGCCCATGACGGTGACGACGTCGGTGGTCGGACCGGACGAGTTTGACCGCAACGCCCCGCGGATCTGCGGCGTGTGCGGTGACAAGGCCACCGGCTTCCACTTCAACGCCATGACGTGCGAAGGCTGCAAGGGATTCTTCAGGTGGGTGCTGTCCTTGAGCTATGAGTCATATTAATGTTGTACATTTTAGCTTTCTGAGTGAGTTTCTAAGTGTGTCGGATGGCGAGCTTCATAAGAAGCATGTGTGTCTCCTTTGCGAGGTGTTATTATCTGCTTTTCAGTGTGGAGGAGTTGTCCTCTGCATGCACCCTGTTAGCTTTATATTGGGCATCATGTTCTTTAACAGTGATTATTCCTCCAACCTTTAGCTGAATTCATGACAAGGGACGACGACGGTCATGAGGAATGTTCAGTTACAAATGATCAGGTTTTATTCTTAATATCCTACATTAAGGTTCCGAAGTGAGGCTTATTTTTACTTTCAAGCAGCATTGAATTTGTCTGTTAGAAACACTGCAGATAGATTTTGTTGGTCAGCAGTTATGTTGTTCTTCCTAAATTATTTCTTCAGTAATTAGGCAAATGTTTTTGTTGAATATTAGCAGTATGAATTTATGTATCTGCTTTTGTGCTTTCCCTTAACTTGTTTTCACCATATGCCAGTCTGATGTCAGTATACAGTGCTTGTGATGTTATGGTACAGTATGTGTTTTTATTTCTGGCCGCATAATATGCATTATATATAAGGTACATTATACAGTGGAGTTCATTTTCTCTCTTACAATCACTCACACACACACAAACTGACACCCGCAACACATACTTTTATCTTCATAAATCAAGGACTCTTAAGAGAGATTCACTAATGAAGTATTGTAATTAAGTTGAATCCCAGCAGCTGATGAGTGGAGACGCCATCCCTTCAAACATACCTTGATTTCTTTTATGAATGGAACGGGCTGGTTCAGGCAGAATTTCATTAGTAATGATTAAAAAGCGTTTATGTAAATATAAATTAGGTAGTGCATTACATAGGCTGTGATACTTGTTCCTAAATCTTATGACATTGTATTTAAAATAATTTAAAGGAACATTCATTTTGATGTGACTTCTTATTTGACTTCTAATACTTGCCTCTGAAAAGGTTATATAAACAGTATTTTGCATCTAGAAGGGTTAAAGCATGTGTATTAAAAAATCCCTCGGATGAAAGTTGCATTATCATCAGTATGCAACAGTATCTGAACCACCATGGAGAGCAAACAAAGCTAAACGAGTAATTTGCTCTCCTACAGGCGCAGTATGAAGCGTAAAGCCTCTTTCACCTGTCCATTCAACGGGAGCTGCACCATCACCAAGGACAACCGGCGTCACTGCCAGGCCTGTCGCCTCAAACGCTGCATCGACATCGGCATGATGAAAGAGTGTGAGTTGACTGTTTCTGACCGCTCATATTCAGGCAGCGCGAGGCGGTGGTGTGAAGTTCAGCTGCAAATGCTTCAGTTTAAATGCTGTGATTCACTGCTTTGATCCTATTCTGACTATCTTTTTTGTTTCTAATGCAGTTTCACTTTGACAGTTTTTGTGAGGCAAATGACAGTTGTTGAAACAGATCCAGTACTGTAAAGGTCAAGTTCTTAAAATTCCCATCTCCGCCATGAACATTAAATGACTAGATGGG
>JAPZEB010000002.1:8111943-8123167 GCA_029783705.1 Chaetodon striatus
CATCCTCCTCCACCTCCTCCTCCTCCTCCTCCTCCTCCTCCTCCTCCTCCTCCTCCTCCTCCTCCTGACCTCAAGCTGCCTGGACCTCTGGACTTTTGGATTTAAGACACCTGGACTGCTGTGGATTTCCACAGCACTTGGATAACCAGATTTTATTTTAACCTCTGCTTTTGCAAACACAGTGCCGCATTAAATGTCATTATATCAGGCAGAAATCCTGACTCACTGACATCTGGAACAGACGGACATGCTGATCCTCTCCAAATCCATAAACTCCGAAAAAACAAAAAAAAAAAACAGAAAAAAAACATTGCCTTTTTCTCATCATCACCTTTCCCTGGACACCACTGCCAGATTCCTGCCATTTCTTTACAGCGAAGACATCTTGATGGATGTGACTGTCACATCCTCTTTACCATCGTCCTCATAACATTGTTCCATGTTCACATCATCGCAGTGGCAGACAGGAGTAGATACACAGATCTATTAACCAATGCTGGCACTTGTTAGGTACAGATATACTGCTAGCAATGTTACTACACTCATGTTAGCTACAAGCTATCGCTGTTTACAGTTTATTAACAGCAAAGACATCCAAATATATTAAACATCAAAATGGCCAGCAAGCTTACAATAATGTAATGGAAAAACTTTTACTGGTTTTAAAAACTTGGTTGAGACAGGCTGCTCAGCCCTGTGTATCTGTGTATGTGCAAAGAGAGGTATCAGATGGTCAGAAAGAAAGTTAAAGTAGGAATGTGTCAGTATGGGAATGGTGAGAAGAAAGGTGAGATTAGGAGGAATGAGTAAAGGAGGTTGGATAGATGGAGGGATTTGCTATGGTTGGAATTCCCTGTTCACAAGACAAAAGGGAACTTCACAAAACAAGAATGTATGTATAATGCTATATAAATATAAATGATACGTATAAGCTGATATATATGAACATATATATATATATATATATACATATAAATATATATATTTAAGAGAGCGAAACATGGTTGCTTCCATGGAAGCAAAGAGTGTTGTAAAATGTAGAGGATCTGAAGGCCCCTCCTCAGTTGTGTGTGCTGTCTTTCAAAAGACGCACGTACACACACTCAAGAAAGCGTCGAGGAGTGTGTGAGGAGCCCTTCTATTTTTGTGATGTGTGTACAGTACATGAGAATATTGATGGACCACAAGGGGGTGTGTGTACAGGCTCTGACCGAGGGCTCAGTGCAGGGAAGCACTTCTCTGTTGGATTTTGTCGTTTTTTGGACCTGTGAAGTTTGTAGACTGACATACGCAAACACAACGTCATGTTTCGTGGATAGTGATTATCCAAAAAAATAAAAATATTTGTTCGGCTGGTTAGATTGCTGCTAAGACAGTTTAGAGCTAGATAGTTGGACAGAAACCAACTACCGGCTGTTGCCTCAGGGAAAAAGTTTGTCTGATGATATTGTGTACTTGGTGTTTCTGGTGTGTGTGGCGTAAGCTTACAATCATAAGACAGAGATTGTTTTTGAAGCTCTAGGCATCACTGTGATTTCTAAACATACTAAATAACAGCATAAGTAAGCTAAAAGTGAAACTTTTTAAAATAATGATTACTACAAGATTTTCATTCCTAAAAAAAAAAAATTCTCTTATCAAATGGTCTGCATGATCGTACAATCCATAGAGATCATTGTTAAAGTCAACCTTCTAATTAAATGGCTACATTTTAAAGGACAGAGTCGTCTGTGTTGAAACATTGAGTGATTAATATCAGCCTTAAGTTTATTTTTTCAGGGCAAAGTGAGTATTCTACAGAAGGTAGCAATGTACAGTAGTTAAATGATGTATAGCCTGTAGTGTTATTGGAATGAAATCCGTCAGATGCTTTTTAACAGCTGGGCAGAGTTATAAAACATGAGAAAGAACTTTTTTTATATTAACTATAAAATCAAGCCTCATACCTCTTTTTTCACATTTATATCATTTCAACACCAGCCACATAAGCGAGGTTTAGGATGTTACTTTTCAACATCACTACATATCATATCACGTTTCAGTCGACACGGTGCATGCTCACCCCTCATGCAGGCCTGGATCACCCCCTTGTGGACGAACTTTGTAAATACCACTTGCTAAGTCTGTACATAGTTAGAGATTAATGTAGGCAAAATACTAAGAGAATTCAATTGTCGATGGCAAGATGCTCTGGAGATACAGCACTATATGCAATTAGGAGATGGACTCTTACGTTGTATTCAATTCGAATCGGCAGAGGTGGCAATCCTGGTCAAGTTGCTGAGGTGTTTCAGGGTGCGCTGAAGAAATCTGTCAGTTTGGGTTGGGCTTTTTGAAACTTTTGGCAGCCATCATTCTGTGAATTCAAATTTAACTTTTCTCACAAGAACAAAATACCGATTTTAGGTGTTTGGCAAACAAGAGCAGGTTTCACAGATCAACACTTCTGATGAAACATCAGGAAACTTGGACAATATAGTCTCTAATCAGTGCCTACCTTGGTCCAACCCTGTTTCGGATGATGCTCTTACAAGTGCAATGCCTCGGAAATCTGATTATTGCAAAGGCTTCATGTGACTGAACATTCCCAGTGGTGGTTGTGTTGATCATTCCAACTGGCTGAGTCTCATGCACGATCCAAACATCAGTGTGGAGCACCCTCTCCGGCAGCCCTTTAAATGCACCCAACACCTCAGTACGTCACCACCAGGAAGTGTCCTCTCTGTCCATTCCAAGCTTATGGATGTACATCTTTTCTCTTTCTCTCTCTTTCTAAAATCTATCGATAAGCTTTTGACAATTATACAGTATATCCATGATATTTTCATTTTGGTGAAAATCTGTTTTTATTTTTCTTCTCTATTTTCTTTTGTTCTTTTCAAGATTGTCAATTTTAATATGTGTCAGAGTTTGCTGTCTCGCTAGCGCTTGGCTTGCTGCGCTGGGACGTCGTTTTAATGAAGCAGAGATGAGCCTGGTGGACTCCTGGAGCCTTTTAAGTGCAAATGAACGAGCTCCACTTCTCTTGTTCCCTTGATTTCAACTGAGTGGACATGGATTAGCCCTTTATAACTAAAGATGTGGCTTCACTTTCTTGTTTGGACAGGGTTGGGACACTGGCACTCATTCTAATTCCTTTTTTCTGATGGAATTTAAAAAAAAAAGACTTGTCAGTGCAGCTGTGTTACACCTGGAGCTGCACACAATGGAGCAAAATTTTTTCAGTGTCAATGAAACGGCAGTCCCAAGCTCTGTAAAGAAACAAAAGCTACATCTGCTTTTCCAGAAGCAGGTTGTCAAACACAATCAAGTGATCATAAACTAACACTGCCTCAACTCATCTGACTTACACAGGATTTAGCCAACGGCAAACTGTCGCAGCAGCAGCATGGGCGTGCCTCTTCATCCACCACCCAACCATCTAACCGCCTCTTTTTCTGCAATAGCCAATTACAGCAGGATTACTCTTCATAGCTTTAACTCAGCAGCCAGTCAGGCTCTGCTTTCAGAAAACTGTGGTGCACCAAGGGCTGATGGGAGTCTGAGAATTAGCGGGACGGCTGCTGTGGAATCGGACGTGTCACTTTACTGTGAAAAAGACAATGCAGGAATTGGCTCCTTCGTCCTGTCTGACCCAGGAAAAAAAAACCTTTGGATTGGACCTCCATAAGACTGTGTAGAATCTGTATAGAAGATTTTAGGAGATAAAAGTATTTTTAAAATGAGAATTGCCACAGGCAAGGTGTAATGACGTGCGCTACAGGAAGGGTGTGCAGTGACTGATGAGATGTCGCCTCCTAAACCCAAAGTGTGACATTACCTTTCTCACTATGTCTCGCATCGCAGCTCTTGGAATTTTAGATTTTTAAAAAAATCATTGTTTGTTAAGGAGTAATTGTTGAAATACATTAAGAAATGGACTTTTTTACATTCAACGTCAACATCATCTACATCATCTGTCTCAAAAGGAATGCAGGGCAGGGTGATGGGGGGGAGAGTGCGCTCGGTTTCCAGGGTTCAGAGCGTGAAACATCGGTTACGTCGACATGATTTTGGATAATGAAATTTTCCATTACTAATGGTTAACGTTATGCCCGCAAGACAGATCTGGCTTACTTTTTTTTTCACTAATGGCCAAGTATTGTCGCCGATTGGAGAGGCCATTAGCGCTCAAATGAACCAAAACGAGGCCGCACTCTCCCCTCTCAGCCCTCCTCCCCTCAAACCCAGGTCAGCAGCTCCACCTCAGTAGCCTTACTTACAGAAACCTCACTCAGCTGGAAACATGTAACAGATACCTCAATATTTTACAGGATGACTTTTTACAATAGCCTTTAAGGGAACCAAACATAAACATACATACAAAACACACACACACACACACACACACACACACACACTCACTCACTCACACAGACACGCCACAACAACCCCTCAGCAACCTTTGCAGTGTTTTACGTCAAACGTACAGTTAAACTAGCTGCCAGTTGTACAAAGAATAAGGTTGTCCAGTAGAGTCCCCTTGCCAGTAGACCAGTCAGTATATGAGTGTATCCCAATGTTTCTAAATGTTAACTGTCACTTTTTTTCTGCTTTACTCACTCAGTCCTCATCTCTGCCTCATTCTGTGTTTTCTGTTGTCTCTGTCTCTATAAACAGATGGCGTGCCGCTAAGCTTTGGCGCTGCGTTTTAACCAAACATACTACCTCTCCCTTCCGCACACATATATATATATTTGTCGCAGCATGATTGTGTTTATGATAAAACATCCGTTTTTATTTTTAACACTAATTTAGAAGTTGTTTTTTTGTGTATATGTACAGGAAATCCCTTTTTATCTCTTTTCAAATGCTGGATGATTTTTACCTCAAATCTCAATATAAGCCTACAAATCTTAAAGGTACAGTATGTAACTCTGGAGAAAGATAGTTGACAGTTGAGTCTCATTCTCAGGTTGTCAAATACGGACACTCTGGTTTGTCTGTTATGTCCAACTACTAAGCAAGGTTGTCGGTATTTGATGACCTAGGAATAGGAGGCTTTCACATTGGGGACCTGGGCCTGGATCTGGGTATACTTGGTCCCACAGTCCAGTTCGGTTGATGAGTGTGAGTACTGTGTACTGTACCCAGGATTGGTACGCTGATCCGGGCCTGAATCCACTTGAAAAAATGGTTTCAAATATGGTACTCATCAGGTATGAACACCAACTGTACCAAAACACAGAAGTGGACTGCTTTTTAATGCAACAAGTTTTTAACTGGTTGTAAAATGGTCTCAATACAACACTGATGCCTATTTATCAGACGGCAGTGCAGCCCGCCACCGCCTACCCATATCCAACTTTGCTGCTCCGTCGTTCCCCGCTGATGACAGTCTCCGAGGCTGCAGTGTCCATCTCTGGAATAACAAAAATGTCAAGTACATGATGCTGCAAGTGTCCTTGGGTACAGGACAACATTACTAATGAGAAAGCTGATCAGCGGGGAAGTGGAGAAGAAGGGCAATCGTACTCTGGCACAGTACAAATCAATCGTACCAAAAAGCGCCCTGAGACTCAAACATCATCTTTCTCCTTAATTGCATACTGAACCTTTAAAGTCAGTAAATCGAAGGCCTCTTTAGCATCACTTCGCTACTGAAGTGTGTAAAATGCATGTTAAAATCTTTGCATGGAAGTAAGGCTACACTCACATAGCGGCTGAAAGTGCCCGAGTTCTGATTTATTCTTTCACACGTGACAGATCTGACGTTTTCTGATTATTTTGGGCAGCAAAAAAACACCTATCACTGTCTGTTTTTACAAAACACTTCAGTTTTTGTAGGGATTAAATATAGGAAATATTACGTGTTGATTAGTCAGCTTTAGAGGCACTGGTAGGCTCGGACAGAGCCTTTACACAGAGCTAAGCTAAGCTAAGCTAACCGCATCCTGGCTGTAGCTTAATATTTATCGTACAAATATGAGTGTGGTATTGCTTTTCGCAGCTAACTCTTGGCAGGAATATGAATAAGCATATATCCCTAAATGTCAAACTATTCCTTTAAATAGCAAATCAATCACACCAACAAAATAATAAAAGTATTAAAGCAAAATCTGAATCATAGCAAACTTTAAAAAGAAAATAGTGTTTTTATAATTGGAAAATGGAAGCAGTTCAACCAAAAGTCAGTCACGTAGAGTTTATCAAGCAGGCTAAATTAAATAAACCATGATCCACAAATTCTATGTGAATGCAGCATCAAACCCTGAAGGCGATGAGCTGATGTGCTTCTGCTCATTAAACAGTGCACAGAGAGAATTTGGACTCAGGCAGCTAGTCCTGCTAGAGGGCCTGCCAACTTGTTTTTAGCAGTGCTCTCAAAACACTTGAATGCTACCAAACTAACAGGTGCTGTTGTTAAATGCTACCTAATTTGGCCAGAGGACTTGTCTCTCTGATGGGACTCCACCAAGCTGCAGGTTGAACTTTTTATTAGGTTAAAAGTGCCGGACTGACAGTTGAAAACCTCTCCATCAGGCTTTTGTGAAACACTTTCAGCTTTATGTAACTGTTCAGAGACAAGTGATGGAGCTCTCAGAGTTGATTGACTTTGATAACTGTTCTGTCCTAAAATCTAAAATGTAAAAATTAGTGGCTATGGCCTGGACTTGACACCCAGCGCAGTGGTGTCCCTTCAGTCTGCTTCGCTTTGGTACTGCAGGTTTTCTGTGTGTTTGTCTCTAGCTGTAGCTCTCCTTAAACGTCTGATAAGGGTTTGTAACATTGGGATCCCATATTAGACATTCTAGCTTTTTCTTTTTCATTTTTCTTACTCAGCAACCAGCCAAGTCTCACACACTCGCTCCAGCCTGACACTCTGCCTTCTTCTAACTCCCTCCAACTCTGGTTCTGAGTCCTGCGTTTATGTGCTGTATTCACTCAGCTTTCAGGAAACCAGGCCTTCAAAATATATGCTGTGAACGACACACCACGCCTTTAGCGATCACTCTTTGTACTATATCGACTGATGAATCACATTTCAGCTCACGGCATGTGGAAGTTAGCGCTCTTCTGAGTTTCATTTCTTACCATCAGGGGCTGTTGATGGAAAACTTGATTCAGTTCGTAGAAGTGTTTGATATTTAGTGATGGGATTCTTTTATTGCATCAGCGTGTTATCTGTTTCATGACCTTTTGGGAAAAGGACAAGGTTATAATGTATTTTGAGTTTCACGTACAAAAAGTAGCATAACAGCCCTTTGAAACAGATTATAGGAGGCTTATGTGTTGATTCAGTGTTTACACTTCAACTAACTGTACCCTGGAACAATAAATGGAAATCAACAGACTGAATATTGAACTATTTCTCGACAGATTCTCGAGTAGATCTCAGTTTAGAGTGGCCTCAGTCAAGGTCTGCGGCTTGTACTGAAATATCGTCGCCTGTTTGAACCTGAGGAGAGCAGGTTAGATAGAAAATCGGCTTTTCTACTGTCATAACAGACGGATGGTTGTCATTCAAGACTGATTGTCATCTGTTGCTCTGATTGCATTTCTCCGCTACCTCTTTAAATATGCGCTTGCTCATACACACATGCACTTAAACAACTCACAGGCTAACATACACTCATACTGACTGAAAAAACACACTGAACACAGTACACACACTCAAATAGACACACACACAAACACGACGCACACTTGTGTGTACTTCTTTCTCCCTCACCAGCAGTTTTTGCCAATGATGCACTTGTGTTTTTTTAAATGCTCTGCAAAATGTGTGATGTCTAAAAATGATTTGTTGTCATCATCTTTGTTTTTCTTCTTCTTCTTCTTCTTCTTCTTCATTTTTTAAAATCTCTAATCTCTATAGTAATTCCTGGGCTAGCCGGGTTGTTAGAAGTAAATCAAGCATTAATTCATCCAATACGAAAGTTTCATGTCTTTTTAAAAAACATAAATGCACATATTGCTCAGCTCAGTTGTACCTTGGTGTGCCTAGAACCCACAGCCTTATTTTGGGACAATATCAGGGGTTTAAAACCAGAATACAGGACGATCTGTCCTCGTATTGCTGACAGTTTTGTTTAGTTTCAGTAGCTGATTTTTCCCTCTCTTCATATCCACACATTTGTTAGTTTCTTCGATTGTTGTATCAGTTTTATGAGTCAACAGTAGTTTGCTCGTGGGAGGTGCACGTCCTGACGCGGGTGTCCTGCGTCAGTGTTTTTCTGCTGGTTGTTTCATTCAGTACTTTAATTTATTCCCCTAATTATTTGTCAGTGATAGTAGGTTCTTGCAAAGCCTGCAAATGATACAGATGTCAAGTAAAAATTTGATGTAACAGCTCTTTGATTTTGTTTAATTTGACTTAATTGAAGCAAATTTTTTCAAAGACAGTCCAGCAGACTGACCTCCCATAGCATGAACTATTCTCATCATTAGGAGAACAAAAGAAAAGTCTAAAAAATTAGTTGTTCTCAGCCGAGTCCCAAGATAAGTACCTTTACCTTCACACATGCACACCACCATGCAGTAAAACTCACCAGACCTCAGTGCTTCTAGCAGGAACTTGTCTTTTCAACATATGCCGTTGCCATGGCGTCGCTGTTGATGGCACCATCAATAGCCCTATATATAAAAGAAATAGTGTTATACATACAGTACCTTAACCAATGTCTCTCTTTGTGGTCAAATTCACCGCCTGTTTTTTTTGTGTTGCTCTTTTCTTTTTGCTCTTCTTGTCTTTGAAGTTGATCCATTGTACTTTGATTACATGCATTGTATGTAGTAAAATACTGATAATGTTTTGGGGAAATCACAAATAAAACAGCTGTACATAATGATGCAAAACATCCCTCGTGTTCCTGTCTCTGTTTTCTGTCAAGCTTTGTTGTTGATTTCAGATAATTAAATTAAAGGTTTAGTTCAGATTGACCAACAAACTCCTGGGCTTTAAAACAGAGCCAACGCAGAGGTGCCAAAAAACTGCAGTTCCTCTAATGGCCCCAAGAGCAAGTCAGTCCTCATAAACCCTCATGTTAAAATGTCCAACTCTACAGTAGAATCAACATGTTTACAACCTGGTACAAAAAACTGTTTTGGCCTCTATAGCTAATTCTTGAAAACTGTTTTCGTATAACTCACTTATTTAAATGTTATTAAGGCTTAAAGTTCTGCCTAATTAAGGGTGTTGCCGCTTGTAGTGACACATGGGTGTTGTGTGTTGACAAGTCACTACCATGGAGATATTGTTGGTTGTAACCCAGATTCATACAGTATAAGCGTAGCAGTAGCTGTTGCTATTTCAGTGTGTTTTAATTTCATGAAAGTTAAGTCTGACATTTTGGTTGCTGAAAAAAAAAGTCTTGTTTAGATGGGATATGTAGTCCCTCAAGCGTGTTCTGGGTCTGCCCTGGGGCCTGCTGCCAGTGGGAGCACCTCTTATGGGAGGCACCCACAAGGCATCCTGATCAGATGCCCGAAGCAACTCAACTGACCCTTTTGACATGAAGGAGCAGTGGCTCTATTCTGAGCTCCCTCCTGATGTCAGAGCTCCTTTCCCATCTCTAAGGCTGAGCCCAGCCACCCTGCTGAGGAAACTCTACCCAGAGCTCATGACCATAGGTGAGGGCTGGGACGTAGATGGACTGAAAATGGAAAGCTTTGCCTTCCGGCTCAGCTCCCTCTTCACCATGGCAGTCCGACAGCACCCTCATCACTGCAGAAGCCGCCCCAAACCGCCGATCCATCTCACAATCCATTCTACCCTCACTCGTGAACAAGACACCGAGATACTTGAACTTCCTTGCTTGAGGCAGTAACTTTCTCCCAACCCGGAGGGGGCAATCCACCAGTTTCCAGCAGAGAACCATGGTCTCAGATTTGGAGGTGCTGACTCTCATCCCGACTGCTTCACACTCGGGTGCAAACTGCCCCAGTGCATGCTGGAGGTCACGGTGTGATAAAGCCAACAGAACCACATCATCTTCGAAAAACAGAGATGCCATTCTAAGGTCTCAAAACCCCAGGCTGTGCCTCAAGATTCTGTCCATGAGTGTCACAAACAGCATCAGTGACAAAGGGCAGACGCAGCTCTCACTTTAGTCATACAGGGACCTGATGGCTTGTAGCAGCAAGCCCAGTGCCCTGTTGTCCTGCAGTACACCCCACAAGACTCCCTGAGGGATGTGGTTGTAAGCCATCTCAAAGTCCACAGAGCACATGTAGACTGGATGGGCAAACTCCACGACCTGTGGAAGCTGGTCCACTATTCCATGGCCAGGACAGAATCCACATTGCTCCACTAGTTTTGAATTATATATGAATTTAATTTTTAGTTTGTTCCTTTGGCTGGATTTGTTTTTTTCAATTGAATTACAAGACGGCACTGTAATATGTGAAACAGACACAGGTGACAGTGCAGGTGATACAGATGACATCCTATTGGAAGCCACGTTATGTTTGGAAATGTTTGGAAATTTATAAAACCTGGTTTGCAACCCAGTTTTTATGTTCTGCCACTGATAAAGGGTTAGTTCACCCAAATTATGAAAATGTGTTTTATTTCTCAGTTGTATATCTCAAAGTCTGGTTTCATTCCCACAGGTTTTAGATATCTCTCTCAAAATGGAGACCACTGATATTTCCATTGTGATGTTTATGACACTGAAAAAATAGATTTAAAACAGGGATTCTTGACTCAGGAAAGGAAGTCCCACTTCCTTTAAATATACATTTAAATGCAAGTTTTTCTATGGTGTGATCACGAGTGACATTTCTAATGTAAAAATGGAAGGAACAAAGGAAACACAACTTGACTTTATTGTTACAATATTCATCAGACCCTCAGGCTTTCTATTTGTTTTTAAATCATACAGCTAATTATAGTGAATATACATTTTTGCTCACAGTGAAGTGACTTTGTTTTAACGTGGTGCACATACATGTCTTAGGTCAGCAGAGGGCGCTAAAATGCTGTTGTAGTCACAAGCAGTTGATGGACACAAGGTTCAAGTCTGTGTGTGTGTGTGTGTGTGTGTGTGTGTGTGTGTGTGTATTTCTGTATGATGCTTCTTCTGACCGTCTCATTTTCTGGTCTGTCCAGGACTCGGAGGACGAAGATGGGTATTACAGCCTAAAAAAGAGGCCTCCTCCGGATGAAGGCTACGCTGAGTCTCAGTTGTAGAGAACCCTGCTGGTGGGGAGATGTAACTGCAACATGTAGACCTATCTGGTG
>JAPZEB010000002.1:8204357-8223027 GCA_029783705.1 Chaetodon striatus
TTTGTGTGTGTGTGTGTGTGTGTGTGTGTGTGTGTGTGTGTGTGTGTGTGTGTGTGTGTGTGTGTGTGAAACAGACACTAACACACACACACACACAGAGCTGGAGATTGTGTGAGTTTATGTGTAACACAAAGAAAACAAAGACAAGTTATCGTTTTGTGGCTTTGTTGCACTAGTTAAGATATTAGCGAAGATAGTCATGCAGTTAATATTGTTTGATGTCTGTGTTCAAAAAAACTTTTCATCAGAAGTTGATTTTTAATCATCTCTGTCTGAACAGTTTGGGGCTCAGTATCCTGCATGGAGCCCCTGTGGGTGGTTGCTGGAGAGCCGGAGTAACTCATCCATTTTTTTCTCCCTTTGTTTTCCACATGTTTTTTCGGAACAACAGTTCATATTGCCTCTGTTTGCATGTGCTCATTGTTTCCCAGTTAGGGCACACACTTGTAAACACACTCTTCGTGTCTATGATAGACCACTTCATAAACTGTGGTAGGTGAGGTGTGATTCACACATCATACATTTTGTCCTGTGTAGGCTGATATAAAAATTTAAATAACACAAATGTGTATTTTGACATCGGTCATTTCTGCACTCTTTTAGCACAGGGGAAGTTTCTGCTTAGATAAAATTAGTAAAGTAAGTTGTAAGTCAGCAAACAGGGGTGTCGTAGTGGAGAGACGGGTGGGACTGATTTACCCAGGGCCCCAAGGGGAGGGAGCCCTTTGAAAAGCCTGTAATGAAAAATTCTCATCACTCTGTTTGAAAACCCCAAAAGGATATGGTGGTTTTCTGTCTATACTTTAAATCAGATTATTATTTGCTATTGTTCTGGTTAGCAGTGTGGGTAGGAAGGTTAGGTTTAGGTTAGGTTAGGTTTTTGATACATAATAGGTTACAGATTATTAGTTATCCTGTCCAAAAAAAGTAATTACATTTACATTTCCAACTACAGCTCCCATGATGCTTTGACTGCGTGCTAACAGCTAAGACTCATGGGACATGCCAAAACTAAATGCTAACAAAAAAAGTTGATATATCTTTATTAAAAGATGAAGTGTTCAGCTTTCACTGGTCAGTGCAGGTGTTATTGAACAATGAACAGAAAGTCCACCGTCATGTTTTAGCTGTAAAAATGAACAAAAGAATATATTAAAGAAAATCCTTAATGAGAAAATACATTGTTGTCGGTGGCTAGTTGAACAAGCTAGCTTAAAAAGATGGTGGGACAGTAGCCACTGTTAGCTTTGCTAATAGTTAGCATTGCTGTTAGCTTAATTTTAAGCTCGCTAATTTAGTTTGATATCATTTTCTTTGATAAATATAATTAATTTTTCAGATGACAGTAGTGGTTGCTAGCTAAAACAAAACTAAAACCAAGTTTTCATAATTTAGAACATAATTTAGAGTTTTTGTGATGTAGACTAAAATGTAGTTTACAAAGTAAGTCTTAAGTAAAGTTTACCGTGTTACAGTATCTTCAGTTGGAACATTTGTAAGTCCACTATGTCAGGCAATTAACTTTATCTGACTTTGAATGTTAATATTTTTAGTTAGCTTTCTTTGTCTAGCCTGTGTATTTATAGTTAGTGTTTGAAATGGTGTTAACTTTTTGCACTGAGCTGCAACTGAAAAGTATCAGTTATATGAAACCATAATTCTGGTGTATTTTTGACATGTTTTTTCCAAACACCGCTTCATTTTGCCTCTGTTTACATGTGCTCATTGTTTTCCAGGTAGTGTTTCCCACAGAGTATTGTGTAAAGCAGCTGCTCTATGTGGGGGTGAAGCAAATTGACGCCTCTCTCTTCTCTCACCCCTCTCTTTTCCCAGATTCCTCGGTGGCGGTGCCGGTGTCGTGCGCGGCCTTGTTTCCCATGGACCTCAGGGTGGGAGAGCGGGGAATGCGCCCCGGTTCAGACACGGCGCTCCTCACCCCGCTGCACCCGCCTTTACTCCTCACACCGTTCTCCCCTCAGCCCCGCTCCTTCTCCCAACAGCAACTGCATCAGCACATCCGGGTAAAGAATATAAAACATACACATTAAAATAAAGACTTACACTAGCTTCTTGAATAAATATTTTACATTATATTTTCTGACATGACCATTTGCTTTTTATATGTTGCATTAATATAATTGTGTGTCTGGTGGGGGTTTAGTTTAACATGGAGCAGAGGAGGCGGGAGCATGAGCACCACGAGAAACAACAGGAGTTGCAGCAGCTAAAGCACAAAGACAAGAGTCAACAGAGTGAGTCCTTCACACACACACTCACACCCACACATCAAACTTCAAATACACTTACACGTTACTACAAGTTTCAGTTCACATTTGAAGTTATAAATTTATTTTCACTGAGCGTCATATAAAGCTTTTTCCAGGTCTCTAAAATTAATTATGGCCCAGAGTACCAATCGTGGCCAGAGAGGAAAGTCCCTGTAAGAGATCGTATTCATCTTTATTGAACAGTGTTAACTCCACTTTCAAAGCTGTTTGCTTTGAGGTGAGAGCTAAATATAACCTGACAAGTGGAGCTGCAACAGAGGAGTTAAATATAGCTTTGGGTCCGGGCGCATAAAGTCACTGGGTCAATATTGACTTGATCACTCCCAGCACCTCCTGTCACCTGTGTGTGTGCACAAATAGCAGTGAACATACTGTCAGAAAAAACAGTGACCTTACCCTACATCCTCACTTTCAACCATGCATGGAAAACATATATTTACAGAAACTCCCAACAGTATTATTCCATTTGTCTTTGTCATATTAAAGTATTAGTCATTGATCATATCCTCCACACTGTACCTTTGGCAGGGCCTTACCTCCTCCTCTGATGAAGCAGTCCATAAGTTCCTTGGAGTTATTAACTGGTTGTTCTCTCTTATTGACTGACAGGTGCAGTGGCCAGTTCCCTGGTGAAACAGAAACTCCAAGAGGTGATTCTTAAGAAGCAGAAACAGGCGGCGCTGGAGAGAACGAACTCCAACACTCTGACTGCAGCTCCTGTGGCGTACAGGTGACACAAAATACACACAAAAAGAGCACACAAGAAAAATATCATACTCAATATGCATCATGAACACAGTTTTTGCAGGTATCCAGAAGAAAATAATATTCCTGCTGAGCTGTTTCCATGGCTGATTAAATTGTGCAGCCATGCATACTCTGATTAATGTGTTGTTACTCATCAGTGACTTGTTTTGGTCTTTGCGTCAAAATTGGGTTTTAAGAGTATGGGAGAGAATAGATTTATTCAACCGTGCAAACACAGCCTCTCTCTTTCACACCTTCAAACACTGTCTTGAAAAGGTCAACACTGCGATATTTGCGCATATCTAAAAACCTGTTGATGTCTACGTTTTTCATAGTGTTTAAAACTAGGTGTGTTTCTCTTTCTGACCAAAAATGTGGGCTTTTATTTTGGGCATATATCATTACCCCAGTCTCACAAACTGCTGGTTTGTGTTCAACACATCCATGACAACGCACAGGGCTGATCATATACACACAAGAGACTGTGTCGTAACCTGCAGTAAAAACCTCAGTTGAGACGCATATTCTGATTGCGCTGAATACATGTCCAAAAAATGCTCCTAAAACCTAAATAACACCGGCATATCCAATACGTCTTAATCCAAAAAATGTCACATTCAGAAAAAGGCCTACATTTGGAATATCCATATGGTACATGCTGTTTACATGACCTGTATCATATTCTGATTATTATCATATTCAGAATAATAGTGATTTTTGGTGTACTTGTAAATGTTGTCATTGATTACACTACATGACTAAATCTACTATGCACTGATGATTCTTTAAATAACACTGTGATTTCTTATCAACTCCAAAATCTTGATTTGAAATAAACTTTCTCTACACTTGGTATGATCATATTTCCTGGTGGTTTCATGTAATTTGCTTGTATGTGTTGTGTTTTCCCAGAAAGCTGGGCCCAGACCCCAATGCACCCTCCCAGCCTGTGGTCTCGCCTTCGTCACAGCCTTCTTCAGAGGGCTCAGAGGGGACGCCGCTACGCAGAGCAGGTAAAACAACAGACACACTTTGATGTTATTTTCTAGAGTGGTATGCATCATTTACTGTAAATGTTCAGGATACAAATGATCAAATTCTCAATAGAAGATCAAGTGACACATTTGTTGATGTGATGTGAAAGATCCTGAGACATCTTGTAAATATCTGTTTTCTCATTAAAATGTAAAATTTCTGTCTTTTACCACCAACTTTTCTCTCCAAAATAAAGTCAGCAGGTAACAGTTGTTTGGCTGTTCAAGGATTTAGTCAGTACTAACTTACAGAGTCAGTACTTAAGACAACAGTGTTGCAGCATTTAAAAATAAACTGATACATGTTATTTTCATAATCACAGCCTGTAGGTATTTGTCCCTTTTAACTCTGATTTAGTATCGGGATCTGTCATCTTTGCTAGCTGTAATACTATACTTTTTTTATGTTTGGTGTACCACTTGTCTATCTATTTGCTTTTTCCACAGACGGAATTTAAACATGTCACATTTGGAAAAGCTCAGGTGTAAAGAATAATATGCAAGATGACTAAATTGGGTTAGGCTGCTGGAACACTTCAAGATTATGAAGCCACTGCTGTCAGTAACATCTGTGCTTTCCTACTATGACAAGTCAAAATAGGCACCTGTGAAGAGTAAATCTAAAAGATTTCCTTAACTGGAAAGAGGTTGAATCTTTGTTGTGGTTTTGCAGTAAGCAACAGGATATAGTAAACCATCTGCACATCATTTCATACAGTAACATTTCCTATGTTACTTTAATTTGTCAGCATCTGAGCCCAACCTGAAGGTGAAACACAAGCTGAAGAAACACCTGAACACTCGCAAGAGCCCGCTCACCCGCAAAGAGAGTGCCCCGGCCTCTGTCAAGCACAGAGTACCTGAGACACTGGGTAATTAGACACACACACACACACACACACACACACACACACACACACACAAATGAATAAGACTGTTAATTCATTAATGTTGTTTCATCTGTTATCATTACAGTGAGTCAAACGAATGTTTTCCTTTTTCTCACCATGATTCATTTAAGGAATGATTCACTGATATAACAGAATGTAATATAATTCAAATACTCGTCCCCCAGACTCATCTCCCAGCAGCAGTAGCACTCCAGTCTCTGGCTGTAGTTCTCCCAATGACAGTCTGCCCAATGAGAATGGGCTACTGCCCTCTGCAGGCGGCCTCTCACATGAGGTAAGTAAAACTAAAGTATCAGCTCAAGATCAACTGATGTGAAATAACTAAACAATGTTTTTACATTACAACAGTGTATACATTATACATTTGTATGGAGGTTTAAACAAGTTGTGTTTTTGACAGGAAACTGTTTTGGTTTGGTCGTTAACTGTACAATATGTAATTTTCTGCTACTCTGGGTCTCTCATTCAAAACAATGCCAGTCTCTCCTGGTTAGGATCCTTCAGTTTTCATTGTTCAGGAGCTTTTTAAATGGAGCTGAATTATCCTCAGAGGTCTTCTCCTCTCTAAAATAAATTAACCTGGTTTTTTAAGCTGGTAAAAACACTGAGCAAAGCAGTTTCACGTCAAAAATCAGTGTTTCTCGATAATTATTTGGCACTGGAGGGGCTTGAGCTGAGCTGCCGGTAACGTTTGCTCAGCTTGTTTCTCTGGTAACTTAAGATCCATATGTTAGATGACAAACACCCTTCGTCCAGTTAAATCACATAGCTAAATACAACCAAGATCTAAAAAGTGTCTCATAAAAATGTGGCTTAAAACAGGATGAAAAAAGTCAATTCATGACTATGATCCTGACGCATGCGCAAAGGTGCCACTGACAAGCAACAGAGACCACATGACACTGACTGCTCTTGATTAAAATTACAGATGTATCTGGGTTTAAACATTGTTGAAAACATTTGAGATAAAGTAAACAATTCAACAACACATAACATTGGTCCAATCATTTTTAGACATTCAAAAATGTACATGTTATATCTATAAGAAATCTTGATGATGCTAGATAGATAAAGAGAAAAATCTAAAAGACTAAAGCTAAATTAAAATATTATTTTTTTGCCTTTCAGAGAGGCTCTTTTGTCTTAGAGCTGAAAAACATGAGCATTTTAAACAAGTGAACACACAGTTTGATTAAAATAAAGAGATGCTGTTCATGGACATGAGCTGTGCCGAGACGCTGAGTAATGACATGTTTAAAGCAACGACACAAGAGTATGGGAGCACTGAGTTTGTCAGCTGTTTATACATAATTCATTTAATCACATAAAGTCAACCTCTCTCACACCTGCCGCAGACGTCTGACTCATGATTCTCCAGTTTCAAGACAGCAGCACACCGTCTTAATTAGACTCCATGGGTTTAGATAACTGAAGATTTACATCAACACTGATGTTTGGTCACTGCAGTGGAACACATACAGAGTATGTGGTAAAGACAAACTGTGTATCTGCAGCAGAGCAGGTCAAGGAGGGTTTTTGTTATTATGAAATACATAAACAACACTGATTTTAAATGTCAAAAGAGATTGCTTCTTAATTCAGATTTGAATATAAATGTATTATTTTTGAATAATAATTATGTTTGGCATTTCCAGGCCCAGAGGCTGCTGCTCAGAGATGGCACTCTAGCCAACTTCACCATCCAGAGTCCCTCCACTCTGCCCACCATCACACTGGGACTACCAGCCAACGCCAGGGTAAACACTGAACTTCAGCAAATGTCTTTCATAACAACTCATTTATTGTTAAAACGAGTCTTTTACCATAAAACAGGGGACAGAAGTGTTCAGTTCTTTTAAAAAAAGTTATGTTATTGAATGACATTTTCACAAGACTAATGCACTGACTTAGTCCCAGATTAAGTGACTGAAGGAGATGTGTTTAAGATGCAGTGACTGTACAGTACAGTGTAAAAACAACTTAAAAAGCTTACATTACATAACATCCTGTGACTCTATCTCAATTAAATGAATGAATGAAATCTACCCTCCCCAATATTGTGTTTTACACAGGAAGAACATCAAATACAGGAAGTCTGGTGCTCTTTAAATGCTGTTTCACTATAACATCATTTTAGAGTACTATATGTTTAAAAAAAAATCCTGTCAACAAACTTGTGTATTTTCTTTATACTGCATTTCAGCCTGTAAATTCAGCAATGATAAAATGTCAGATAAAATGTTATCTGTAGCTATAAAGCTGTTTAACTGTGTGTGCGCAGGCTGAAGGAGAGCTGTCCTCTCTGAAGGTCGGCCGGGTGCCAGTGGTTACAGCCGGGGGCTCGCCGGTCTTCCTCCCCCTGAGCAGAGAGGATCAGGCTGGACAGCTGAACCCACATCTGCCTGTCATCATCCTCGAGCCCTCTGGACTCGTGCACACTCCGCTACTCACTGGTAAGACACACACTGACATGTATGCTGTAGACGTGTGCTTTTTTACACTCAGTACATGTGCACACACTTGCACATATGTAGTGCCAAAAGCTCCACAATTTAGGACATATAAACACTGATAAGGAATTACTGATTTAACTTTTATGAGCTGTAAATTATCCTCATGTCAGACTTGGTTTGTATGCACATGAAAAAATAAAATCCACACATACAAATATCCACAAATGGACACATATACATTCATCAACTTTCCCCATGGGCTTTTAATTTTATTATCTGAGATGTTAGAGCACCACCCAGTGGTTGTATTTAGAGTAATCTTTTTTTCTTTGATGGATCACCTAGTACACTACTTTAACATTATTATATTCAGACCCCTTTTATTCACATCCACCTGTGCCCTTATTTTTCTCTCAGTTTAGTGCCTATGGCTGTTATGTGCTATAAGTTTGGAATCAAAAATGTTTTAAGGTAAAAGAAAATAGAAATGATTTAATCAATTTTCAAGGCAACAGGGGAATGTTTGACATTGATGTAGCTGTGATGTGTTTATTTGTCATTAAGAAATTTTGTGTGTGTCTGTGTGCACATATTTCTCTGTTTCTGCTCACAGAAGCTAATTTTCTTTTTTTTGCTCCTTTGTGTCTTTGTCTCTGAGCAGTTCCAGGCCTAGACCCTGTCCCGCTCCAGTTTGCCCCCCAGTTAGACCACCTGTCTCCCGGAGGTGCTCATCCTCACAAACCCCTGAGCAGAACACGCTCGGAGCCCCTCCCCCAGAGCCAGCGGGCCCTTCACACACATCTCCTCCAACAACAGCACAACACACAACTACTGGAGAGGCTCAAACAGCAAACTCCCTTGGGCAAGGTAAAGAGAAGTGAAGATACACACTTCAAAAAATCCTTACAAAAAAATAAAATACATAAAATATATAAATAGTTTGAATTGTCCCAGAGGGAGATTTTTTTCAATGTATAAGCAAAATATACCCTTATTCACACTCATACATACACAAGCCCTTTACTACTTTGTTCAGGATTGCTATGGCAGAATAGACAAACCCCCTCCAAAGTGAGCTCTACTCCATTTTAAACTCTTGTATTTAGGACCAGATGTCAGAAATGTGATGTGTGGATTGACGGGTGGTCAGTGTTATTTGCTGTTATAACAGTCCAGTATGGTGTGTGTTTAATGTACTAATGGACAGTTCTCTCATTTTGTCCATGTTCAGTCCTGTAGTTTTGGTGATGGTGATGCAGAATCAGTGATAACAGCATATCTATTAACCCTGTGAGACCCATCATAGACCCATTTTAGTCTTTTTTGAGGCAGCACAGGGGAACTTTAGGGGTAGATAGCAGGGCAACAGTATATGCCACACAGAAGTGTTATACATGATCTGAAAGCTGGGAGCCTGGAAATGAACTCGAGATGCAATGCAGCGCTGAGACAATGCACGAAGATTTGCAATTTTCAGTGATTAGATAGCGAGCACTTCTGCTCTGTAAACTGCTGAGAAACTCCCATGTCAGAACCCCCCTGTCAGTACACCTATGAAAGCCATACATCCTTTGAATTCCCTAGGTGTCTTGTTTGTGAATATTAAGTTTCATGAGGCTGTGATTATTCTCGAGGTCACAATAGGTCATTTAATACAGTAATACCTGATTAAAGAATGGTCTCACTACAGTGAAATGACTACCTCGGGGATGAACATCCTCGCACATGAATGGAGGCACATGAATGAACATTGCAGTTTAAATATTTTATCACATGTCTATTGTAGCACCGAGACATCTTCCTTTTTGTGATCCCAAATTGATGTTAGAGCTCCCCAAAAATTCTACATTTCCACGAGGCACTAGGCATTCTGCCCACTCAGCATCTCAAATTTACATGCATGTACTCCTCTCCTGTTAAATCCACTTAAGCGTGGTTAGATGTGATTTATCTTATTTACAGGATTTTAGTCAGCATTTCAGTGAGTCATGGCAAGTGACTGATGGGAAACACCAGTACACTATATGAGCATTTCAGTATGTGCATTTTTGAGTCAGCTGTCTGGTGGTATTATGTCGTCATGGGAATGAATAGCTGCAAACACGCATATTTGTCTGCATGTGTATTTTTGCCAACTAAAATGTGTGTGTGTGTTTCTGTGTGTGCGCGCGTGTGTTTACAGCTGATGTCCAAGTCTAGCGAGAAGCCCAGACTGCATCAGATCCCCTCTGAGGATATGGACTCAGAGGACGGTGGTGGGACATCGCCCACAGAGCCAACTTACCAGAGCAGAGTGAGGGCGGAGTCACTGAGGGAGGCGGAGCCAACAGCATCCAAGAGCCACGAAGAGCAGCTGAACCTGCAGCATGCACTCATACTGAACCAGGTTGGAAAACACAACATACTTCCACACATGAGACACAGACAGCAGGTTAATACATGGGATAAAACCACACAACTGTTCTTCCTCCAACAGTCCTGTAGGTGGCGGCCTTACACTTACATGATCCTAGTTGCTGTTGAATGGTTTTGTGGTTTGACAAGTACTTATTCTATCACAATAGTTATTTTAGCATGATATGGTTGCACTGTGAGCTGGGCTTTTCTTTTTTCATAAAAATGTGTCAGTCGCTTATCAGACAAACCACACAGTAAGGAGTCAGGCTTTTTTGGAAGGTATTGAATGGCTTTAGTAACCTGATATTTTAAAAATTACTTCCAGATTTAAGGCAATATACTTGATATATGCCGACTCAGATTGTTTTTGATGGTACAGGTCAGATCGGAGGGGCCAAATAAAAGCATCTCAGACTCTATCGACAGTAAGCTGGAAAGAGTTCTGTTGCTTTCAGCACTTACTATCAGCCTTGAATATAAATCTCTTAGCGAGTTTTAGAGGGATGTACAGCTGCATACCATATGTGTAGCAACTAAATGTTGTGAGCACTGATATTCACAGATAGTCTCTGGTTTAGAACAGTTTCTCTTCCACACTTTCTTCTATGTTTACAATACTTGCGCAGTATTAGATCTATGACTTAACTATGTTTTATCATCATCATCCTCACCCTGTGTAGTCGTTGCTATGGGAACAGCAGAAGCAGCTGCAGCAGCTGCATCGACAAATGGAGACCCTGGCAGTGCCCATGATACGCGGTGGTGGCGGGGTTGGTAGCGGGCTAGGTGTCCATCGCCCCCTGTCACGCACACAGTCATCCCCAGCCTCCACTTCTCTCACTCTGCCTGAGAAACCCCTGAGCCTGGCCGCGCAGGACACCAGCAGCAAACCACGCTTCACCACCGGTGAGTCAGATAGGATTGTACAGTGTTATAATAGGAATGTATAATCTGTCCCTTAATGACATTACAAATTCAGGGTGCCCCCATGATGTAGGGGTTAGATCGCCAAACATATAATTGCTACAGCCCTGCTTCAAATACAGCGGGGGACATCTCTCTCCCTTATTTCAAGTCATGATAATAATGATAATAATAAAAAAATAAATATATGAATAATAATAATAATAATAATGATATAACTGACCAGCAGAGGTAAATGTCACAATTACAAGTGAAGGAAAATCAAAAATAAACTGCTGTACCCTACACGGTCCGACTCATGAGCAAACCAATATGAAGTAGCTCTACACTTTGTGATTTTAAAATGTGAGTGAGAAATAAAAAAGAAAAAAGAAAAAGCTTAATTAAAAAACCCATTTAAAAACTTTAGTGACACTGTAATTCAGATGTGTTTTAAAGGAACGGCTCATTTGGCAGCTGACGGCAAGATCCTCTTTAACTCAGATTGTGGATCAATTAAAACTCGACTGCCCTCGGGAACATGTGGAATTAAAGACTGAGAGAACTCCGTAGGTGTTCGTACAAAACATGTTGTGGAGTGTTAAAACTCATATGCGTGTAATTACCACCTGACTTGTGCCTCTCGTCTGGAAATGTGAAAGAAGTAGAACTTATAAACTTAATGTTTTTTAATGTTTTGTCTTTGAAAGTAATAAAAAGTCTGTAGAAAGTAGAGGTGGTGATACAATCAGAGAAAGTGAAGCTTTGAATGTCATGATTATGTTTAAGTGTAGATGTATGAAAAGAAAGCAGTGTACTAATGCAACTATAATTGTGTTAAGTGGTTAAGGGTCAGCGTTAACAGAGCTCTTTTTTGACTCCTAGTGTGACGACATTGTATATTGTATGTGTAAAATTTTGAGATCAATT
Organism: Chaetodon striatus; assembly: GCA_029783705.1. Classification (NCBI taxonomy): domain Eukaryota; kingdom Metazoa; phylum Chordata; class Actinopteri; order Chaetodontiformes; family Chaetodontidae; genus Chaetodon; species Chaetodon striatus. The sequence goes on from JAPZEB010000002.1 coordinate 8,216,021, forward strand.
CAGTTTCTTTTGTGTGTATGTGTGTGTGCAGGCCTGGTCTATGATTCTCAGATGCTGAAGCACCAGTGTACATGTGGAGACAACAGCAGTCACCCAGAGCATGCTGGGAGGATACAAAGCATCTGGTCCAGACTACAGGAGAGAGGCCTGAGGGGACAGTGTGAGGTGTGACATGGGACACACACACTCACTGATTAGATCAGTCTGGTATCAGTAAAGTTGTTAAGGAGGTGCTAATTTGCCTAGATGCTGATATTGTCTTCTTTTTTCTCCTTTTTGTTTACATCTTATCTGTGTGGTCACACCAATTTGAATTTTAAAAACGGCTATTTGAATTACATTTCATCCTAAAAAATGAGATTTTAATTGTGTGTCTGAAATTGTAGAGGTTGAATTTACAGGTACATGGAGTTCTGCTGGAGTTATATGTGTTATATATGTTATACATTGTCCATGTGCATATGATTCCCTATGTAATGACATGTTTTTAGTCTGTGAGGTATGTACATTGTCTCTGTCTACAGCATCAAAGTATGACATGGGAAATTAAAATGACAATGTTCTGTTCATGCAGACAATTCGTGGACGTAAAGCCACTCTGGAGGAGTTGCAGTCGGTCCATACCGAGCGCCATGTGTTGCTGTACGGCACCAACCCACTCAACAGACTCAAACTGGATAACCGCAAACTGGCCGGTACGCAGCACCTCAGATTAGGGGATTTGTAAATCCTGAAGATGCATTCACATCCATGTCAAATGAAGTCGTTTTAAAACACTTCTGAGTGTTTTAATAGTGCCCATGAAAGAGTTTTCTTTGCTGAGAAAAATGATCAGAAACATCAATACCAAACAGTGATCCAGATGTTCAGTTCTTTCCAAGAACAGAACTAAAGCTGTATCATAAACTTTTGTTTTACAAGTCTGACAGAAGTTGTGTTCACTTTTTTTGTGTGCTCGAACTATGTTAATTAAGTGAAAAAGAAATTACAAACATGTGACAGTCGCACATAGCATACTGGATGTGTCCTCACAACTCATGTCATGCTATATCTACTCTTAATTGGATGTATTTACCAGGTGTGTTTATGGCTTTTCTTCTAATTAGATGTTTTGGCATAAAAGAATTCTGTTGAAAAGAATAAGAAACTACAATGTATGTATAAATATACAGTATTTTAATATGTGTCTGTTTCCTCAGGGATCCTCTCTCAAAGGATGTTTGTGATGTTACCATGTGGGGGTGTGGGGGTAAGAGAAAGCGCACATGTACTCACACACAACTCTATTTTTGATCATACTGTAATTCTCTAAAGCTCTTAATGAAAGCTATACAATACTCCGTTGATGAAAGACGATATTGTTTCAAAGAAAAAGCAACGAAGACAAGCAAGAGAAAATGACAGGAAAGACAGGATATTAAAGAGGAAAAGAGAGTTGGCTTGGCCCAGTGCGTACGTTTGCCTGACAGTCCATGTCGGACCATGACAAGTCAGAGCTAATGAGAACAACATGTCCATGACCAGGGATAAAAGAAATGCCTCGGATTTCATTGTCCAAGCCAGATGGACAGTAATGCCAGTTTGTGAACAAACAGAGGAGAGAAAAAACAGAGTGGGAAGGAAAATTACCAGCACTATGGATCTGGACATTTCTTCTCTGGAGTCACAGCTGTATGTTTGGTCATCCATGTACTAGAAAAAGCCTTAAGTTTTCTTTTAGTGTCCCAGAGAGATTTCAGTCAAGTCAGGTCAGCTGTACTTATATAGCACATTTAAAAACAACAGGAGTTGACCCAAAGTGCTTTCCAGTCGAGGCACATGGTTAGGATCTGCCTCAGTGCAGGTACGCATGCTGATGAAAGAAACAGAAGGTACATAAAAGGCACCAATGCAGACTGTAATACAATAAAACATTAATAAACAGACGGCAAGACTAAAAGTGGAAACCAAAATAAATATGTAAACCTAAAACAGTTAACATGATAACATCAAATCAAAGCAAAAAAAAAAAAGTTAGGAGAAACAGAATTAAAACAACAACTAACAGCCAAAGTACTTGGGACACGGACGCCACACGACACATCTGCCGCAGCATGCCTGCAGCAGAGTGCGTCCATTATAATCAACTACAGCTGCTACACTGACCACAGAAGCCATACTCGCCTGCGCGGGCATCGCACGTCTCCTCTATTTTTACGCAGCTGGTCTATTTTTTCTTCTTTGCGCGTGGCTCCGCAGCCCCACAACAGGTAAAAACTACAGAGAACTTTGTAAAGGAACGAGTTTAATCCGTTTTAAAACGGTTAAAATGAAAACCTCACTGTACCACAAGCAATGTGACGCAGCAGAGCAACCCTGCGTGTGTTTTTACATTTTACATTCACGTCTTCCAAACCCCGCATAACTGTATAATCACTAATCACTTCGCAAAACTCAAAACACACGCAATGAAGCAACCTCACATTATATACACATTCTGTGTAGCAGGTAAAACAAAACAAAAAATGCCCTGCTACGTGACGCACCGCATCCTTTTCTCATATATTTTGGCCATAACTTGATAAACTCAAGGTCTATGTAATGAAGTAGGAAGTTAATTTAGACAGTCAGGCTCCACACAACAGATATTATAACTGTTTCTACACTATTTGTTTTGATTCTGTCATTAACTGGCCTCTATCATTTGTCCTTTGATTGGCAGGTTGATAATGACACCATCTGGAACGAGTCGCACACCTCAACGGCATCACGCATGGCAGCAGGCAGTGTTGTCGAGCTGGCCTTCAGAGTAGCCAAAGGAGAGCTAAAGGTGAGAGACTAAACCTGGTATAAAAAGCATTGCGTCATTCTCTCACCTTCAGGTTTGATGTCTTAAACTAGTTGGAATAATGACTACGGGTACATTTTGTTGTCTCATCCCCGAGTTTTCGTTCTATTTCTGTAGCAGTTGAGTCACCCGCCTTGCATTTAGCAGTGTCTGCTCGAGGCTTTTGAGTAATGCCGAGAATTCAGACTTGGTTTACAGATCAGTCGTGACCAGAAACATTTAATTCAAAATTTTTTCACAGGCTTTCACATGTAAATAGACCAGATTTAGCCCACAAGTTCTTAGTTGAGTATCACTGGTTAACAGATTAATTGTTTCCATAGAACATTTAATTCAAAACATACCACAGGCTTCCATATGACTCCACAGACAGTTAGCACAAAACAATATGTAAGCAATGACACCCAAAGAATTGTCCCCTTATCAGAAAATGATGGATAAAGTGTATGCATGGCTTGCCACAATGCAGACAGTTATACAAACAGTTACAGTACATTTATATTGTTATTAATTATTACTGCCATGATGCAACAGACACTTGTGAGAGCACCTCCAACATCAAAATTGTGCCGACAAAATGTAGGCTTTAACACATCAGAAAGTTGGCAAATCGTTACACCCATGCATGCAGAGTAACTGCTTTTCAGGCACTGACAGGGTCACCGGCCAGAAACAACTTTGGCAACTCAAAGTTATTGTGATGTAATTCTAGAGAAAGACACGTCAACTTAAAAATGCATCCGACAAAGGAGCGTGCCTCACCCAGCCTTAAGGAGCTACTACACCCACTTCAAAGAAGAAAGAGTTCCCGTCTCATTGTGGCCTAAACGTTCTTCCTTGTCCTCGTCACAGTGATTAAAAAAAGCTGGGATACACATAAAATTGTTTTTTATGCAAATTAGTCGAATGTAAAGAGAAAAAAATATGACTGGTGAAAATATTTATAGCTGGCATCTTGGGTCCACACAGTTTCACCCTAAAAACCAAACAAAAAAAGATTGTGTAAAACAAGGCATGCAGGCAGGCGGAGAATGAAAAACAATAAAAACCACCCTAAGGCCCAGTCTATACTGAGCAGTGAGGGTACACAGCCATTACACCACAACAACAACCACAGTATAACCACTGCACCTCAGAAGAGCTGTTTGTGAGCTATTCATATGGTAGAGAATGTATACCATACATACTCATTCACAGCATAATAAGTATCTCCAATGGCCTCCATTGTCTTTACACGCAGGAGTCATGCATTTGATCTTATGTCCTTGTGAAATGTTTGACTTCAGGCTTTGGAATTGACTTTCTAGTAAAAAACAACCTTAAATCCACATTTAGAATGATATAAGATTGTCTCATGCCTTCATACTATATGAGAACCTTCCAAAATAACAAAGGACCTACAGCAGTATATTACATAGATATAGGATTTATTGTGGATTTAAAGTAATTTGCTATTAAATAACAATGTTTATCAGTTACATCATTAAAGAATAAGGCTACTTCACTTCTGTAAATACAAGCAGCACTAATGTAAACAAGCCTTTCACGAACCAGGAAACATCAGTTGTCTGGTGTTTGTCTTTGTTAGAAACCCATCTATCAATTTTTAAATGACAGTCTTTTTATTTTGGCAGTGGGATTGTGCCTTTAAGAACAAGGTTTCTTTATTCATGAGTGTCAAAACTGTTATATTCCTGCACATGATCAAAGCCTCTATCTTTGAAAGGCTGTATTTTGTTTCACAGCACAATTAAAGTTCTTCATTTCCAGTGAAACACTGATGAGTAGTGTCTTCTTCTTTTGCACAGAACGGCTTTGCTGTGGTCAGGCCGCCCGGGCATCACGCAGACCCCTCCAATCCAATGTAAGTGTGTGTGTGTGTGTGGGCGTGTGTGTGTCAGTCACATGCTCAGCCTGACCACAGTGAGTTTTCCTGCTGTCGCTGCACTGTCAGCAGCCTCTCTATGGAGGATATTTATGAAGTGATAAAAAGACAACAAAGGGACAAAAATAAGGAAGATTAATTCTTTTTTGTGTATGTTGTTTTTGTTTTTTACCGACGCTCCGACTACACATTGTATTATCATTTATCCCAAGTAGCTGTACTCATTAGTCCTGAATACAGCTACCATACTGTTTTTCACATTTCTGACATACATAGTAGCAGATGCTGTGATGAAGAACAGGTGGGTGCAACTGCAACATAAAAACAAGCTAGAATCTTCATTATATCCCAACAGACGGTAAACACAGCCAAAGCTCAGTCAGGGACAGAGAGCTTTACCAGTATTCTCATGACTGTACAGCACTCATGCTTTAATAAAGCATAAGAAGTAAAAAGAATTACTTTTTCTCTCAAAGTATTTCCTTTCTTCAGAGCTGACTTTAAACTCCATTTTCATCCTCTCTATATGTCCATCAGGGGTTTCTGTTACTTCAATTCTGTGGCCATAGCCGCCAAGCAGCTCCAACACAAGCTCAGCGTCAGCAAGATCCTCATTGTTGATTGGGTAAGGCGGCCTCACCCTGCTGTTTTCACTGTAGTTGTTTACACTAATTAAAACCCCACTCTATTGTACCCGAAATACTTGTATCAACTGTGATACTTGATTGTGAATGTATCTTTTTAGGTTTTGCTGTGCATAATGTTAGTGTGTCTTCTCTTATCTTGTTGCTAGGATGTTCACCACGGTAACGGCACCCAGGAAGTGTTCTACAACGACCCCAGCGTTCTTTACATCTCACTTCATCGCTATGACGATGGAAACTTCTTCCCTGGCAGTGGGTCTCCTGTTGAGGTGGGTGACATCGGGGCCACATTGTAGTATCTTGTTTATACGTGATGTTAGAGCCTGATATGTGACAAATAAACTGCATGAATGAAATGCAACGTGTATTTTTGTATTTAGGTCGGCAATGGAGCAGGCAAGGGCTTTAATGTGAATGTGGCGTGGACAGGAGGACTGGACCCACCCATGGGAGATGCTGAATACCTGGCTGCATTCAGGTACAACCAACTGCTGCTCTGTTGAAACACTTCAACACACGCTTACATGATAACAAGAGATATACAGATGAGTCGCATATTAACGGATAAAAACAACATGAGTGCCTATGCTGTTCACGGCTTCCTGGCATGTATTCTCTCAGTGTCTAGAACGACGCTGCAGGGTGAAGACCGTCCTATGTTACTGCAAAATCTGCCATTTGGGCTGAGATTATTGTGGAGGATACAGCACATGGTTCACATCACCTTTTAAAAACATCCAGGGATTTTTCTTGCAGTTTATGGAGGTATTGGCATAATTAACGCTCTCAAGTCACAGATTTTTCTCTCAATTTTGTCCCTTATCTGAGTGTTACGATGGAGTAACATGGAAAAAACAGACAAACGGAATAAAGTCATATGATTTCAAGAAAAAACAGTCGTAATATTACACACATAAAGTTGTAAGAAAAAAAGTTCTAATATTATGTGAATGTCTTTGAAGGTTTTTTTCTACATCACATGACTTTCCAGGAGTAAATCTGTGATTTTTTTTTTTTTATAAATTAATGACTTAAGTCCTGTAAAATTACGACTTTTTTACTCTGAATTATGACTTAATTAGTTACAATTTTTTTCCTTAATGGTGCCCTAATACTTTATTTTGGTATGTTTGGTGTTCTCCCCAGACATCTAATGGCTGAATCGTGTTTTGTTACCGGACATTTTTTTTTTTTTTCCATTTTATCACATATGGTACCCTGCAATTTATTTGTTATATTCCTGCAGCTCTTCTAATAAAAAATAGAGCAGAAAAAGTTTTAAGACAGTGAGCTAAAATAGATCTTTATTCTTTCTGAGCATGCTTTAAAAGTTAGGCCAGTACATGTTGAAAACACACTGTTCATCTTTGTGTCTTTAATTTGAGTCTTGGATGTGAAACCAGCTCGATTAGGCAACAGACAGTTAGTTCTCTGTCCCATTAGTTTTGCAACCAGCTGTGTTCCAGTTTTTATTGATCGGAATGAGGATCGCCAGTGGAGCTGTAATCAGACAATTCCTCTTGTTTCCTTTACACTGAGCCACAACAAACACACTTAAGCTGATCAGAGGCTCGGCTTCACACTGCCTCTGACGTACTTCTTGCGTAATTATTAATCTTCCTCATTTGGAGAGCATGTGTCTGGCGCTCCC
>JAPZEB010000002.1:8235084-8246942 GCA_029783705.1 Chaetodon striatus
ATGATTGGATTTCAAAGCAGCACAATCGGATTTTATTTGATTTTTTTAAAGTCTTCGATTTGGTGTTTGTGTGTTATTTTCCCTCTTTATATACTGTACTGGTCGAAGGAAGTGTCAGTTTATGTAGGAAACAGTTGGTTTTAGTCAGACCCTGGGCACAGTCTGCCCAGCAGAAGGCCTCAGAGCTTTTACATTAAGCAAAATGACAGTAGAGCTAAAAGTTAAGATTTTGCCTTTGCAGAAGTCCCGCTGCTGTTGCACTACTGCTCCATCCCAGTAGGAATAATTAAGACAATGTTGCATAGAGGATTGGTGTTCTGTAATGGGTGTAACTGAAAAGTGTGTCATTCTTTTAGTGTTGTTCATAGTATTCTTAACAGCAAGTGACGGCATTGAAACAATATGCTGTGTCTCTCTTATCCAGCGTGCCCAGTAGGTGCATGTGGTGTCTTTGAAGTAGATGTTGTCTGATGTTGTGTGATGTGTGTGAGCGTGAGAGAGCGTTGGCAATTGCATGTGCACATATGTAGACTTGTCTCGTGTGTTTTGTGCATGCATTTGCAAGTGTTAGTGTGTGTGTGTGTGTGTGTGTGTGTTTTTGTCTGTCAAATACTGTAAATGACCTCCTGTATTATATTCCCAGTGGCTGTTTTGTTGTCTTATGTAGAGGCCAGTACTGCCTCAGCTCTTAATTCCCTTTATTACTGATGTCATTCGTACCTTCTTCTTAAAGAAAGACACTGTAAATAGAAACTCCAAGACCAAAATACACATGTCACACATGTGCCTTGATGCATTCAGTAGTATGTGTATTGGTAACTCTTAACTAACTGGACTTACAGTAACTCTGTGTATCTATAAACATGACATTGAAATCTTTGTTTCATGCTTCTCTTTATCATTTACCTGTATGTGTTATTTTTCCTTCACATTTCCTACCATGTGTATGTATAGAAAGATTGTCTATTTTGTACTATTATTTTTGTCTTTTCCTCTTGATTAAAAAAAAAGAATTTCCAGTATGAGCCCATTTTTGCCTTGACTCTTTGTCCAAACAAAATAAACTTGTTTATTAGTTGTACGTAAATTTATATGACAATACTTTATTTTTTCATTCTATTTGTAGTAAATAAGGAATAATTGAATAAGAAGAAATGGAAAAAAAGAAAATCATATTTGTAATGAGTTGTGTCACTAAAAAGTAATGTTATCAAAGTGATGTAGTGACGAATTGTCTCAAATTGCACCAATCAGAAATGAGAGAGAACCATGAAAATAATTATGCATATGGTCTGTGTTGGTCCCTCTCCGTCTACTGAAGGACAAAGTGATGTCGCATCCTTGTCCAAGTTTTTCTGCTCAGACTCATTTTTGAGTCATGAAAGTAATTTCTGTATTAATTTACAGTGTTTTCCTTATACTGTCTTGACTCTTTAATCTTCATGAAGTTAAAACTGTCAGGTTTTAATGACTGTTCTGTTGCCTACTATTTGATATCTTTGTCAAATGTTAGCTTCTTTGGTTCTAGACAGCAGGGCAGCTTGTGTCAAGGGTGGTACACCAACAAAATGATGTCTAGCGGATGGTAGTGTGATGTGGCTCTATGTTGTTTATAGTGATCAAAATGCTGCTTGATCACCACAGCAGGTACAGGTAACACAGAAGACAGCGCCCCACTGAAAAAAAATTATCACAGTGTGACGTCAAGTTCTCTTTATGGGTGCTTTACCTCAGCCATCATTCAGGGCAGTTGTACCCAAATGTTTTGCTCTATTGCCAGTGCACAGTTTTTTGAACCGTAACACAACCAACAGCTGTCATCTTCATAAACTTTCAAATTTTTGTATTGTGTGAATGACATGCGTGACAAGCTGGCTTCAAGAGACACTTTTCCATTTTTTTTTTTTTTTAAAATTTAATTTTTATTTTTTTATTTTTTTTATACTCATATACTTATACTTTATTGATCCCGTAGGGGTAAATTCAATATTTTTTCACTTTGTTGTCGTTTTACATACACACACAGGTCCGAAATACACACACACATGCACACACAGGACCTATACATGCAAAAAATGATGTCAGAGTGAAGGGGCTGCCCATGGATAGGCGCCCCGAGCAGTTGGGGGTTCCGTGCCTTGCTCAAGGACACAGTGCCCAGGAGATGAACTGGCACCTGTCTAGCCGCTGACCCTTTGGTTCCCAAGCCAGGTCCCTATGGACTGAGCTACTGCCGCCATATTTGTGCCATAATGTCTTTTTTCACATTTCTGTTTCAATCTATCTATTTTGAAATGACGTAAATGCTTTGATGTTACAAACATATCTCCCATCCATTCCATATAATGTTGATGCAGCATTGATCCCAGCTGTGAAATCCCCAAGTAATCTCTATAACTCGTCATCATCCTGAGAAGTCAGCTGCTGAAAACCTGGATCCACAGAACAAGCAAGCTTCTCAGGTCTGTGAACTAAAACTTAAATTTTATCAATGAGCAGATGACTGACAACAATATTGTATGCAGCATCAGCATGTTGGGCAAGAAAGTGTTTGACTGAAACTTTAAGCTATAGCCTATAACAGCAGATAAGCACAGAACATTAATGATCAGCTTTCCCTTTAAACCAGCAGTGATACTAATCCTAATCCAAAACATGGCATATTTACCAGAGTTGATTTTTTTTTTTTTTTACTGTTTCTTCACAAAGCCTTATCAAGGTGCGCCCACACAGGTGTTTTTTACTTATTATACTTGATTAGACCTCTCCTCAGGACTGTGTGGGTGTGTAGCCTACACACTGTGTTTGTTCACATCTGCCTCACTCTCCTGTTAGCTTTGTCGCACCCGTTAATTCAGGACAATTCACACCTTTATCTTTTTAATTTGTACAGCTTGGTGACCATGTCATTTCTATCACAACTCCACCCAACTTCAACCTGAGCAGAGGTCTAATCAGGACAACTGGCAACACCGCTGTGTGTGAGCAGAGCCTTAAACTAGCTGCACCAGTGTTTTTGCATACTTCTGCTAATTTACTGAGAACACCATACATTACTGCAAACCACCTTTCAAAGCATGCTGCAGTGTTTCAGAGGAAGAACAGGGCACCAGTTAAAATCAATGTAATTTATTCAAGCCTTTTTAATGTTAAAATGTGCCTAGTTTTTTTCTGTAAACCCACATAAAATTAGAGTCTGTGAGTCTGGAGGTAATTTGTCTCAAAGAATCTCACAGCGTCAATTAAAACCAACACTGATTAATGCAGTTATGCCATACTGTAAGTTCCTGTGGTTAACATTGTAAGCTTAAATGATCTAACTCTTGCTAAAGTTTCAGGATACACAACAGTAAACCTTCAGGCCACTGTAGCCTAACTAAAAAAGATCAAGCTACAACTTCAAATCTGGGCCCAAACAGGCTATAAATATCCCCAGAGCCCTTAATTGCACATTAACGTGTTCTTTTTGGAGGAATTAACTGTTACTGACTGACCAGGCAAAGGCACACAGACCTAATTAAAAAAAAAAGACTGGGGGAAGGAGGAAGGAAGGGAAAACAAGAGAGGCAGTTTAACAAGAGAGACAGGAGACAAAGAGGGTGTGGTGCCAGTATAAATCTTTGCACCGTTCATCATCCACTTCTCACCAAAACAACAAAAATCTCGTGAATAGTTTGAAGACAGTTTTATTCCTCAGACAAACAATGATTCATGTGCTGTACGTGTCACTGCATCTGTTTTTCCAGGGATTTTTCTGCTCGTGATATTTATCATCAGTCACACTGTATCAGTGGCACTCATTTTTGTAAAGCACCACGCTGCATAAACTTCAAGTAAATGATCCTAAAAATACAAAGCCTGTAAACGGCATACAAGAGACGAACACACTAATCAGTTTCCGAGATTGAGGTCTTGCTTTATATGCAGGCTCTTACAGTGACAAGATTCCTTAAAATAATATCCAGGGGAAAATAGTATGAAACAAAACAAATGAACACAAACACTGGTCCAGCTTGACTTGTATTATTAACATCTGTATTTTTCTTTGTTATGAATAAATGGTAGGTCCTTGTTGATGTAGAAATGTCCTCCTTCTCCATGTCAGTCTGCATCCTGATCAAGATGCCTTTTACTATTCTTAAATAGTCCTTTTCTCCCAAAGTGAGGTAAATAAAAAGTTCCATTTGCATCAAAGTCCATATGAATAGAGTGGCAATGATGGAAGCATGAAGCAGAGATGTAGAGGGAGGATCACAGCCACTTTATCCAGCAGCTGGAAAGACAAAAAGGCAGACACGTTACAGCTGCAACCACTGATACTCAAACACCACCCAAATACAGGACATCAGTCAATGGGGCGTCAACGGGGCACTGACCATAATCGAGATGTAATAAGATAACATTATTGGAAGAAAAACAGAAATAAATGTCACATTTTTAAATCATAACAAATCAGAATACAACTTGATTTAAGACTAATAATACAAGATGAAGCATGGATATTAAACTGAGGTTCAGTACTGACATATATGGGGGGGGGTTAGAAAATGCACTGTGGGTCATTTTTGTTGCCAAATTTGCCATTTTTCACATATCATCACTGTTTAAAAATACCATACTGTCTCAAAATACATCTCCCTGATTCTGAAAGCCAGGCTCTCATACATTTTTATATATAAAATATACAGGGCTGCTTTTCTCCGTTGGCCCCAAACTGAATTCTTTTTAAATGTCAAGTGTCTTCTAACATGTCAGTGAAGGTTAGTCCTCTGAGACCACACTGTGCTGACTGTGGGGCTCACTAAAAGACTTCATTAATCTACATAGGAGCTGGAAACATTAGCTACCTCCCTGGGACGCTGTAATGATAGGTTGCTGGGCTTCATGCATATTGGCAATGAAGGAAGAAGTGGTTTGTCATGGATATGTTTCGAATACAAACAGCACGTCAACCCCCATCTCTTTCGAGTTTGGTTGTTTATATGAAATGAAGGCTAAGACTTGCAGGTGATGTTCACTTGCTTGCTATTTGTTCTCCTTAATGGGAGAAAAAAAAAACAAAGCTGGATTTTTGCTGCTTTATTGCATGCATATAATTTTGCAATTATAGATGTTGACTTTTAAAGAAAGTGGCTCTTTTTCAAACCCAAGACATGGGGGAGGTGTGTGTCTGTGTGCATGGGTGCATGCATACGGCTACACCTATGCATGTGTGCATAGTTGTGTGTGTATAAATCAGCTCTCACCTCCTCCATCACTTCCAGTGGTTTATGGGAGCCCGGCGGGGAGCCACATCAGCCTCCCCTTTGATGGTGACACACATGATTCATGGCTTTTAGAGACCGTTTGTTTTCATTACGCCTCCTCGTCAGCTCGCTGTAGCTGCATCACCGTTTTGTGCAACGCAAGCAAATTTGGGGCAGAATGAGAGGAAAGAATTTCAGGAGGAGAGTTTTTTTGGCGCTAGAAGAAACAAAGGGGCTCGGTTTAGGAGAAACTTAAGTCAGGACGACGGCTGCCCGCGGCTACTTTTTCCACCGTCGCTTGGGTTCAGAGGTGGTCAGGGATTCATGATATGTCAGAGTCTTGGAAAAAGTAGGAGTTGAAAGGGTATGGAAAAGTCAAAGGTCCAATGTCTCTTGAAACATCCAATTTTGTCTTTCCAGTTTCCTTGAATCCCTCCTCTGAATTCTCTAGTTGCTTTTTTATAACATACAAAACTTTACACACTTGCTAGCTCAAGGCAGACATAAAGTTAATAAAGAAATTATATGAGGTTCAAATATGGCTCAAAATGTGCATACCTATGAGGATGACAATAGTAATGATGATAAGATGGAAGTTACGGTAATAAAATCAAGGGTGATGATGAGGATGACACCAGAGGTCAAGCTTCAGATCCCATGAAAGTCAAGAGGTCAGAGGGCTCTAGCAGAATCAGCCCTGCTGTCATGTGGAGGCAACATTTAGGACAGGTTGTCCTTAACCATCAGGTTGTTGAACTGAACGAATGCTAAAGGATATCCGGGTGATTTTATCTGTCACCTGTCCTGTCCTCCATTGTGATCAATGTAAACAAAGTACCAAAAAAATCCTTAAAAGCTATGAATCATACACTGAGCACAATGTCCCTGTTTAGATTCTTTCCTTTAATGCTAGCATTGGCACACTTGAGCAGTAATAGCTGCTTTGGGCAAACAAAACAACAGAACTACATGACTCCATCTGATAAGTTGCTTGACAACAATGAAAACCTCGTGAAGGGATAGTGGCTTAAAAACCATCTCCGTCCGAACGCTCAAAAGTCAGATAGTCTTTCCATCATCATTGAGGCAAACGGATGATCTAAGTCAAGGTGTTAGATAGTCCACTGGTGAGTCTCTTCAGCCGTCTGAGTCAAGTAAGAGTATTTCCCTGTCATGCGGAATTCATCATACGTTTCAGGACAACAGTCAAAAGACAAACCTTGCCTTCAGGCAGGGCTAGTGACCAGCAGACATGGTCGACCAGGCCCCCTCCATCCTCCAGACAGAGAAGGCGTAGCTCAGTCTCTCGTGGGCCAGGTAGTTACACCCAGCGAGCTTAGTGTCCATCTCGTCATTCTGCAGAACCTGGTACAGAAAGTCAATGTAGCGCGACGCCAACTTAAGGGTCTGGATCTTACTCAGTTTGTCCGAGGGGAGCGTTGGGATTATCTTACGCAACGAGGCGAAGGCTTCGTTCAGAGATTGCGTCCTCTGGCGCTCCCGGATGTTGGCGATCACCCGCTGGCCGTGTGGGTCTTCTAGACCTGAGAGATCTCCAGGGCTAGGACCAGAGCCAGGAGAAAGGGACGGGCCTGAGGAAGGCGGCCGATGTTGAGGACTCCTCTTGAGTCTTTTGGGTCCGTTCAGGGTGTAGATCTGGACGTCCTCCCCTGGCTTGACCTTTCCATCGTGTGCTGATGTAGCAGGAGGAACTGCTGTAACGTGATCCTCCGTAGGTGAGCCTGTCTGCCGTTTACGCCCGGTGACCCCCGGCGTTGCTACGACAACAGGGCAGGCGTTAGAAGGTGGTCTTCCTGTGTTCTCCTCGCTGGAAACCACCCCTCCCTCAGGGTGGTCATCATTAGACTGCTCCTCCTCTCTCATGCTTGGCCACGTTTTTCCTCTGTCTCCTCTCTCCTTTATGTGACTCTCTATCCTTCACTCCTCTGAATATCTCCAGCGCCTTTCTGTTTCCGTAAATGTATCTCTCAACTCCCCCTCTGCTTCCTCCACACAGTCCTCCTCTCTTCTGTCCGTCTTCAGGAACTCCCTCTGTTACGTTACGTGTTTGTCCGGCCTTCTGCTCTGTTGTTTTTCTTCTCCAACAGTTATCAGCCTTAAATTTTGTACATCTGATCATGCCAAGCCAAAATGGAGTAGTAATCAGCACTCAGCTTTGGATTGCCACATGCTTCTTCATCCACACATGTGGAAACCCGCCAATGATCTCTTCCCAGTCTCTGTCAGCACACACTGCATCAGCAAACGGGACTGTTCTCATGTCCCGCTCCTGTAGCTGCATGTGAGACAACAGCAACCTGAATCTGACTTTTTAAAGGGAGTGAGCCATGAAACTTTCAGCTGCCCACCCATCTGACTCACTGATTGGTCCGGAGGACTTTTTTTGGACAGCTGAGCTTAAGACAACAGGAAGAATATATCTTAAGCGATTGGTCCGATCAAAGGGATGAGGCGGAGACAAAGGTGCGCCGTACAGCCAACCAAATTGAACCGTTGTGACGTTTGCTTCTTGTCACAGAAGTTGCCCAAGTTTATGAGTTCCAGATTTCCTCCAAAGCAAGTCGCTACCATCCCCCTTTCAGTGCCTGGCTCTCCGTCCCCCCTGCCTGCACTCTCCACAACTCAGCACCATCATCGCTTGCTTTCAATATAGCTCAGAGAAGAAGAAAAAAAAAACTGTAGCTCCACAAATGTTTTTGTTTCTGGTTTGAGAGTCACATGGCACCTCTGTCTGCTTTATAAATAGTGAAATGTGATGATTCTTTAACACATAACATTCCACGCAGCTGGAGTAATGGTTAGAAATTTGGGTTATAACTGTTCACTTTCTATTTCTGCAGTTCAAAAAACATAGGTACAAATGTGGCAATAGCAATTAATATACACAATACCTGAAAAAAGTAAGTGCAGAAATACAATAGTACATCCTTTGACCTTAACATAAACTATGGCCTCCAGTCAGACATCAAAATTAGGCAAATAACCAAAACAAGACAACTATTTTGTTGTTTATGACTGTACAAAATAAACATGTCTTTAATAAATGATTGCTTAAAATATTACACCTCATCAACAAAGGGTACTTCTTGTTCGCGAAACAACAGAGACAGTGTGTTTTATTTCACTGCCAGCGACTTGGCTGTTGTTTGTCAGTATAGACCTGGAGGGAGGAAAGCGCTGGCATTCAGTCAGCACTGCAGCACTGAGGTCTGATCACAGCTTTAAGGAAAGAATGAGTGCTGAGGATCAGAGGGATTCCTGTGGGACAATTTGTTACTTTCATCCACTGATCTGCATCTAGAACAAGCCTCGGTCCGTGTCCAACGTGGACTTTGCTTTCCAAACTCCTGGGTGAGCCTCCAGCACTACCCACAGCCACACCCCCACAAAAGAAGAGTCTATTGTTAGCGTTTTGTGTGTTCAGAGACAAGATGCATCCCTCTGATGAAAACACTTGAGTGAAAACGGTTAAGTAGAGGCACGGTAAGGACACGGAACTGGAAAATCTCTCTGGTGAGTCAACCAGAGATGGCTCATGTCCACAAGAAGAAGAGAAACCTCTATTGTGTGACCATAGATGATACCATTTCTCTTGTGCACACACCACTCAACACCATGACAGTGTATGTTTCTGTTGCCACAACAATAATGTGTAATAGCCGCGTGTCTCCATGAGCCCCAGTTGAGGCCCATGTGATTCAGTGATAGCTTCTTCATCATCATCTCCTTCTGCTTCTCTATGTACTCATCCAATGGGACACACTCAGATGTGCCTAGAACACACTGGAGTTATAGTCCTATCCCACTGTACACTTCCTGTATGCTCCTATCATAGGGTTATGTTTCTCTGCAGCCTTTGTCCTTGTTATAGTACATGTATCTGATGCAGCAGTACAGGATGCAAAAAGACAATATGGCTTCCATTTGGAAATATCTTTATTTTATATGAATATATTTTAATTTATTTTGTTTTGAAAATGTCGACGTGCAGCCTCGTTCTGTGGATGTTAAATGAGGTGCAGACTTCCGCATCACTGGTGATGAGGAAATGCAATGAGTGCTGGACGGAGCAGTGAGTGACAATAACCTTGCCCACATTTAAGGGTACCGTTTGTGTTGGAAGCACTAGGGTCTAGGTACCATGTCTGAAGGGCACTTTCGGTTCCAAAGGTACCATAACGAAAATGCTTGGTTGAAGCAAGGCTCTACAGACTGACTGGTAACTTCCTGTACCTGTTGAGTCTGCAACAGAGCAGAGTTAAGGAGACAGCAGGGAAAACACCTTATTTTGACCTCTTAGTCAATGTATTAACAGTTCATTTTAGTGATTGTTGGAACAGTAAACCAACTAACTAAAGGACTAACAAGACTAATCAAGATGATCTTGTGTAGTTTTATTTTGTTTCTGTCAAGTTTGCATGATGTAGGTTTTAATGTGAGCTAACAAGGCAGCTGAGCTAGTCTTAGTTTGGTAAAAGAGGGAGACTTTAATTCAAAATGTGCTGTTGTACTGTATCTCTGTATTTAATAAGCATAATAGATGTGAAAGTATGCCTTTCTTTACATTTAGTGAGTTTCATTTGTATATTTATTATTCTGTAAATGCTGAGGAAGCTTTGAGAAAGTACTGAACTCGCCGGTAGAGCATGCTGCACACAAATACTGCCAGATACCCTAAACCCTGGCAAAGTTCTAAACAGATACCAGATCCCATACCCCCCCCCAAAAATGTGATTGCATATATGAAAAAATTATAATCTCAGGTTCCTCACATTTTCAGTGCCAGCATCTGTTGGGCCATAGCACTTATACACTTGAGCCTTACTTGCAGTATTTTAAAAAATGTTTTAAATTTAAGCCCTCCGAAATTGTTGCACATTTAAAAATAAATATGAATGACTCCAAAACTTTCATCCATTATTAAAACTTTTGAAACAAGTTCAGTTTTCTGCATTCCCTTGTGTCCATTAAAAGCCTTTGGAGAGCTGCTTGATCAAAAAACAGAAAATAAAATGTGGTGTAACCTGCAAAATACATACATTTGCAACAGGAGAGAGGAACAGGCACACATTATCATTTCATAGCTCAGATAGCTTCATTTTAACAGGCCAGATAATCATATCCATGAAGATGATGATGACAAGGAGAAGGATGTGGACTGCAGGCAGAGTGACAGTGTAGAGACAGAGAAGGAGAACAGCTCAGCCTCTGCAGCTGTGGTGCCAATGCAAAATGCGACCAGAGAGTGGTGACAGTCAGGGAGGTAACTCCAGCAGAGAGAGGCAAGGGAGCAAAAGTGTCTATCCATGTTGTCTCGTATTACTAAATTTCGCAACAAATAGAACCATGAAATGCATCAGGCTCGGTGTACAAGGATTTGTGCATAACGTGTTTCGTAAGGAACAGGGATACATGCGTCTTGGTGATTAAGGTGAATATAAACATAACTTAATTGATTAACTTAATTGAGCTCCACAGGGTACCACATGGTTGTGAAATAAATCAAAAACATTGGATCTGCTATATTAGCAGCTTATGAGTAATTCTAAAACTTATATAACAAAACTAGGCTTACAGTCACACAATAAGCAAATGAATATTAACACAATCAGTCTGGTGTTATATGACCAGAAATATTTACATTACACAGCCTGGGATAAAGTAACAGTCCTTCTCTCGTGCCATGCTTTGAGTAGTTGTGGAAATTAGTGTCTATAAATATATCTGAGCACAGACTGCAGCCAGACTTATTGATTCCTTTTCATCTTCTTGTCATTAACCGTCATCAGACCGTGTGTCTTCTCTGTGGGCGATGGGACACCTGTGACGGATCACAATTATTTACATATCGCAGCTCCCTTGGAACTGCTCCTCGCTTGCTAAAAATAAATACCTCCGAGCTACAGGAGTGAGTGATGGAAAATGGATATCAGGTTTTGATAGAAACACACATATATTGGGGCAGAGAAGAGGGGAGGGGCAGGCCACACTCACAATGCTTCGTCTTGTCCGGGAAGGCCCCCCCGGAGGCTGACTGCGTTTGGAAAAAGGAGAAAGAACACCGGACCCTGTCTGTTTGAACTGCATGCTTAAATGAGGACTTAGCATAAATATTTCCACCAAGAGAAATGGGAGAATGTTATCACATGTGGAGCTTATATATACACACTCTGCACACACACATGCTTGAAAACTCATGGGTTTACAATGTGGCGTGCATTTACACAGACGCACAAATAAAGAGGATCCGCTATATAAACAAGTTGGTTAAAGGATGTTGTACAGTACCTGGTAAAATGTGGTCACTTTATGAGTGAAACTCATTTTCCATAAAACAGCAATGATTGTTGTCCATTTGCACAATAATGGTTGATTGTCTAAAATCCGCAGTCTAAGCACATAAAGCAATTGTTGCAGGGCTCAGATTGGTGTACACAGAGTTAGGGCATCTATCTAATTTTATCAAGAATTTTAGACGTAGATTGTATCTGGATCTGAACCAAAAATTGAGCACAGCATTAGTTCAGGCAGGACACGATGTCAAGCTCAGCTCATCAACTGATCTCAAACAGCCTAATTAACTGATACAGT
>JAPZEB010000002.1:8263382-8281573 GCA_029783705.1 Chaetodon striatus
CATGTCTTTGGACTGTGGGAGGAAGCTGGAGCACCCAGAGAAAACCCACGCTGACACAGGGAGAACATGCAAACTCCGCACAGAAGAACCCTCTTGTTGTGAGGAGACAGTGCTGACCACCACACCACTGCGCCACCCTGACCCATCCCAGGCCATGGAAATAACAGGTTGGAATAGGCTACTTACTTCAGGTGGTGTTCCCCTTTTTAGTGGTAAAAGTAGAAAATTTCCATCTAATATGTTGTGACGTAGATCAGTATAAAATGGAATTACTGAAATAGGCTATAATATAAGAAATTAAAATTACATTAAAAACATAATTACATTAAAATCACTGACAGGTGAGGTGAAATAACATGGATCATTTTGTTACAATGCAATATTCTGCTGGGGAACCCTGGGTCCTGGCATTTATGCCAATTGACACGCACCACTTATACAAGCACCTATATAGAAAGTATCCCTGCTCATGGCAACGGCAATACCCGATGACAGTGCCCCCCCCAAGGGATACAATGTACCGTGGCACACCATAAAACTGATCAGAAATGGCCTGAGGAATGTGACAAAAAACTAAAGGAATCAATGTGGCTTCCAAATTCTCCAGATCCTGAAGTGATCAAGCATTAATGGGACGTGCTGGTACTCCAGAGCAACCCCTGAACCACTGTGGGGCCACCCTAGATTGGACTTGGCTCTAAACTGTTGAGGCATGGAAACAGGACCTCTGGGGGTGTCCTGTGGTGTCTGGAACCTTGAACCGTGGCGTAGGGTACCAGGATGTCCCACAGATGCTGGATCAGATTGGAATCTGGGAAATTTAGAGGCTAAATTGACGCCTTGAGCTCTTTGTCATGCTCCTATGGCCATTCCTGAGCAGGTTTTGCAATGTGGCATGACACTTTGTCCTACTGGAGGTGTGGGCAGTCAGTGGGTAGTGTCTTTGTTATGAGGGGGCATATTTGGTCTGCAACAATGTTTTGGTGGTAGGAGTCAAATGGCATCCACATGAAAGCCAAGATCAAAACGCACTGTAACGAGATAATCAATGTTACTCACTCCCCCTGCCAGTGATTATAATGTTTTAGCTGATCAGTATATATTTGCCACACGTTTTTTTCTCTTATTTTGAAATCGATATCACGACACTTCCTGTCCCACCCTGCCTGACTCCGTGTATCTTGACCGAGCTGTCCGCTGCCCTGACTCAACTTGAATCTCTCAGATGAGGAGAGCTGAGAACAGAGACCGTCTCTGGCCCTGAGAGGAACCTACACAGACTCCCACAGTGTGGACACGGAGTTTGTCCCTACTTTTGCAACAGTTAGTGTCTCATAACTGCGTGTTTCGAGTTTAAACCAACGGTATCGTGAAGTAAACTGGACCTCATCCGGTACTTTGTGCTTGTTAGCGTGGATGCGTGGCTCTGTTTCACTCAACACCATGGACGGCTGATTCACACACTCCACTGACCTAACAGGTAAGTTTAAGGCTAATTTTAAAAACAGGATAAACATTTAAACAAAAAAAATTGTGGTTTCCAGCAGGTGCTTGTGGGCAAAAATACTTTTCTTGTCAGATAGAGGACTCTGATATTGGCTGGCTCAGCTCGGCTTGTGTGATGCATGTTGTCTCATTCACAGCAGTGACATCAGAAAGTATTTTATTTGTCTAAAATGAAGGATAAGTTCTGCTTTGAGTGAGTTCAGAAAACCTGAAAATGCTTGCTTTGTTATTGCACCCAAAACACACACTCAGACTAGACTGCTCACTACAATGGATATACAGTAGCTGTGGACTGTGGTGAGCACTGGGCTTCAGGCCACACACACACTCACACACACTCACACACTCCCTTTTGTCAGCTGATGTAGGAATGTGTGTGAGCTGTGTGAGCCAAATGTCAAATGCCTTGTTCACCTGCTAGCATTCTGCTGGACACACACAGCTGCCTGTTTACTGCTTCATTTAGGAGACAAAGCTTTGACAATGCTCACTGAACTTGACAAGAGACCAGTTGCTTTCACATGTGTGATTATTTTCTGGAATTGATGGGTGATGAAGATGAAGTTGGCCACTTTGCAGAGAACAGTGAAAGTGCTTCTGTCATCCGGTGTGTGTTGATATCAGCTGTTCAGAGACTAGGTGAGGCTCTGTCAGAGGATGCCCCTCAGTCTGTGTGCTGCACCTGATGAGTCTGCTGAATCCCAAGTCTCAAAGCTCCTCAGTGTGCGGGGGTGTTCAGGATTTTGTTAAAATGGCCAAAATAGGAAGACGGAGTATGCTTCGGCAGCTGGTTCCTCTCCTCTTTAATAGCTGCTGGATTTTATTTTGAAAAGGCAAACCAATGTATTTTCCCTCTTATTGCGAATGTTTTCAGAGCACATTTTCATGTTCAACCTTTGTAAAGATTCCTGTGGTTGTATAGCCCAGTCTTGAATCTCCGTCTCCTCTTTTCTCTGGTTTTGCTCGGGGTCTCAGCATCCAGACATTTTTGAATAGCTGGCCATCTGCTTGCTAAGGGTCTGTTCCAGAAGCATGATATCACATTACACACACTTGACTGTGGGGGATGAATGAAAGTGTGAGTGGTTATGGTATTATCAGAGACTGTAATGTGTAGAAAAGTTCGATTATTCCCAGACTTCAGTGCAATTTTCTCACTTAAAAACACAACTGAATATATCAATAAATAGTACTGTTTGTTAAATAATTAAAATGGAACATAAAAAGAAACATAAAGCTGGAGTCTTCGTTCTTTTTAATCATCCATATTCTGTGCATACTGCTGTAGCATCACTGCATAAACCTATGAACACGGGTTAGCTAGCCGACACTGCTTGGAAGCTTCCAGACATAGCTTCTACAGTCTTCTTCTATCTCCTAACATAATCTTCAAGTCTTTATCAAGGGCCACAATATGAATGACTATGACTGAACCTTTAGCATGATCGCTGGCTTAAATCATGGATGTATAACTAGATACTGGGCCCCAAGATGACGGCCAATTTTGCTCATACGCAAACAAAGTTCCAGCTTCCGCGTTTACTTCCTGGGTATGTAGCGCACTGAATATGCACGGCAGTGTTTTTCCCACTGGCTTCGCCCATGAGTTTCTTCTCGGCTCATGAAATTACATTATGATGATGTCACATAGTTTTAAATCCCTTTCCAGCTTAAGGAAAGTTTTTTTCAAATAAAATACATCCATGAATCAAAAAGTCAAAATTGACCTTGTTTGCAGTTAAACATGTCCTGCAAACGGTTTTATAGACATCTCTTTTATGATGATGATCTATGGGGAAAATGTTATTTTAGCTGCGGCAGATTTTTTTGTTGCAATACCACGTGTGGCCACCGGAAAAAAACTGAAAGCAAGGCTGAACAGCGTTGCTGGAAGCCTGACTAAAATGCTCTGACTCTTGTTACATAAGTTTATACAGTAATGCTACAGTAGTATTCAGCACACTACATAAATCAGGGGTGCTCAAAGTTTTGATGACTGCCACTTTCGGGAGCCAACAGCATATAATTAAGGTCCGAACAGGAAAAGTGCGCACATAGATTAAATATCTTTTTTTCACTTCCACTTTAAACTGCGGGTCGTCTACTGAAATCATTAACTTGAGCTAACAGCACCAGCATTGATGACAGAATGAAATTTCTGCAATCCCGCGAGGTGCCACTAGTTGCCACGCAACCAGTAGCTTTCTACAAGTTGCCATCCCTAACCTGACAGACGCTTGTTGGGGGGGCACAGCTTTGGAAATGGATGATTAAAATGCATGCATTTTGTGTCATGCTCAGGGGCCACACAAAATGTGTCTGAGGGTTGCCATTGGTCACCGTGCAGCACTTTGGAAAGCTTGACATAGATGATCAACATTACACAAACACACACCTCGGACCAGTCACTACTTTGGACACACTGTACATTGGCACCAAGTGGCAGCCTTCATGTATGGGGGAAGGAATTTTCTGGCTCCAAAAAAACAAAATGGCTGAACGGCTGAAATGCAAACGAGAAGCTTCAAAACGGGAGTCTCCAAAACAATGGGTGCTGTCACGGTAGTTATGTCCATTATTCTTACAGTCTATGATTGGCACAGTCATCTTACTATTGTAAGCATTCAGAAAATCAGTCAGGAAAGTTTAACCCTTAGAAACCCAGACCAACATCAGTTTTCTTGTGCTGCATTCACACGCCTTTTACAAGCAATAAAACCTGTTAAACCTGAGCAAATTGATTGTATTTTGCTTTGAAAAACACATACATTTTTTTTAAAAGGGAAAACCAGGATAAGTCCAGAAAACTGTAATTATGACTGTTATAATTATATATCCCAACATGTTATGGAGTACATATGTGTATGTATTTTTCAATTTTTCATTTCCTTGTTTATTGTTGTCTTTTTACTTTTCTTTTTTTGCTAATTCTCAGGTAATTTTCTTGTAACTTTTTTTTTGTGCTAATTTTGGGTCGTTTGTTGTTAAGTTGCGCATTGCCCTCATCCCTTGTTTTTTGAAAATTAATAAATAAACAAATAAAGCATATTTGCTGAGGTTTCAAAGGCTTAAAAAGCCAATGAAAAATAAATAAAGGACTAAAATGAATCAAATTTATATTTATTTATTTTTAAATTTATCTGATTGGAGGTTATAGGGAAAGTACAAAGCTTTATATTTCTTTATAAAATCATTTAACCAACAGTATTATTTGTTGATGCAGTTACTCAAATTTTTGACTCGTCCAGTAATCGTGCACAACATCAGTCAGTTTCAGGGCTCTAACTAGCCATCAACCGTCAAATCCAAAGCAATATTGCAGGACTGTTGCCATTTCTGCATGCAGCGCTTTTGAAATCAGACTGCGGGCTGATTATTCTCATTAGGTGGCATGCAGGAAGTGGTTAGGTTACCATCCAGACCTCAAACCTCTCAGACACACAGAGGGTGAATGGGTCGAAGGCCACTTCAGCTGCAGCTGGTCATTGAAAAGCGATGCTCTGCAGCTGAAACGCCGATTTTCCAGCCCCGTCCATGAATCATAAAAGTAAGACTTCTGGGCACGTATGCGGCAAGGACAGGGTGTTGTGATTTATAGGTGTCAAGTGTGAGGCACACTGTAGGTTAGGTAGTTTGCCTTTCAACAGCGTGAGAACTGGAAATGAGTGGGGACATTAAATGGAGAGTAGCGTTAATGCTTTTTGAAATCAGACGCCAAGTGAACTCTCCTCAGCAGGCTTTCTTGTCTGTTCATCTCAGGTGTCACATACTGTAGTAGGATGTTAGATATATTTTTGGCACTTTTGTTCTACAGGCATTTCGTCAGCTGCGGTGGTGTATTGTCAGGATGGTGGGATATGATGAGCTGCTGAGTTTCTGACTATGTTGGTGGCTTGGTGGATCAATCTGGTATGATTTCATTCTAACTATTAGCCGAATATCCAGAACCAGCAGGAAGGCATCTGGAATGAAATCACAGGGTTTAAAGAGCCATGTTGATCTTAGATGAAAATGTATAAGAGATAGAGAGAGAATGTGCAGGCCAGATTTTGATGATAGAAGTATTCAGGGCGTTCCCCATATCGTTCACTGCAACAGCTGGTGGTCCCTCATGTTACATTCTTCTGTCTGTGTGTGTGAGAGAGTGTGTATGGGGTGAGTTTGTGCTGTAATGGGGTGTGGGAGTGGAGATTCTGCAGAGAACACTTGCTGTGGCACCACTGTGGCCACAGGCATCCCTGAGAGGATAAGCAAAATGAATGGCATTGTGTGAATCCTAAACCCATATTTTCCTCTCCTCTGTGTACCACACTGTGACTTCAAGTCACTTCTTTATCTCTTTGTTTTTCTTTTACGCATGGTGGAAATGCTTCACAAATGGTTGACCCTGGTTCAGATATGCCTGCTATCTGCTGGGTAGATTGGATCCCAGGCTGCAACAAGCCCTCGAGGGAGTTTGGCTGACGGGCAGATTGGCAGCTTAATAAATACTTCTTTTCATTAGCGACAAGCTTCTATCCACTGTACTTAAATGGAAATCCCATCCATCCTCTCATCCTATTAACTATGCACACTCTAAAATAGAGGTACAGGAGGAGTAGATTTTTGTGATGAGAAGCATACACAGATGTATCATGACACATATGGGCCCTCATAAGACCAGATGCATGTCTTTGGATCTTACATAAGTACAAAGTAGTAGGGGCGAAAATAACAAATTTCATTATGATCCAATATTATAGGGATTCTTTGGACAATGATAGGATAGTTGTTGACATCACAAAGTCTGTCATGATATGATTTTGACTGAATTCAATTAGACGATTTCAGCAAATATCCTCATTTTCTTTTTCTTGGCTGCTTACCATTGTCTGCCTGACGCTGGGCCACTAGCACTATTTAAATGTTGAAGGAGGTGCGCTTGGATGAAAATGGTGACATGGAGGCGCTGTAGAAATTTCAAAATAAAGGTGTATTTTAAAGATGACATTATGGATCAATGTTTTCACCTTGCATTGATGAGAGAAGATTGTTGATCCTTAAAGTAATATAAATCAATCTAAATTGATGCATCGTTGCACCCCTACAAAGAAGATCCTTATAATTAATGGTGCAGATATGTAGTAATTGAGTAGGGCTGGACCTGAATATTCGAGCAGTCAGATCTCTTTGTTAAGTAGGTTTTCAATTGTCAATTTTGGAATTTGAATATTATTATTATTATTTTTTAATGATAATAAAGAAGTTATGAATAAATATAAATCTCACTGATTCCCAAAAAGACTTATTTGCATTGGCCTGCCACAATGTAAACATTGACCAACACATATTGTTTTCCTATGTCATTTTACCATTTAAAATTGGTCTTATTTAATTGTAAAGCTGTGCACAGCCTATTGATTTGCAGCTAAGCCTGTCACAATAGGGGCTGCAGCGGTACACCATGAAACTGTCTATCATTGTATGAAAGTTGCCGGTTACTCTACTGTGTACATCTGCTTATCTATAGTATTAAAAAAAGTGCAACAAGACGGACAATCTCAATTTGTGTGCATCTCCTTTACTCATCGACTGCCTGTCAGACTTTTTACACAAACTCTTGGTTTGTGTAAAAACCAAAAAAACAAACCAAAAAGGTTTCAAGTTTCAAGTTTATTTTTAAGTGTCATTGTACTGCTAATAATAATAGTAATTGTATAATCTGAATTGGATTAGATTAGAGATGCACAATATTGGATTTCTTGCTGCTATCTGATACGCCAATGTTAAACAACTCATTTGACCGATAACCAATACCAATATCGATATATCTATTTTTGTCCCCACCTAGTTTTAGTGATCATCAAGTCTCTTCTGTAGTGGCATTGACATCATATTATGCATGTATACTTTTATTGTGATGGCCCAGCAGCAGATGGATGGATGGATGTTTGCTGATTCTTATAGTTCAAGCCAATATCGGCCGATACCAATGACGTGCCGACATTATCATGCATAGGTTAGTTTAGATGGCGTTGAGACATTTTTGTGTGAGTGTGATTTTGTTGGGAAGGTTTAACGGCTCGGTGTTGGCCACCTGGGCAGACATTGAACTGACGGTACGTTGTGTCTAACCTGTGTTACAGAAACACAGAATGTTATAGATAAAAGTCTTTAATTTGCTGCACAGTTTTACAGCACTTGGTCAAGTGTTGTCTTTGCTTTGGAGCCTATGACTATAAGCATTTAGGTTACAGGTTCCAGAGAGGTACAACAGTAAGTTTACTTCACTACTGTCTTAATACTTTACTTTGCTACTTACATCATGAGGGAAAACGGTGTTTGCCTCATCATAGGCACTGATGTTGCAGTGCAAAAAAAGCAAATCCAGTTTGGATGTTAAAAGACAATATAGTCAACATTAACCCTCGCTAATGTAATCCTTTTTTAAAATCTAATCTGTTAGGTCAGAAGAAGTCATGTCGGAGGGTGTGGTTTTTTATTGTTGTGAAGCAGCCCTCAGCCCCGGCACAGTTGTGTGTGTGTGCCATGCCACCAGCCCCTGTCCCCTTACCCAGCTCCCTGGAGAGCCTGCAGCCTAGCCTCTAGACAAACCTCACACCCCCAGCTGCCCTTTTCTTTATCACTGCCTCAGGCCCTGTTCACCATAGAATCAGAATATATGTTCCTTTGTGTCATCAGGGTAATTCTTATACGCCCAAGATAGCTGGAATAAAATCTTGATCTTGTTCGTGTGGAAGTTGCAGTGATTGACAAGTTTTAGTTCTTTGTAGATTTTACACTGAAAGTTAAATGAAATGATGCTGTGGGAACTGGACGAATTCTTATGACAATCCTTAATTTGACGAGAGGAGGGAATCCAAAAAAAAAAAAAAAGCTACTGATGACCTTACATTGTATGACTGATTGGTGAATCTGTACTGCTCACCTAATGACTAACCAATAGTCAATTTGAATCGGAGTTCCCAGTCTGTCTGTTTCACTTCTGTGTACATCTGAGCCCTCGCTGCCTAGACTGCCAGACAGTCACATATGTGGACCCAGTTGCCTCTAGCCAGAAACATAAACCCTCTTCCCCCTAAGCTGTTGCCCCTGACATCCAGCCACGGGCCCCTGGACAGTTGCCTTTCGGCCCAGTAGAGCTATGCTAGCGATCCCAGTGCCTCACAGGTGGAGCATTCCCTTTCTTGAAGAAATGCCTCTGCATTTGTCTGCTGGGTTTCTGGTTCGAGCTGCGGCTTTGGTGGTACAGGCAACTGTCACTGACATGCAATCCTGAATGTGACACCATTTGTTTCATTGTTAGGTTTCAAGATCAGGCCTGAATGAATACGTTTTGCTAACAAGGAATGAGAATCACCAGTGGTCAATGACTGATCAATATCATTTGCACAATTGTCTAGATAACATTCTGGGGGTTGATTGATCAAAAAAAACCCAGACTCAACTGCTTTACTTCGCTGTCAATCGAGCTAATGGATTTGGGATTTACTTGTTTGTACACACAGAAAGCAGGTCCACAGGCTAATGCTAAGTCAGCTTTTCTTTTCTTATTGTCTGCAGGGGCTCGCTGTTGTACGGGGGGCACATTCTCAGGCTTATCAGCAGTGAAGGGGATTTTCAGAGTGTCAGTTAGATCCTGACAGACAGCGGATGGGTTAAATCCCCTTAGGCTACTCAAGAGAAGGGGATCTTTTCATGCATGGTTACATCTGTCCAGCACTCTTGATTAGCCCATATCTGCAAACCACGTTGTCTACGTTTACGCTGTCTGTGTATTAATGCCATTTTATGACCCGTTACTGTTTGGATTTTACAGTATAATTTAGTCCTATTTTTATCATTTGACATTGTACCAGCAAATTAAACAAACAAGCTTTACTTCTTCTTGTGCTGCATATTTGCTAATGAAGTAAGCTCAGAGATATTAGCTGCAGCTCTATTACTTCCTGTAGGACATTCAGTCTATTGCCCGACTTTATTGAATTAATCTACTCTCTTCTTTCTCACTTCTTCAAAGTTTTTTTGTTTTTTAAGAGGATTCTCAAGTTTACACTGTGAAATCAGCTCACTCGGCACTTCAGATTTTCATGTTGTGATGTTAGTGAAAGTAAAATCCTCTTAAGTCTCCCGCTGATTAATGAAAAGCTGAGGGAAAGTAATAAGGTTGAAGATTAAACCGTAATACCTCCAGCTTGAGTCTGCCGGCCACCCAGTATGAAGTCCGCTCACTGTCTCGGGCAGATAAAGCTGGCTATTGGTTCATTTGAAAGAATTACAAGCAAACCCATGTGGAGGTAGTTTTTGTTATGTCAAAATGAATTCATTAGGATGCTGTTATCTGCATTTGTCCACTAACAAATCGTAGGTTGCAACAACTAACAAAAAATGTTACCAAATATCTGAATGATTCAAGGATTTATCACTAATCGGCAGAGTACCAAAAAACAACACAGATATTGCTCTGATGCACTGATTGTGAAATTTTGGGCCAATAGCAATTTGGCAACTTTATTTTTTTTAATTCCCTCTCTTGTGCCAGTGAAACAAAATGTTTGTTAAGTCATCCAGCCCTTCATTACACTGTCTTTCAATAAGCACAAAATCAATCACACTAATGAATGAAACAACCTTTAATTTAGTCTACTTTCACATGTAAAACTGATTTAAAAAAAAACAAACAACTTTTTACTGTACATAATATATTATAATTCTATATGTAATATCTATTTGATATTGCTGTGAAACATAAATGAATTTATCCTCCGAACAGCTGTATTTATTTGTTTCTCGCCCAAAACTACATTTTACAAGATGACATTTGAACACTTCATATATAACCTTATATAACCTTGTAATGTTCTTTTACTCCATATTCATTTTCACTGAATAGAGTTTGAATGCATCATAATGTATCTCAGTGCAACCTCATTTAGCTGCACCAGTCACCAACAGCTAACAGCGTAAGGTATCTAGCTCTCTTCCTGCCAATTTCATTCCAGATTTGTTGCTCACAGTGTAACAATATCAGGGACAAAACAGGCTGTGTAACCTGACACTTTTTGGCCTATGACATAAAATATGTCCGTAAATACACCACTTGTAAATTTTAAAGCCTTTATGTGTCTTTCAAAATGGCAGTTGCAAAACAAGTGGCTAAATGTCATCACGCTTTTTACTTAGCGTCAGCTACGTTGGCTTTTCACTTCTGGCGACTGCATGTATGCTTCAAAAATTATAAAAGTGGTGTTCATTTGTGAAGATTACCTTGCTGAAGAGAACATTTTGTAGGCCACAGAGCTTATTTTCTGCAATAAATGAAAATCCAATGTGGATATCCCATCGGCTCCCCATTGGGAACCAGGGTGATGTTAACTTCCGCATTGGTCTACAAAAAAAGACTACATCTGATGCACTACATCTGATGGGACACAACAGAAAAACACTGGCCACTATCATTGATGAATGTTATCTTATCTGCCGATAGGCTGATGGCAAACAACATGGTGAAAATCATGCATCCCTTTAAAGTGCTTGATTGCTCCCAGTCTCGTCATTCTGGACTCTCTAACTCTCCGTTCTCTCACAGGGCAGTGCTGTGCAGACTTATTGCTACTGTTCAATGGCCCAAATTCACAAGTCAGAGTTCACCATAGTTGAGCTTGAATCAAAGCTTTTTTGTAAATTTACTTTCCCCCGGCAAGTGAATCCACTGATTGTGCCAATTCCATTGAAATATGTCAATTTTGATGCAAAATTTTGCAGTTTTAAATGCTGATGTGACCACACCTTTATGGGGTGGGGAAAAAATCAGTACAGTATAGTATCGTGATATTTTTGTGTGGCAGTATTGTATCGTCAGTGCCAAGTACCGATTTTTTTGATTATACAAATAAAAACTTTAGGTAGCCTACTAGAGTAATATAATCAGTTGCTTTTTCAGCCCACTACATACATTGTGCTGCAAAAACAAAAACTTTATATGATTAGATAATACGGATGTTGACTAAGATTTTTTTGGGGGGGACATCATTTACAGTTTAAAACAGGTAATATATTGCAATACATTATTGCTGAACTCAGCATATCGCAACATGTTTAAAATTGCAATAGTATTGTATTGTGACTAAAGTATTGTGATAATTTCATATCATGGAGCTTCTAGTGATTCCCAGCCCCACCTTTAACATGATGAGATTATGACTTATAGTCATTCTGTTAAAGTCCATAAATTCACATTTGCCACTACATGATTGGCTGTCAGATACTGACCTCAGTGATTATTGACTTCTTGTCAACACATTGACTGTTATACTTCACCTATAGGGTTTAAATTTTCTGATGACCGCTGCAAAAACCCCGCAGTGTAGGACATAAACCAGGAAGCCATACTTGTTTTTCTTTCTCTTTTTCTCAGTAGAGCCTATTGGAAGTAAGTGGCTGTATTTCTGCTTTTCCTTCTGATAAGAAACATCTGTGCACTGACATGCATATGGTTTTATATTGAAGCTGCTGTATTTAATGAGCAACAGTAATCTTGACAATAGTGAGTGATATAATTAGTCACAGCTAATCAACAGAAAGCCAAGTCCTTCTTTCTTAGCCATCTATGATGATGTTTATGGAATGATCCTGAGAGTCGGGATGCATTTTGTTGAGTTGCACTATAAATGCTGGCATTCCTCTTACTGTTAAATAGTTGCTCAACGGGAAACGCTGATCTCATTCTATGTGATATTTCTCCGGAAGGTTGGTATTGAACCTGAAAAGTGGCTTTAAATTACCCTGTTCTCTGGCTCACGGGAACTGACTGATAGATACTTTTCTGCCAAACTATTCCAAGCCTTTGTGAGTGGCTGCTCACTCACTATTTTATTAGATGAGGAGAGGAGAGGAGAGGGATACTGTTCTGTGCTGAACGGTATAATTTAGTAAAGGACCTTGGCCCGTAGGCAGGGTGTAGTAGAGAAAACCATGATTCTGTGTGCGTTTGCTCCAAATGCAGCAGCTGCAGCAGAAAGAGGAGGAAATCATTTAGATGGTTTGTTTGACCGGTTTGACCACGGCAGTTGAAAAATCTGCCTCATTTCTGAGATCCAGTTGGCAGTGAGCCGCAACAAAAACATGCGTGCTTATTAACATAAAGCCAAGATTATTGACATGAGTAACCTAGAACCCCTGTGGAAATTGTTTTTCTGCTGGATTTGTTCATGACTCCAGCAGGCCAGCACTGTAGTTATGTGCTGCACAAGCTACATATAATGAGCCATTTAGACTTGACTGAAAACGGCCTCTTGAATTCATTAGTGACAAGATTTTAGTGTCTAAAGCTGGGTCACCACTTTTATTTTGGAAATATTTAACATCAGCAATAGGGTGGCTCCTTTATGAGTAAAAAGAATAATTCATTTGCACAGCAAGTCAATATTATTGGCTTTTTTTTGGGGATGAAAACAAATGTGACTGAACTACGCATACAAGCATAAAAGAAACTACCACACAAATGTATCTGAGCAAACCCCCCTGGGTTCTAGTACTCAAGATTGGTCTTGGTCTCAATACCACTTTTTGAAGGTCTCAATCTCATCTCAGACTTGCCCGCATTTTTAATTCTTGGTCTTGTCTTGGTCTTGGACAAAGAGGACTGTGGATTTAATTTCAAGACCACAGCTGCAGGGGTATCCCTAAATAGTCTGTGCAAAAAAGGAGAGTTAAAT
Organism: Chaetodon striatus; assembly: GCA_029783705.1. Taxonomy (NCBI): domain Eukaryota; kingdom Metazoa; phylum Chordata; class Actinopteri; order Chaetodontiformes; family Chaetodontidae; genus Chaetodon; species Chaetodon striatus. The sequence goes on from JAPZEB010000002.1 coordinate 8,276,606, forward strand.
AAAGATGACTGAGTAGATTTCAGCTCCTTCCTGTTTCTTTGTATTTGCATGCTAATAGAAAACGAAGGAAAATGTCCACCCATTAAATTCACCTCTGCAAGACCTTCTGATTATCCTATCAAGACATGTCTCATTTAGACATACACACGTATGGCTATAAATGAGATGCATGAAAGGGAATATTCATGTGTTTTCTGTGGGTGTTTTTAAGGGAATGTGCATCTTTTAGATAAATTTGAGGAGTGACGGTTTGATTGTTTTACATTATATCATGAGTGTGTTGTGCAGTGTGGGACCTGCACTGGTCTGGTCTCGATCTTGACTTGGTCTCAGCCCCTCAAGTCTTTGTCTTGTCTCTGTCTTGATACACTGGTCTTGGTCATTACTTGAGCTGTTTTCTCAAATAAACCATGGACAACATGTTGAAATCATTTCCAGAGTTTCTCTTTCACACATGTAGTACTCAACAGAAGATTGTTGGTGTCAGAAGCGTTCTCACCTTCTGGAAATACTCTGTTTGGTTTAGGTGAGGGGTGGCGCCTGGGTGGAGCATGCAGGAGGCAGGACATGACACAGATTACACCGTGGTCATGTAGCCCGTTCGTAATTTGGTCATAAACAAATGAGTCTCTTGCCGTTACTTTAATTGGTCTGACGTTTTTGACTTTGACTTTGGAAGTTTCTGAATCTCATCATCTCTCCAGTTAGATATTTTCTTTGCCATCTCTGTGCAAATGACCTTTCTACTTCCCCTCAGATGTTTGTTTTGCGCAAGCTGCATGATAGAAATGTCATCGTCTCACCCGCTGGCTAACTGTGAATTCTGCGGACAGTGACCTGCTGTATTCACACATTGGCACAATTGGACAATACAGGTAATATTTACTGGGGAGCTGGCAGTGGGTAAAGTCCGTTTAATGTCTGATTCTGACATTTTGCGTTCTCACGTAACGCTCCTTCTGATAACGTCCAATAATTTTAGGTATGCAGTGCTTGTGTGAAATGGGCTTTGGGCTCAGTGTAGGTGGTCTTGAGTACGACACCGTAACCCCGTGCATGTCCACCTATTTAATCAAATGTTCTTAAATTACATTGATTATTGCAACTTTAAGTATATTCGGCACATAAAATGAACAGCCCTTAATGGAACCAAAATTAAAAATGTTGTGTAGTGTGTAGCTACTTTTTCCTCGTGTAAAGTAACTGATGACGAGCCTCTGGATTCAGATTTATTCATCAGTCATCAGCAATTGTTTTTCATGAATCACTTTTTAAAGCCACAAATCTCAGCGGGTGGTTTAGACGTTGAGTAATGGCTAATGCATTGGTATAATCAACAGCTCCTTCACCTTCTAATGAAATATGCATTAGGTTCATTTTTTTGCTACAAGAAAGCAGACATCTTATTTCCTGTTTAATAATGACAGTAAGATAATAATGCTCAATGTTTTGTTTAGATTTTCTGGATGTAACACAAGGAGTGGTCCAGCAGTCTGGGGAGGGGGCTAACCAAACAGAGTACAGTGTGTCCGGCTGTAGAAGGGGAGTATAGCTTTTCACAGTGGTTACAGCACAGCTGACCACACAGTGAGAGAACAGGAGGAGATGACACAAACACAGTAACCCGATCTTTATAGTCCTCAATGTGCGACAGCTTGACAGTCTTCTTATGTCAATTATATCAAGGCATTCAGTCTCACACAGTCAGCTTCTTCATATTGTTCGACATTTTTAATATACTGTATTATTCTACTTTATTCCATGACAACCTCTCATGTACTTCAGCACTGCAGCGGAACACACAACGGAACCTGTATAAGGGAAATGCTACCAATTTCAGGAACTCTCTGGAATCCAGTTAAAAGCAAGTGAATGCTTTTTGTCAAATTGTTTTCACTTCTGTGAAAATAAGTTTCAATAGTAGAATAAAATCACATTTCAGTTTCTTTTCCATACAAAGACATTTCAGATATCACAGATTTATACCATACAGTAGTTAAAATTCCTATCCAAGTCCATCTTTCCTTAAAAAGAAATGGGCAAGAACTTTTTCGTATTTTACCTAAAATCTTAGTTTTTTTCCTGCTTGTTTATGATAGTGTTCCAAATGTGATTCATCAGACCTTCTTGAATGCACAAACAAAACGTCATAAATTTCTTGTTTCAACTTGTTGAATTCAACCCACTGCGCTTCAAGTCTCAGACAAAAATATAATAAATTTGGCAGCGTGAGTGAATGGTTTGACATGAAGCTAGATGCTAGAAAATGCTAAAGCAAAACAGCCCAGGCTGCGAAAATTGCCCTTTACATGTTTACTTAAGATTCAAAACCTGGTGGAATAGCAGCCTGATGTCATGCCAAAATTAGGACAAAAATTGCACTGCACCAAATAATGTTCATAAACACTGCAGCTGCTCTCTGTCAGAGCACCAAAATAACAAAATAGGAGCGAACCCTAATAATGTGTGTCCAACTTTTGGACTGTGACTGCACTACAGAGCTATCAGTGCTGTTGATAGCATTAGCTTTGCACTGATGTGACAATGTATACAATGAAACTTTCCAAATACTGCAACAGCAGCAGCATCTGCAGTACACTTAGATGGAGGTGGTCACGGAGATGGAATGAATGAGAGAAGGCAGGGTCTGGTACTGGTACCTGGAATTCTGTACCAATACCCAATGGTACCCTTTTCTAGTTCTACACTCTCTCTGTAATTAAAAAAAAGTAATTAAAGTTGTAAAAAAAAGTCAGAACTTTAATTTCAACATTGTTATTTATTCAGAACATTTGACACACAGTGGTTTCCTCAGGCTAGACATGTTGCCCTGGCCAGCTTTGCTTTTCCCATAACAAATATTTCAGAGAGCGTTGTCTGCGTTGGACCCCTTTCCACTCACCATTGCCGTAACCCCTGATATGAGCAAGCTGCAGGGGGAGACGTACAGTGAATGTGAATCACTACTTTGTAGTACTGCCATAATTCAGTCAGTAACATTAAAAGTACCAAGTTCAGAACCCAACCCTAACAGGTGATATTGGGTGCAACAGATTATGCTCTTTTAGACAGTGACCTGCATACAGACCCTGAGGAAGCTGTTAGAGAGAGAGAACTTTCCTAGGAACTACTGAACTCTAAGCTGTGAGCTGACATGCCAAAACATGCCAATAAAATTTGAATAAAAAAACCCCAACAAAAAAGCATTATCAAACCATGATGCTGGTATATTGTTTTTGTGTTAAATTAATTTCTTTATTTCTTTTTAATTCAGTTGATGTTGGTGATATATTAATTCTCTTGAATTCTCTCAGATTCTTAACCTCAAACAAGTTTTTAAAGCCTCCACGCGGGCGATAGCTATAGTCATAAGCATCGTGTTTTTGGGTTGTTCACCTGTCCATCTGATGACCATAGTTTCATCCAGCCGTCCAGCCTATTTTCATGAATGTGATATCTCAAGAACGCCTTGAGGGAATTTCTTTAAGCATGGCACAAACATCCCCTGGGACTTAATGATAAAGTGACTAGATTTTGGTGGTCATAGGTCAAAGTTCTTCTTCTCGTTAACACAATCTCTCACAAATGCCGTAACAGAATTTCTACAAATTTGGCAGAAATGTTCACTTGGACTCAACAATGCACTGATTAGATTTTGGTGGTCAAAGGTCATGGTCAGTGTGATGTCACAAAACCATAACTCAAGACTTCCTACCCTAATTATAACAAAACTTTACACAAATGTCTAATAGGATAAAATGATGAAGTCATTACATTTCATATGCAAAGGTCAAAGGTCAACTTCACTGTGACATCATAATATTCTGCATAACGCACTTTTCTGGCCATTACCCAACATCATGTCTGAGGAACAGGAAGAGGCAACATTTGGTCAGATACTAAGTTGGTGACGATAATATTGGGTGCCTCTTCTGTACTACCGGGGGGAGGATGTGTGTGACGCATCCATGCTTCCAAAGAAACGGATTTAAATTGTAAGAGAATCTTGACTGGAAAGGTAATTCTAATTTTCCCCTAGAAAACCTATTCATGACTCATTCAACATGTCTAGACCAGTCCTAAGTTTAGTTTGTACCAAGGAGAAAATGAGTGAATGTGTCATGTTCTCTCAAAGGAAACATTCAACACTTTGGGAAATACTTTCTTGGCAATGGTTACGTACCACACGTACCACACCTCAACCAGCTAGCTTAGCTTAGCATAAAGACTGGAAGCTTGGAAAACAGCTAGCCTGGCTGTGTCCAAAGGTAACAAAATCCGCCCGCCAGCACCTCTGAAGCTCACTACAGCAACATGTTATTCTGTTCTTTGTTGGTATGAAGATGTTGTTACCTTTGGACAGAGCCAGGCGAGCTGTTTCTCCCAAGTTCATTGCCGTTGAGGCATTTAGTTTACTGAACTTGACTACACAGTGGCCTCAGTTATAGACAGATGGTAGCTGCTCACTGTGCGTCCATCTCCAGGTGGCACCCTCCCAACTCCCCACCCGCTCTCTGTTGTTCTGGTTTTACACAAATGATACCTCCCACCAGGTTCAGCCCACAAGCTATGTACCATGCTTATTATTGTAATATCATGCTTTCACATGAAAGTGGCTGAATGCAATATGAGAAACAGACCAGAAGTTGTTGTTATTGCGTGTGTGTGTGTGTGTGTGTGTGTGTGTGTGTGTGTGTGCGTGCGTGCGCGCAGTCCATTAGTTGAACAGTAGTCGGATCAAGTCTGCTTGTCCAGCTGCTGAATCACCCCCTAGTAGGCTCAAACACACACACACAGGCACACACACACATTAACACTGGCTTTCATTCCTGATCCTAAACAAACTTTAACCCTCGACTAACCGGATTTAGAATCACTTTACAAAAATGTTCTTACTCTGAATGTCTAACTGGTTTTCACAAAGCGGGTTATCCTATACCCCCTCTACACACATACACACACACACAC